>LUCM01008349.1:64592-78901 GCA_008360955.1 Fasciolopsis buskii
AGGTCCTGATTATCCTGCGCGACGACCGATGCAGTATGGAATTATTTGTAGGCGTGTAACTCATGGGAAATAATGGACGGGTACTGCTAGGGAGTCCAGATGCTAAGCAGACGAATTATTAGGGTTCTCAACCAAATCCTTTTGTTCTGACAAGAACCTGACCGCAAGGCAGCGGGGCATGGCTGAGTGGAGGCCCATATACTTGGATCAATTATTCTGCCACTCGCTTCTCCGAATGAGCTGCTAACTCATATCAACCCCCAAGTCGGAAGACCAGGAGACTACTTCGTCAGGCCTCTACCCATTGACCTTCCAGGCATGATTGGATCTTGGGCTTGAGATAAGCCATCCTGTATAGCTCGTTGGATCATGGAGGCACGCAAGCCGTCACACCACGTCAAGGTGTAGTCCCGTTGTGACAGAATCCCTAGAATTAGGTCTGCGATAATTGTGTGGAACGGGATGTGCGCTTACAAATCAAGACAATTGAGTGAGGGCATAAAAAATCAAGCTACGAGAATACATACGTTTGTGGTAGGCACACTTTGAAAAAAAAGTGTGTTGCCTTTTCCGAATCGACAATTTCGTCGTGGAAACCTGTCGATTGACTGCAGTAGTGCAACTCCAGCTCTGTTGGTTTGTTTCGCAACTCAAGCATGGACACGATGTGTCTATAGGCAGTGGTTCATAGAAAACTAACTTGAATGTCATCTTGTGTGCTTGTGTTGGAATTTTTGGTCTCAATCAGTCATCTTGATTCAACACACGACCTCTACCTTCGTTCTGGTTAGCGCACACCCGTAGGCATCTTTGAAACTCATAAACTCAAACTAAATGATGATATATCAATACATCTAATTTGCGGTTAATCTATTGTATTCTTCGCTTAACACATCCTCGAGCCCGTGAATGAGTACGGTTGATATGTTGCTCTTTTAGTTTTGTGGTCAATAGGCTAATTTTACTGTTTCTTTCCTGGCATGTTATAGCTGCTGTCAACCCGTCAGTCTATCATTTGAATGTACCTTTTGTGCAAGTATTAATCACAAAGTCAACTTCCGACACGCTTGACCGGTGTGCACCTCTATCGAGACCCGTATTTAGCCTCTTCTCGAATACTGTCGACTCTGTTCTCGCTTTCGCATCTGATTAGATCTAGTCGCGATCATGCCCGGGTTCTTCTATATTTGGTACGTCCGTGCCATTCTAGTTACCGCATGAACCCGTTTTTTCCGTAAAATTAATCTCACTTGGCACCTTTTGTATATAGCACAATTTACAACTTCTAACCAGCTTTTCATTTATCCTTTGTCATTGATTCTTCCTTTCAGTTTGAAGTAAATGTCTTGGGTTGATTGATTGTAAAACACTGTCTATCTTTTGTTTTGAAACGAATTGCATGAATATGAACAAACTACTTGGGCCACGTTGTAAGACGAACTGCAACTGGGCAAATAAATATGTATCAGATTTCATTTCCTAATAACCAAGAGAATTCGCAGAAATGATATGATTTCGTTTCAAAAGTGCATTGGGGTTCGCTGATCGAAGTACAACAAATTGTTGTCGGTGATTCCTGTTGTTGCAATCCTGTAAACTCGGAATATTTTCACGGGCCCACCAGTCTTGAATTTTTGCCATGTCCTGTGTAATGCTGCTGCTGAGGGGCTAAAGGTACCTGAAGAGCAACTCATCCATCACGCACCCGGAGAAACTCAGTTGGTAGATGTGGTCCATCCCCAGTACTCGTGCAACATGCACTAACTGACAGGCACTAAACATCGATAGGCGATACTGTGATCCATCAAATTTGGATCTAACGATTCCAACTTTATGCACAGAGAGTTAAAGCAATATTGAGGGCCTAGACCTATATCCTGAGGCTTCTGACAAAGCCGTGTGATAAGCACATGCGATTGATGATCAGCTTCAGGTTTCCGTCGTGGGCAGTCCATTCCTTCCGAACGCTTACCCGTACATTTATCAAAGTTAAAAATCCGCCATCAGTGGCCTGAACTCGCGCGCGCCCTTTGACTGGCTGCGCTACGATTCTGTTTCATCCTACTTCTTTGTATTATTGTCGAATATTTGGTTCGATTATATTCTCCTTTCGACGCTACAATAGCTCGGAATTACTGATGTTCAAAAACCGTATCGTTTCTCAACATGGACTTGGATCGCGCATTGCTCCACCTCAACGATCTTCTAATCGATCTAAAAGAGGCGCTCTTGCTGGCGAGCAGCTTATGAATACACCCTACCAGCCAAGATATCCATTCCGGCATTGTTGAGTACCAAAATTCGCTCTCTGCTTACGAAAATGTCGGCCATGTCCCTCACACTTCAATCACCGATCCATGTTCACACATGTGTCATCTGCATACAAGAATCGTGGCTGAACCCGGATATAGCTGATTCACTCGTGTCAATAGACAGCTTCAGACTCCAGCGGCAGGACAGAGTTTCGAATAAGAAGAAGGCTGTAGGCGGTGTGGCAATATGCATAAACTCCTGCTCTGGCAAGGCCGAAGTTGTTTATACGCACTCGCTCAATGGAATTGATTGTCTCGTGACACAGTGTCATCCTAGGTTTTCTCGTCATAACAGCACTATCATAACCAATTTAGCTCGCAACAAAATATCGCATCTTTTTTCGGCTCTTTTCTAGTGTTCATCTTTCCTCTTTCTGAGAATAATTTGCATATTATTGTAGGTGATTTTATTCATACATCTGCCTTACCAGTGACTTTATTTCATTTGACTGAGCTCTGTGTTTATCCCACGAGAGGCGACTCCATTTTAGATAGGGTTATTACCAACCACTACGATTTGTTTTCCCTGCGTGCTCTTTTACTCTAGGTCAGCTTTCCACTCCTTCAGACGAACAAATCAAATCCAAGTTCGCCTACGTAACTCTTCACACAACAACCATATACTTTTTCAGAAATCCCTTTCGCTCACATCTGCCTGTTTCTCTTTTGAACCCCTGCTCAATGACAATGTCAAAATACTCACATAGATGGCCTGCGCAATCTTTGATATTTGCTGTCCCTCAGAAACAGTATTCGTCTCAAATGGCCGTATCTCCACCCAGAAACTGAAATCACCGAGAAGATGCAAGGAGCACTTCTACAAATCTCGTAATAACTCAAGCGTACGGTATATTTCCAACCTAATAAAAGCTGAAATCCAACGCATCGACATGACGTTCGCCAGCCAACTCTTGACTGATAACAACAATCGATTCATATGGCAGAAAATTAGATATGGAAAGAAGAAGAAGCATACAAAAACTTTTGCGAACGTCGACAGCATCATTCTTGCTGTCATCCATCCTTCCACTTATATACCGGTCAGGGTGATGACATGACAGTTACAAGTTTTTCTAGAGAGGAAGTCCTCAACCTTCTGCGCACCACTAAAATTACCACATTGGTTGGTCCTGATAGTCTGTCCTCAGCTCTTTTAAGGCATGGTGCTGTGGCTCTGACGCATGCATTTACTTCTCTAATTCACTCGTCATCAATCTCATCTTCCATCCCTGACTATTGCAGACCCAAAATGTAGTAGTTCTTCTGCTTTGGCAAAACGTTTTCGCCCCATCGTCTTAACATTTGGTCTTAAACTGACGGAGCGTGCTATACTTAGGCGCGTGCGTTCTGCTATGTACCCTCCTGACGACTCATTTCGGTTTGCCTATAAATCTAATAAGTCCACTTTGGACGTCGTCGCCTACTTCATTCACCACATTTGTAAGTCCTTAGACTCATCGATGAGATCCGTACCTTGCACCTTCCCAGAGTATTCGTCTTCATTCGATTCGGTCCCGCGTTATGTTCTACTTCACAAGTTGGAAATATTCGGTTGTCCCAGACCATTTTCAGCATTATTGTCTGATTACTTCACCAAACAAACCCAGTGCACACGAATGGGCAGTAAAACTTCGAAACCGTTGATTAACTTTCACTGTTGCTCTTCTCTACTTACATCAGCCACTTTTCACACAGATCACCATGTCATCTGTCTAAGCATGCTGATGATGTCGCCCTTTCTCAAACCATTTCGAACAACGATGATTTTCTAAGTTTTCCCAACAACCTATCCTCTCTTTACGATTTCTCTGCGCGAGCTTGTTTAAATTTCAACGCATCTTAATGTTTCGAATTTCTGTTCTCTCTCCCTCGGTTGGCCTACCTATCCGGAAAGTCTTTCATCAACTTAAAAATACTTACCAGGGTTGATTCTGTGAAATATCTAGGCGTAACTGTTGACAAAAATCTGAAGTGTACTACTCACATTACTACTTGTTCAAAGAATCTCCGACGGTTATCATTTCAAATCAGGAAGCTTCGGCACTACAGGGTGAAACAAAGCGCCATCTGCCGATGTGCATACCGAGGTTTTTCCAGTCCTTATTCATTGTTCTTTTTTTTTCCAGGTTTACTTAAGACTTTGAAATTGTTCGTCGCGGGTTATCGGTTATCGACCTTGTGTCCTTCGTACCACTAACTGAATTATCCCTTTATCTATGCGATAAACACTTATCAGCATGTGAAAAATTTGCCCAAGAAATTCCTTCTGATCCCACGCATCCTCTGCACAATGGTATTTCAAAGTATCCCTCTCATATTTCAACACGATCTGCTTTTGTTCCATACCGTCCAGAATCAATATCTATAGGAACTCCACTGTCCCATACTTAGCTCGAATTTTGACAAATTGTGACCGGGTTTCAGCCGAATTCCTGAGCAATCTGTCATAATGTGCTATGATTATTCCTGGATGAGTTCTTTTATACCTTTTACGATGCAACGGGTGTATTATTTTATTTTGTTTATTTCTTTCCTGCCTATTTTGTTTTTATCCTCACATTTTTTAACTGAAAAGTGACATTATTGATTGTATGCAAAAGTCTATACAATACAATAAGACATCAAATGTTGTGCAAAAAATTTTGGCGGTTGATGAAGCGAGCTGAACAACACGCTCAGAAAGGCGTGATGGACATGACATCTTTGAAATTATTTAAGCATTGTATCTCATCCACAACGATTACGACTCTACCACTTAGATTAAACAGAATCTACGTCGCTTAAACAACTGCGACATTTCGATAGAGTTTCATATCGCAGTGCGACCAAACGGTATAACCTCCCACGAACCTTCTGAAAGGCCGCGCTGAGAAGCTGAGCCATAGACGCCTTCAAGGATGAAAAACAGGCTATCAGCAGCATAACTCATCCTCTTCCGTAATCCACCTCGAACCGGTGGCTCTAACCGCATTTGTAACTGACGTGGCGGGCGATGCTGTAGAGACTGTGCAGCAACAACCGGTAGATGATAATAAGAAACCACTTGGTTTATTTCCCAAAATAACTAGACGAAAAGCATAAGCAGCGAGTAGTTCATTCGAACGCGAAACCCCAGCCTCTTAGTTAGTTATCAAGCATTTCAGACAAGCCTGAGGAAGACAGAATTTCACAGGTCTGCAGGTCACGAGCCAAACATCCAAGATTTTATGCCACCACAGATAAGTATCCTCATAACAGATATCTTTAAGGACACTGAAACACGAATGTAGTGGGATGGGCAAGCGGAGGGATACACCGGCAACCATGACGTCTAAAAATGGAGTGACATGAAACCACATAACACCTTAGCAGGTCAGATGTGTCAACGAACCGGGCGACAGACGCTTAATTGCCAACCAGTTTCACTAGGATATACACTAGGTGTCCATAATATCGTTGTCGACACCTTGCCCCGTGTCCACACATTAGACTTGCAGAACAAACTGTTAATCACGAAGACATTGCGGCCGAGGAAACCAGGAATCCTGAAATGGAAAAGCTCGGTTCAACTACGCTACGAAGAATAAAGTTGATTCTTCCATCAACATCCGAAGTGCTGATTCGTACTTGACACGTTCAAAGGCAATCCAGGGTCCGTCGCTCCAACACATTTAAGACAGCAGGTTTTCGGCATCTTAGAAAACCCCTCTTACTGAGACATAAGGATCTACCAGACTAACGGCCCACCGCTACGCCTGGCATAATATGGATCGTAAATGATCATCTGGATACGCAATTGCGTTCAAAAATTCGCTGGCCTGCAAAAGGTACATTATTCCGATTCTTCACAGTCAGTTAGCCTATTCCGAATGCCATTGTCGACCCCTTTGCATTTGTTACATTTACCCAGTGTTTCATTTCACACGCTCACTTGTGCCGAGTGATCCACCAAGTGGCTCATAGGTGCACTCTTGCCGAATGGTGCCGGGGAAACTATAATCCGAGTGTCTTCAAAGCATCGTTTACCAACATTTGGATGCCAAATCCTAATCACTGCAAGTGACAATTAGAGGGTGTCTTTAGTGGTCTTCAGCAACGTTTACACATAAAGAAGATCCCCACCACTTCTTTTCACCCTTCAGTTAGCTATATGATAGGACGTCTCATTTGACAAATGAAAGCAGCATTTAGGGCATACTGTAAACTCGTCTGGCCGAAGCTGTGGGCACAAGCCGCTTGACAGCCACCAAAGTTCAGTACGCACAAAGTTGCGTCGTTCGGGCAAGTCGTCTGTAACAGGTAGTGGGAAGAAAGGCGCAGTTAGGCTAGGCCGTCTCGGCATTCCGTCACATCAGCCGGGTTCCTATAACATCGAATCAGCGTCACATAACTCGACACATCTAACGAAGTATCTGCTGTGACCTTACAGGAAGACCACACACACACATACATACATACACACGCAGAACAAGTCCGACAGGTCACCAACTGTAGCCACTTGATTAAAAGCTCACAAATTTTGCCACTGCGTGGTTTATCTTCTGTGTGTGTATTTTAGGGGGAAGAAACTGCCAAAGTCTTCATCCCCGATTCATCGTAACTAGGTGCCCATGTGAGTTACCTACACTCGTGCTGCAGTGCACCCAGTGTAGAGATTTCAATGAAAAACGTGGAAAAAAGAACGAACCCTGGAAGTTTGGACGTTGCAAACGCAAAATCCAAGGAGCTCCACAATCCGTCTTTTGGTCTCTTCCGTGCTAGCAAAGTTACTAGAGAGGGCGAATAGTGTATGCCACAAACAACGGAAAACTCCAACTCTAGCTTGGGGTTCACAAGATTAGCGGGTTAATCAGCCACCTACAGCAGTTCCTTAGTGTCTTATTCCGAGTACCAGTCACTATCAGGTCCCAATGCTAAGCCCCTTTTTGACTTTGGAACAATCAGCTCCTGATTTACTTATTACGTATGTGTTCAGTGGGAGGCGCATGTCAAATAACCGCTAAGGTTGAGGAAGCGACAGCTTTGACCCTGAAACTTAAAGTGGTACAGAATCGTATCAGATCTCAAAAGGCCAGGCGTGGTAATGAATCGGATGGTAGCGAATTGCCGCCTACCACCAATTTCCCGATGCGGAGACGCAGGAGCTAAAATGCACTAATGTAGTCATATGATTACCATTTTACTCCTGTTCTCAGCCAAGGATGCTTGCACTCAAATATGATGCGGATCGAACGGATGCCATCGCTTTCTGGTCACCGTCTCCTTAACCCCACACAATGTATAAGCAAAATCATTATCAAATCTTGGTGTTTGGAATCTGGTTAAACGAATTGTGAGATCGTTTTTCTTTTGATAGGTTGTTTTGAGGATGACCACAGAACGACTGCCTCATTGTATGCTAATCTCGGAGGTAGGTAAGGACTGGAAAATGGTTCGGGATGGCCAGTCAATGACATGAAGAGGAAAAGAGAATTTTGACTAGTGAACTGGCTCATGCAGGTTCAGCTAGACTATCGGGTTGGGGTCCAGGAGATCACCCCAGGCAGTGTTTGGAGACAATAGGTGATGTGGTTGTGCCGTAGTCAGTAGCGTTCTTGCATCCGACTCCTCTCATATTCTAGGTAGTTCAACAGTTTACTATTTAGCAATAAATGGTGCTGTGAGCTACCGATCCAAACCAGAGCACGTTAGTGCAAGGTTGTATAGCGCAAGCATCCTACAGTAAGCCCTTCGAGACTACTACATTCAGATAATGCAATGCGGATTTCGGAATCTTGATGAGTACGTGAAATCTTTTGGTTTGTCTGTGAATCCACGCTACATTAGAACGCGGAAGAACTCAGGCCTACGCTGGACTCATGAGTCAGCTGTCGCGGCGATGCAATGTGAATGATGACCAATTGGGTTACAAATTTCACCGGTTACTGCCTTGGACACGCCGCTAGGATGTTCAGCGTGCAAATTGATTGTCTTCTAGAAATGCTTTACCAAAATACTATCTCTATTGTCACTGAGCGAACACCCAGATAATGGACACATTCCGTTCGCTTTCTCCATAGAAGCAAATAAGTTGCGTCCGTTGGTTCATTGTGAGCCGCTTAACTCTTGTTTCTTACATCTCGGATGAGACCCAATAAATCTAACACCAACAGACAGTGCGAAAACATGTTGGGGTCGTTCCGTAAGTGCAACGACCTCAATTTCGGGGGCCAGTGTGGCAAACCCTGCGCGACTGAGTGCATAGACTTTGTTTAAATGTGAGTTTGATGGCAAGTGTGAGATGGATGGACCAGCCGAATTTGCAAGCCGTCAAAACTGCTCAACTGAGTCGCAGTGACTACATCCCCAACCAAATGATCTATGCGTCGCTACCACTGACGTGCACTTAAGAGTACGAGACGCATCGACAACTGAGTAGTGACTATGACCACACAGGCACGTGCATAAGTCATTGCATATTCCAAGGCCAATAAATGAGTATTCAAGCGGGACGCATATCGACGGTCTAGCAGTAATTTACCAACACACTTAAATTCAGCAAAACTGCATTTCATGAGATAAATTCACTATATTATAACAATGTTCAACTCATCATTTAGAAACCATGGAAGCACTGTACAGCTATTTCATCCTTGTTAGGAATCATCAGCAGTACATATCCACCGCGCCCCAACTGGGACGCGAACCCGGGACAAACGATTCTGAGTCGAACGCCTTAGCCATCACGCTACCGGGCAGGCTCTGAACGGTTTGTTGAACTTCACCACATGATGATATTGCACATAGCTTTTCAGTGGTACTTCAGTATCGATCTGAGAGGTTTCAATATGTCGTCTGTGGGAGGCATTTGAGTGAACTACACTCATAATAGCCGGCCACCTGCTGATCGTTAGATGTCCACAGTCACACTGTCCGCCTTTAGTGGTGCAGCTCACAGTTGAATCAGTTTTTCCATGACCCACACAATACCCGACGCCCTTCTATTGTGTTGGGTCCAAACCAGGAGCTAAAAGATCGCTAACTGTGAAGCAAAAGGCTTACCAACAAACATGCCCACAAACCATTTTTCTCATCAGTATGATATATCAAGCCAACCACCGAAAGCTGTACATACCAAATTTAGGGTTACGTGGAATAGAGTCCCATATCTTCGTTCGTTGGAACCCCGTAAACCATTTGGTTGGACGATGTGATAACAAACCGTGAACAGCCGCGATCGGGTTGTCATTTTCCGTTTGACCAGCGGTTAAAAAAATGTCCAACTGTACAGTTAGGTTATATTCCTTGCACTGGTTACTACGGCATTTTTTCTTTCCCAATCGTTGTAGGTTCACGCTCTACCCACCTTGCATACTCACTTTTTGTTGCAACCCTCACCACGGAAAGAACGGCAACGGTCAGTGGGGCTTGCCCTGTTGTTCGTTCACCGATAAACGATGATGACGATGATTTCCATGAATTGAAGATCGGGCTGCGTGATCCACAATTTGACAGTTCACTCAGCAACGGTTCATTTGCAACGCTAATTGCTATTACATTTATAAAGAATACCTAAAGTCACTTTCCCAGGTTTTTCGTGCTACACAGGTTGCCAATGACATTTTCATTCCAACAGCGTAAAGGTATGGCCGTAGGGGCGACACGTGATTCCAGACGAAATGTCCATTGCCAACTTGAGGGTAAGCACCCTACAAATTCGATATTTACATTAGACATTCGTACCTTAAAATAGTCAATAGCACTTTCTGTAAATCCGACGAGGCAACGTGCACTGAGTGCCAAAAGCCGGGAACCTTGCGAATCCCAAAAATTCCAGCATCAGTGAGTTGGTGACCCTAATTACAACTTACCCAAATCGATAATGATGTCATAGTTAAAATCAACAATGCTGCGCCATTTCACTAACAATCACCCATGAGGCAAATTTAGTTGGCAATCAAAAAACCAATGCGTAAACTGTCGTTGGAAAACACTTGGTGCTACCGGGATGCGCAACATGTGGTTAGGTATGTAACTACGTTTCGCGTTATATAAAGCACGCCCAGCATCGTGAATTTCCATGTTTGGCTCCAAAGCAGGTCACATTCCAACTCACTTAATGTTCCCAACTGTCAATAGCATGTCGTTCGTATTGCTTGCTTTACAAACAGCTTGAGGGAAATTGACGGCTTTCAAAATGTGTCTGTCGAAGCACAGTGTGTTGACTTTCATGAGCATCTGATCGCTGACCTCGGAGTCAAGATCGTAAACGTTTATCAACAGCCGAGGTGAAAACTTAAGAATTCCAAAAGAACGGCCAACTGTGCATACGTACTGACGATTTCAATTGTGATGGAACTCCGGGTATCTAAATTCCGGGGTTAGTGGAAAGAACATTCTAAAAACCTAAAGGATTGCCGTGCACTCAAGAGTATAGAGACGAGTGCACCACCATGCAACACAAACAACTGGTAGACTTTGCGCCCGTAATTGTTCAGGTCCACCGATTAGTCTCAAACCGTATCGTTCCACCTCTGCGACGGAATTCCGCAAATAGAACGAAATGGCCGCTAACCATTCGGCTAGAAAGTTCATACAAGTTCAACTAGCGGGACAAGCACAACTCCGACACGAGTAGAATGTGCTGACTGATGGTGTGGAAAAGGGCGTTCAAGAAGGCTAAGTTGTAAGCACACTTTTCCTTTACAGTAGTATAGCGGAGTAATGGTCGAACTGCGAAAGTGACTATTTTCAGTCGTTGGCTAATCAGTGAGGCGTATGCTATGGACACTAAGAGTCGACATCGAGGCACCACAACGATCCTGACTTTGCCGGCGGTGGCCAAACGGATGAGGTCGTGGCATTTGGACGTGAAAGTCGCGGGTTCAAATCCCCACACCGCCGATGAACTTTCCCATTTGGCAGCCCTCTGCTGGCCGTTTCCCCCTTCCTGAAGATCGATGTACATTGTTATTTCATTAACAAAAGAAGTAAAAGATTAAAAAATTGCCATGAAATAAACGACCTGAAATTAAACTGCGGCCAAACGCCATGCTCATCAGTTCAAAACGCACTCCGATCACTCTATTAACAGTGAAAAATCCTCCTTCTTGCCGACATCCGTAGTCCATCCATCACCGCCGGTGTCTGAATGTTCGAGATTACATGTCATCACACCCAAGCTAGAACTATTTTCGAATCGGCTGTACACAGAACGCGAAGTAGAATAAGACTACATTCATTTTGGAAATTAGAGTTATCCGTGAAAATAAAAAAAATTCAAAAAGTGGAAACGGGACAAAAGGAGTGCATTAGACAAACAACTGAAGATAAAATTAAAGTAGGTAGGCAGTACAGGGTCGAAAATTATTGAAAATTCATAATCCATCTGTTGACCTATTACACGATAGTTCGTAAATCAAGATCACAAAAGTTCGATGTGGTCCGATAAAAATCAAATAGATTCGTTCACACGGTATCAGTGTATCAGATGGAATGCATGCTCCAGTTCGGTTCGACTCCCTTCCGATCTTCCAACTCCACATCGCCTTCCTCAAAGACACCTGATCGATTGGGATGACCGTACGGGACCAGTCGAATCTCGTGTTTATGGTAACTACGAACACTTGGACGATGCCCGACTGTGACCGGAGTGATATGACGTGTGGATAAGCTTTGATAAGCCTGAGACTCGTCAGCCTCGCTTAGCTGACTTGTGGATTCATCCAAAAATACCAGGTGTGGACACCTGTAGCACACGGCGGCAAGCACAAGGCGCTGCATCTCACCGGGAGAATAGCAACTGGGCCTGTCAGTCGGGAATAGACCGAACAAAACAAAACAAAGTGATCCAACGAATTTGCGGACAACGAGGAGAGATTTGGCGGATAAAAAGGACAAAAGAACTCACACTCCCGAGAGTCGGAAGAATGATATTAGCAGTAAAATAGGATTGAACAGCAAAATTGAAAAAGTCGATATCTCACATTTTCACTTTGACCAACGGTGCAACTAAGAATATTCAACGCAGGATTTCACCCGTTGTTAATTAATGCTATTTGACCATGCGGAAACCAGTGATGACTATGGATGCAGTATTCCGTGATGCGGGTTTTCAAGAAACCGTTTAGGCATAATCCGGATGATCTAGCGACTGGAAAGCCTCTTTTCGGGGTTAGCGATCCAGTTCCAAGTGCGATAGATGTGCGATGATGACGATTCGTACCACGTCAGAAGAAAATACTCTATCGCGCTTCATGGTTGCTACGGTGATCTGGACACTGTATCGGATGTCGAATTAGTTAAAGGTCATGCTTATTCGCAAACTGCTAAATGCTGAGTCTGAATTAGCCACACAGTCGCCTATCTCAGAGGAGAGTGCTTGCTAAATACCAAATACAGAATTACGGTGGACGTAACTAAGAGTTCATTGTCCTAGCTAATTGTGCGTGTGTGCACGAGTGTCACCAGTATGGATATCCGTAGCGTTCAAGAAAACATCATTCGAACTCCAGCTTGTGGAAAATAATTTGCGGTAACAATTGTATTGCGTCTAAAGACAAAAGGGACAGCCCGTAGCCGCTGACTGGAAAGTTGACAAGAATCACTAATCGACCGATTGAAGGACTGTCTATGGACACCCTCAGATTGTCCTACCTCGATAACGCAAATCCATCAGTGAAGTCCAATATTTTTTTCGGTTAGGGAACACTGGTACATGACTGACCAGAATGACAACTGCATAACGTAGTAATCAGTGCATTTTACTGGAACGTGTAGTTCACCTCGAAAATACCCATAAACCTATGGATAAATTTGACGTCTTTCACTTTCTACTTTAGTCCATTTCCGGAGCAGTATATGCTCATGGTTAATTCGTGACAGATGGCCCTTGAAATCCGATACAACGCCAGCCTTTGGCTGCGAAACTATAGAAAATAGGGCAAATAACCAAACATCAAACAAGCCGAAGTTGCGATTAATTCGACGATGTAAACTTCAAAACAGAAATTCTGTTAACTAAGAAGAAACGCTATTTTGTAGTACCAGCACAGAAGAGTTCAAGTAAGGAGATCGAAAAATAATAAAAACCAGGAATCCTCGCAAGTCGGGATTGCATCTCACCCAAATCATTCAACAACCTTCCAAAATAAATATATAGGCGGACACATTTCGATTAGTTATCTCAAGCCACCAGAACCACATTTATGAAGTTAAAATCAGGGTGACGAAATCGAATGAGCAAAATGCAGAAACTGTAAATGTCGGAGTGGGGAGGGGGGAATTAGTGTGTTACTGATTAACGTACGGTTACCTGGATTAAAGCTGACTTCATGTGCACAGCTGATCTTACAGACCGTGGGCTAAGGGAATTCGAGCGCCTGAACAAGTTTCCTTTTGGCATAAATCTTAGGCTTTGGAATGCGTAAGGAAAGAAAAGATCTTTTTTTCAAGTTTCTCATGCTTGCAATTACAGCTCGCGACAGATCGTCCAACCTTTCATTTTCGATAACGTTTGTCAGAATTGCGTCCTGATCTTATTATTAAGTGCAATTTGTAGAAGTTTGGTCCTGGTTACCCACTCCAAGTCACCCTGTTTCCCTTGTGATTTTTCCTCGGAAGCAAAGCGGTATGAGCACGCTTGCTGAATGCTCAATTCGTACTAAAGCTATAGTGACGCGGTTGTCTAACCTGCCTAATCCAATGATCACGATTGCACGATTGACCGCATGTATGAGTGTTATGGTCGATACCATTTAGCGTTTTGGGTGCCGGCACATTTTAGTTCTGTTATTAAATTTCCCAAAAGAAGCTTGCCCTTACCCAATATTTTTTGAAACTTGACGGTTATTTTAAATATACGCAACCCCCGCGTTGAAAATTTTCGATGCCGCAAAAAACTTCATGTTGATCAAATTAACCTCGTTCTGAGCGATGGGCTGTTTCCACATATCGACCAAGCCAGTCAAACACAATTAGTATAAACGACCAGATGCTCACTTTAATTTCCTGACTTGTTAATTGGTGGGTCACCACAAC
>LUCM01008349.1:78911-97572 GCA_008360955.1 Fasciolopsis buskii
TGACGGTTGTCTACCCCTAATCCAATAACGGATTGCACCATTGGACGCATTGATAGTGTTATGGTCGATGACCATTGTAGCGTTTTTGGTGCCGCACATTTTAGTTCTGTTATTAATTTCCCAAAAGAACTTGCCCTTTCCCCAATATTTTGAAATTGACGTTATTTTAAATATTACGCGGTTGAAAATTTTCATGTCCGCAAAAAGATTCATCAAAACTCGTTCTGCGATTGGCTGTTTCACATATCGACCAAGGCCATCAAACACAATTATATAAACGACAGAGCTCACTTAATTCCTGACTTGTATTGGTGGGTCACCAATAAACTAGCGGTAAAGTCCCGTATTCGTCTTCTCTTTTCCGCTAGCGGGCTGGGCTAGCTGTTCGTATTCCGCGCCTTTTTTCTGTTCTCTGTGGCTGCTCAAGCAAGGGAGCAGCAGTTCCGTTCTGTTCCGTTCACTGTGCGACTACGGAGCTCGTACACTCGAGCCCGAACAATTGTCCACAACCTCAGTGTGTGTTCGTGTCCTGCTAGACCACAGTCTGTGGGCTCCTGTGCTATCGTGCAACGCTAGTGCTTGCGTCTTGTGTTTCAGTGTGTGCATAGATCAACCAAACTCGGCAACACAAAAGTTAGACTACTCCATCAACGTCTACATCAGTTCACAAGCACAAAAAATATTGAAAACGAGGCGGTATTAACGAAGAGATTTGTTTCATACTCTGCTCCCAATTCATTCTTTTCGAATTCAGCCACAAAAATGGATAAAGAAGAGATCCCATAAAGATACTGCCCTTGTATCGACGCTACAATCGATCGAACAAGAAGTGCACATTGAATGTATACAATCATAACAACTCTCGCCCTTTACCGTTGATAAGGGCACTAATATTTGCCATACATTGATAAACAAACGAACACGGTGGACACATTGGTAAACAAGGAAATGAAGTCTGATGAGAACACTTTTTTCTGGTTGATGATCACGTTTTAAATGGCACCGATGACCCGAACAATTGTGGTGTAATAAGGGTTTACTAGGACGGCTCTGTACACAATCTGGAACCTCTACGACCCATAGCGCTGTCGTATATTAAGCCGAGTTCATCGTGGAAAATTTGGACTTGGATTTACTCCAGCCTTGTGAATCTCTCGAAGCCCACAGGGTCGGGACAGATGGTTGTACATACCATTCACAGTTTCCCTAATCAGCTAGAGGATGTGTGCGTTCACTGGACCTAGAGGTTGTCGGTGAATTAGTTAGCTGTTTCTCAACGCGATTTGTTGGACGTTGCTTCGATAAATTTTTCGTGAGTTTCTCACCGTTACCGGAAAAACGTGAAATGTAGCAACGCAACCCACGTTTGATGTATAAAAAACAAGATAAATTAAAATAAAACAGCCTAATCAAATTAGCGATCGCATCACAGAACAAATACGAGAAATAAAGTATTTCGCACCCTGTATACTTCCGCAGTTCATCACCTTCCAGTTTGTCCTCCAATATTTTCTGTTCACTTCTCTTTTACGTGCACCATGAGGTAACCACCAAAGCCAGGGCACGTCAGTGCCAGGATAATGGTTGTAAAAACCGAGACTGGACCGAGGAAAATGGATTTACAAACACCATGATAAGTAAGAACCATACTCACCATTCACCCGCGGCCAGACCGAAACCTGAGATCACAGGTTTACACCCGAAAATAAAAACATCTTTTAATGTGCGGATTATACCAGAAGAAAGTGATCCGGACCGCGTAGATGCTCTATTCACATTGTGACCCAAGAACTGTTCAAAACAGGTCTGAACAGAACCGACCAAATCTGCGGTGATCAGTCGAAATTCGCATAACAATTGCAGGGCTTTGCGATACGCGTACAGTGTATAACCGCACCAAGTAAGATGATCAAGATTGGTCTTCATGAAGCTATCGGCTGCAGGAGCTGGGGGTCGAAGGATAACAGGACGTTCAAGTTAACGGGGTTCCGTGAGAACCAGTCATGCACAATACAACCGATGAACCACGCTATTTCGAAAGAGCAGATGCCAAAGATCGACAAAAACCGTAAAGTAAGGGCTAGACATACATATATATATAATATATATATGGAAACTCAAAGAACTAGCAAATGTGTGGTGAACACTGCAGGGTTTTGTTTCGCTTTCTGCATCAGTGTTGTTTTATTCAGCTAACCTCATTAAACGTGTACACAGGTCTGAGCAGCGTGCAACATGAAACCACCATCACTATTACAGAGCGGGGGAGCCCAATGACCGCTGCCGGTTTCCCCAATTGCACGTCGCAATAGAAAGAATGCATATGCACAGTGGACAGGGAGTGGACCTATACGGATGAGAAAAAATAAGAGAGTCCGGTAGCATCGAACACAGAATAGACTAACTGTACGAAAACACATGTTTACAATTATCCTGACTGAACAGAAAGTACGATCGCCACCGTTCATGGTTTGCTGCCATATTCTTCAGCTTCTCCAGCCAACTGGTTGGCGGTTCTTTTGGAACCCAACCACAAAAGCGTGAGCCATCAGATTTACTGCATACTTCCTCATTCCGCGCTGCCAAGTCGTGGCTTCTTACACGCTGTGGGAGGAACGGAATACAGAACGCGGTTTGGTAGACGTATGTTTGCCATAGGCAACATGCCAACAAATACATCAGCTTGGTCGGAGATGGGTTTCTCAGGATCCAATTTGGCCACTGACATTAAAAGCTTCTCGAAGAATCCCAAATGACCGGCATCTCAAATAATCTTTACGGAAGAAGACCCACGTACTGTCTTCTCGTGGTGATGGCTTCATGAAATCGCGAGGTGGAAGGCGAATCCTGGGCGCCCTCTATCTGATTGACTGGTCTTTGGCAATCAACTTAGGAAATTTGGCTTAAACCCTAATTACAATCCAACCATGGGCGGCGTAAGAAGCATACGGCTGTGGGCTGATCGGCATCTGTGGCAGAAGGGAGTACTGCGTACTCAGTATGTCTAGCCTCCATCCGAAAGATGTATGAACTGAACCATCAGTCATCGATCTCCAGTGCGTTACGTGACCTGCAGATCGTCCTACTATCTCGTGGGCTAGACTATTTGGTCAAAGTCTCGGTGTAGAGCCTCATAAGTCAATCCTCTAGTTCGGTTTGGGCAACAGGATATTATTCAGTCTATAAAGAAGTCACAGATCGCAATAGTTAGCCAATGATTTGGGGATGGAGAATGGAAGAACTAGCACACGTAGTGAACTTAGCCCATTGGTCATTTTTTTGTCACTCATTGTTCGCGGCCTTCGCCATAGTTTCCATAACACATGATCTGTACTCAGATTTTCGCAATATATATATATAAATATATGTATATATATACCCTACCAACGAAGTCTGCTAAACTCGATTAGTAATCTTTGTCGCTCGCTCCATCCACCGAATCCAAACGATCCAACACAAACACTGATGGTCGAAAATTTCCAGGATACGAACGTCTTCAGCGCGTAACGATACAACAAAACTGAGCGCACGAGACACAATACATACGACCATTCAACTTGAGCGAAATATCAGGCCGACGCTACAAGTGCTTCAGTCCAGCATACGCCGCTCGAGTATTGGACAGACACTTACCTCTAATGCCGTGCTATCATTTTTCGTCACACCGCTTCCGATGTAAGTGGAACAATTATTAATGAAGAGTACTGAATAGCGTTGTCCATTCGACTGAGTTGAAACGTGAATTCTAGGTCAACTTTCAGTCAGCAATGAAAGTACCTGGAGAAGGATAAAAATTTGGTCCATGCAACCTCAATGTAAGTAAAACCCAACTTGCCGTTCACGGACGTTAACTTCACGAACCGATTTCCTACCTTGCAGCATTATTGAGACTAAAATTCTGGTCACCAATGAAATTAAATTGATCACTCGACGAGTAGTACAGTTACTGCGTGTTCTCTTCCTGAAGATAAATATAATCTATCTCGTAAGGTGGTGGCAAAGCCAGGGCGCAAGTTCGTCCGATGGTTGACCAAGTGAGGTCAATATGCGGAATCCCTGAGTCCGGAGATTCGAAATCCGCCAATCGCGGTAACTTCGGAGGTGACAGGCGGTATTAATATTTCTGGGGTTTATCAACTCTAATGAGGCTCCCTGATTCTACCCCATTGTGAAATTCATGCTTACGATCATCGATTCTCTACGAACGAAGGTATGGGTTTCAGAGACTGTTGAATTGGACTCTCTTAATACACGAATGGATTAAGCATCAAAAATAAAGGGAGAATTTGGAGGAAGCACAACCTCTGGTAAAGTTGGCAAACCTTACCGCACTAACTGAGAAACCTTTCGAGCTTGCCCTGTTGAAATGTGACAATTACTCACTGCCATTAGTAACTACAACTTGAATCCCAAGGTCCTGTGAAAGCCCTACCACAGAGAACAATAATCAGCTTCTAGAACTCGCTCTTAAAACTAGACGGAGAGGATATCTGAAGGGCAGTCTGAATGAACAATCCACAACTCGGTACATGTTAGTAGTAGAAGATTGAATGTTTTCATGAAATAATTCACCATGTGATATGATCGCTCAACTCAGTGACGGATAGGTGCAACATCATGTGGTGAAGTTCAACAAACCGTTCAGAGCCTGCCCGGTAGCGTAATGGCTTAGGAGTTCGACTCAGAATCGTTCGTCCCGGGTTCGCGTCCCAGTTCGGGCACGATGGATGTGTACTGCTGATGATTCCTAACAAGTTGGATGAAACAGCTGTACAGTGCTTCCATGGTTTCTTTATGGTGAGTTGAGCGATGATATCACATGGTGAATTACTTCGTGGATCCGCAACTTGTTTGCATAACCCAACCACACGCTAATCGCTGTGATTTGAAATGAGAAGACTATCACTGGTTCTCAGTATTCAATTATTTTGTTGTATAAGAACATACTAAAGCAGGATACTTCGTGTTAGAAACCATGTGGTGATAATTCACCATCACCAAAATGCACAAAAAGATTAGCGGATTTGATTTGATCTGTAAAAAAACTAATCACAGAGATGAGTGATTGCACATCACATGGATCAATCACCAACTTGGTTGAGACGACTATTACAGGTTTCCCTTGAATCAAATGTGCACGATATAATGCGCGACATCACTGGATAACTATTTTTAAAATCGATGTTTTTCCAACGGAGATCTTAAGGAGATAAAAGTACTAGCAACAGAGATCGGCTGGCTGGGCAATCATTGCGAAGGTCAGAACCCCGCGGCAAGCCCACGTTTCTGATGACCTCTAGTGTTTTATATTTCAGAATCAACAGTTTTAGCTCGCTCAATAAAATCTACAGTTCGAATAGAATTTTGTGACAAGTGAATGTCATAAAATCACTTAAACTGACGCGAGCAAATGCAAAATAAAACAGCGTGTCTTAGTAACCGACAACGCAAAGGTGACGCGAAGTGTTTTCAAACATGTTCCTCTCAATCAACAACAAGCTAATCGCATCATGAACCTGAGAATTGATATGACAAAAAAAACTAACGTGATCCACCAATTTGTTGCCTTGACAATAGTCCAGGCAACATTAAAGTGTCATGGGCTAGCCCATTTAACTGATAGTGAGGAAATAACAGAACTCTCTAAAACATGAGTGATCGTAAAGCGTGTGACCGCTTGAATAAAGAAACTGATTGATCTAGCCGACCCTTTTTAGTGATAAACAACTGTCACGACAACAAGTATCGTCCATCAAAAGCGAACGAATCTTCAGCCGATCAGGAGAAGATCCTACAAGGAAAACAAAACGTACGGAGTGGGAGACTAGAAACATTCCATCCGAACAACAAATTGGGCGTTTCAGCAACACTGAGCAGGAGGTACGCCAAGTGCAAAGCGCGGCATCGTTCATCGGACTCGGGAGTACCCATCGAGCCTCGTTTTCTATGAGTAAGACTAGCATCCAAAACACGGAAAAGTTGACTGGGACACGCATATGCGGATGGCACGAACGGTTTTTGCGGTACAAACATGATGCGAATTTGCGGGGAACGGTAGAAATATGCCGCCTGTTGTGGTGCACCCAAAGCCGGCCACAGTTCAGCCAGAACTCGGAGTAAGGCAGTTTTGCCCACTCCACTAGGGCCGGTGATTAGTAGTGGTTCAGATAACCTGATATCAACGCTGAGATCTGTACAAATAAAAAGCAAAGCTGTGAGAATGAGAACAGTGCACGAAGATTTGAGGAAACAAACAGAGGCAGCCAGTCTAAATTTTGAACAATCTAATAGATGTGTGAAAAAGCAGTTTCTCGGGCAAAAGCAAACAAAAAACGGTGACATGATTTGTTAACATATGAATCAGGGCAGCAGAGGTTACAATGTGTATGCATGGCACAACAACCAAGTAACGATCATAATAATGATGATGATGACGGCAACTGCGAGAATTCAGTCGTTTATGAGCAGAAATGCATGCGCCCACAATGAGGCACACATGCAGCATTTGGTTTTGGCAACTGTTTAAGCCCCATGGATATTCAAGACCTCATATTTGATAGTGTCCGCAGTCTAGAATTCCACAATCCAAGTTGTGTGGTGATAAGGTATGTCGTAATGATGAAGCCAAAACGACAAGCTCTTAGGCAGAAGCCAATACATACACATTAGAAGGAATGTTACCAAGATGAAGGAAAACGAGACAAACCGTTGTAACTTAGGGATCTGTCGGAAGGACCGATCGGTTTAGTCACTTAATCATTCATCCGAATGATTCACGACTCTAGACCTCCTGGAAACAAAACACAAAAGGATCGTTCGAGATAACATTAAAGACAAGTGCAAAATAAAAGAACGATTATGCGGCTCCTCGAATTTCAGCAAAAACACTAACCTAGAAGTGATACCTATGCAGACATAAATACCAATAATACAACTGATAAGATGAATGGAGCCTGAGTTTACTTCACCCGTTGAAAAAAATATCAAGAAAATCAGATGCATACAGGTATTCAGGGCTGAAGTATGAGTTTCCTGTGGTGTACGAACAAATGTCAAGAGAAAAGGCTGGAAAACTCACAAATTGGAAAACAGACGTGCTGCGATGCACACTAAACCTCTGAGCGATAATCTGATGACGACCCGAAAGTAGAAGCCAAACGGGTCTCTCGTGAACATGACGACACAATCCAATGAATATGTGACCATTGAGTGGCATACAGCTAACCAAATAAAAAAACCTTATACGCTCTACCCACGATTCTTTCCTCCGGAACATCAATTTCACGAGTTTTGCACGAAGGGTGGAGATGTTCCGAGATACCCAAACAGTGTGAGAAGACAACCCTAACGAGTACCGGTTTCCGCTGCGAACTCGGTCGAAAGATTGTTACAAGCACGAAATCGGGTTCCGCTGTTTGCAGACAAAACATTAGCCACCAAAAGGCAATTCAATTGACACACCTTCAGAGATTCAAAAACTTTTTGGGATGTACTGAACCTCAAAGAGTGCATTGCAACTATGTCATCGAATGAGTGGGTTATAAATACTGGAAATGCTAGTGCCAACGAAGATGAGTAAAGAATTCCAAGATGACGAATTAAATTTTAACAAGCCACAAAAAAGACCTTATCTCATCATAGTACATCTCGCTATATTCTATCTCTGAGACTGTCGTAAATTATTCCGTAACTGGTAGCACTGACTAAATAAAGAGATGTTCGTGCACAGGCTGCCCACGATAAACACAAATGTGAAACACTCGGTATCACTATTTCAGACATTTAATGTTGACGGATAAAAAACAGCTAGTCCTGATTTCGGAAACGATTTCAAATTGATGAATGCAAACTGACATATGTTGTGCAACTAGCAAAGGTGCAACGACTGGTCGACAACCAGTTGTGATGCAGTTGTTCAAAATGGTCTATTGCGAAGTTGATTTGTGCGCATCAATTTAGATTGAATAAGGCAAAGACCATAAACCATATGACATCTGGAATATAATATTTTGTATGAAAGAATGAGCGCCAACTGAACGCGAGTTGAGCACCAAAAACAGGGGAAGGGCAAACGCATTAACGTGAGACCAATCTGTCTAGTGTTCCAAAACAACCGGGTACAGAGTAGTTGAAAACTGAATGACTAAAGATATCGCACACACGAAAGCATGAGTCTCACGCTAAGAATTGCTGAAATACCGGCACAACAGATATTGCCATACATTTCGATGTTCGTGGACGAGATCAAGCCCCAGGGAACGAGCAGCAACGGTTCATTCAAACTAAATAATTTCTCCAGATTTTGTTAACTTTCTGACATAACGTAAACTCGTTTGTCCATCGAATAGTTGGGTGAGCATGGAGTAATTTTCACAGAGTTAGGAGGTGAGCATCAAATGAAAATTCGACCTTAACAAAATCACAGATCCTGTCAGAGATGTACAACAAGTCGACAGACTTTACACAGCGTAATCACTTAGTAATCAAACAGACTCATTCATTGCCGCATCAACATATCCGGTGGGGACAGGAAGCAACAATTGTGGGACAGTTAGGAGAGGACCCAAACAGGCAAAACCGAGGACGGGCGCCAACGTAGAAATTCGAAAGATAATGAATGTGGGAATACATTTTTCCAACTGACTAACTGAACGTGTCTGTAAAACATCAAAAAATTCAAATACGTTCACCCACATCTCCTATTGTGAACATACCGCGAATCAAAGTGTGATCTGGATTCGTGGGCAGTCCAACCGAGACACGACTCAAGCGCACGACAATTTCATTGGACGACTTTTCAAGCGAACTGCCGGCACATCTGCCAATTCAGCAAAGGGAAGTACAAAAACCAATTCACTAAAATGAAAAAGACATACAGTGCGTATTTCAAGTTTACATTCGGATTCATCAGGAAGGAGTGAGTTCTTTCAACCGATTTTAGTCACGATGATGCCATATCAATGACAAATGCCGAGAAGATCTTGAACCAGAGTGATACGCATGTGTGACTGGACCAACAGAATGACAGCAACCGGCATACGGATGTCTCGTTGAGATGAACTGTAGATTTAATATATCACAACCGGATGTAATTCGGATTGCATCCAAGAAATGATGCGCTATGTAATGTGTAACTGGAAGTTTTTGAGATAGGCAAAAAAACAGCGCAATCGGGGGTATCTAAAACAAGCCGACATTTCGATTATCTTGGGTACTCCTTCAGAGGGCTGGTCTGGAATCGAACCTGACCTCAAATAAGGCTCCAAGTGGACCTTGGTCTCTCTTTAACAGTGATTAGATTCTATGTTAATCTTATCATCCTAGCTCATTAGGCGTAAACCAAAGGACTTGAAACTCCCTAAACGCAATACAATCGATAATGACAAAAGAACACTATTCATACCTCTGATTGTTTACAGTTCGCTTACGCATCTCATAGAAATACGTGTGAAAAGACGTGATGTGCTTCATTCCATTTACATGTTAACGAATAACCGTATTTATCGACGATTCGGGACTTTTTTTTATTTCATCCGTTGACTATTTTGTTTCCCGCCTAGTTACACATTGATATTCCAAACTGGCCAGCTCCCTAAACTTTGATTAACTCTTTTACAGGAGACTAAATTGGTTTATTTGAACAAGTAATTAAGTTAGCACTAAGTAAATTGAAAGCACCAAAAGATGGGAGTAATATCCAATGACAAGGAATCGCTCGACTGAGAGGAACGGAACATTGTACTAACAACATAACAGGAACAAGAAATGGTCCTCATTAGGCTGGCTTAAATAAATGGTCAGTATTGGTTGAGCCTCAAAATGCAAGTACTTTTTTCTCTTAATTTGTTTTCCGTGTGCATTAGAAACCAGTTCCCACCGTCAGCCTTTGAAAGTCTTCATGTCCAGGGTAAGCATATACAAAAGACAAACTTCTCGGCTTTCTAAGAGTTTTCCAAACAACTTGTTTTTCACTTACGATGTTTCTGCCCAACCTGGTCTCCAGTTCAACTGATTCATCGTTAACAAATTGTATTCAATCTTTCCTGGCCTTTTTGCCCATCTGAACCACTTGCTCGTATGGATTCTGTCAAGCTCTTCTGGATCACTGTTTTTAAACCAGTGAGTTGGTCATGTGAAAAGTCTACCCTTGCAAATGAACTTCGAGTACCATTTCAAACGCGAGGGTGACGGCAATTTGACGTCATGTACGGTGCCAGCTCCCTTTCATCTAGTCTGCCTGCGTATTTCGCTGTTTCTCTGTTACTTTTGCCGATTTCCTACTCAAGAACTTCGGAAAATATTTCACTGGTCGATGAAGAAGATACCGACTGAACTGCACGACCGAACTCTGTCCGTGTGTGGAACATTTACATTCTCGATCCCATCAGATCGCGGCCATTAGCATACCAATCCTTTCTAAGCGTTATTCTTATGCTTCGCTTTGTTTTCTATTCCATACTGACTAACTTATTACGAACGGAAACTGGACTCTATATCAACTAGCCCGAATTTTTACACATCGGACGCGAATCCCAGCGGACTTGTTCAGGAACTTTCCGAGACTAAAGGCAGCATTTCCTTAAAAAACTGCACGGGTCTTGAGAGCAGACCTTTTTAAATGAAATTCAGACATGTGGGTGCAAAAGTTTACAAATTTCACTGTTTCTGATTCACTGTTTCTGATTCACGTTTGTCACAATGCAGATAGAAGAAACTACATCTCGTCACCATCACAGAGTCAACACGCAAACATACTGTACTAGAAAACAATGGCCACCCTTTCAATGGTTCTATCAATTAGAGTGGCCGCCCGCAGACCCGATTGCAATCCAATCGAGATTTTGGGGATTATTAGCCGGGAAAACACACCGAAATATAAAGGCTCATAGGTCTCCTAATGAACTAAAAGTCATCGTAGAATACGTTGAAAATGCAGTCAATTAGGTAGTGCGCAGAAAAAATACGTCTGGGTTGTACAGAAGAAGTGGACTAACTGAATTTTAACCATGAAAATGGATTTCTGTTCACAGCGCACTGAATCAGAAGTTTTATCAAACCTGATTTAGATGTTATACATAGCATAATATCAACAACGCCGAGAGTTGTTAACGGTATTGCACTCACAATGGTAGCTGTAAATGGTGCACTCGTTTCGCCATTCGGCTCGGACAGGTCCATCAGTAAAACATCTGCTCAATAGACTAGTTTTCCACTATGGTTCCCTGACCGTTAAACGGTGTGCGTTTCACGCTAAGGCGATAGCGAGAAATGGCAACTCGTCCGACCTTGAAGTTCCAATCTCCCAACCCGTCATGCGTTCACACTCACGCGATTGAGACGCGAATTTAGACCGACCCAAACGAAAGGACCACAGACGGGCTTTAACGTGGCTAGAACTACCAAAACGAACTAGTAGGAAGCAAATGGAAGGGCTTTACGCAAAGCGGCCAGAATCATTTCCACACACTGAATGACCATTGTGTAGAGACATCATCAAAACCGAATCGGGAAGCTTGGTCCCCTCGAACATCCATCCACACACACTCGCACTTACCCGACTACGTCATCTCTGACCTCGGTTGGGAATATCGGACGAAGTGTAGAGACAAAACGTCCCGCGACATACGAGGCTGGTGTGGTATGACTGGCGGTTTCCAACAGATGGGCATTTAACGTCACCAGACTGTACGGTAGTAAAAGATGAAGCAATTGAAAGGTGTACTTGAATTAAGCAGTTCACATCCGATTTGTTAACTATAAAACCACGAAATTAATTACTCGGGAATTTTTTCTCATTTTCTTACTCAGCACGTGGCAGTCGTGAGTGAAATAAATCCGGCTAGAGGAAGTGAGTGGGCCAATTAAACTAGTAATTGTGAAATCCCAGAAATACAAATGCATTCTGATTGTGAAACTTCAAAACTCAAGTCAAGTTCTGAAACCATCGATAGATGGATATCATTATTCAAATAAGCTATCACAAAAAAAGCCCAAACAATAGTATCATATAACATGTCCCATTGCAATCCTATGCGATCCCCTGTTCCAGTCAACTTCAGGGTCAGAGGTACCGGTTCTTTTAGTGTTGTGGTCGTTTGCGTCCACAGTACGTATGTATGATGCATTTGAGACGGCGGCAGTTCATGTTTGTATATTTTCTAGCCATGTTTTAGTTTGGTGAACAGCAACCAATCCATCGGGAACAAGAATTGTTTGATTAAATCTTACTATAGACACAAATAACCCATAGTGCTTCAACATCAGCGAAAACTGGTAGTCCTCGTTCGCAGAGCAAGGGTGGTCAAGAGAGGCATGATCATGCGAATTCACCTCCGGGAATACGAAAACAAACTTGTTCAACTAGGGAAACAAGATTAGACGAAGCGCGTTATCTGCAAACTGGTTGTGAATCCTCAGCAGACCGCCTAAATAGAACAACGGAACTCCAACGCACTCACCGTAGTCCAGAAGTGACTGCGAGAATTTGACGTTGTTGTGTTGTCGAGCTTGGTTGATCTATGCACACACTGAAACACAAGACGCAAGCACTAGCGTTGCACGATAGCACAGGAGCCCACAGACTGTGGTCTAGCAGGACACGAACACACACTGAGGTTGTGGACAATTGTTCGGGCTCGAGTGTACGAGCTCCGTATTCGCACAGTGAACGGAACAGAACGGAACTGCTGCTCCCTTGCTTGAGCAGCCACAGAGAACAGAAAAAAGGCGCGGAATACGAACAGCTAGCCCAGCCCGCTAGCGGAAAAGAGAAGACGAATACGGGACTTTACCGCTAGTTTATTGGTGAGCCACCAATACAAGTTAGAAGTCAAGTGAGCCCTATCGCTTATATAGTTGTGTTGGGTGGCCTTGGTCGATATGTGAAACAGCCAAACGCAGAACGAGTTTTGATGAATCTTTTTGCGAACATGAAAATTTCCAACCGCGTAATATTTAAAATAACGTCAATTTCAAAATATTGGGGAAAGGGCAAGTTCTTTTGGGAAATTAATAACAGAACTAAAATGTGCGGCACCAAAAACTCTAGAATGGTTACCCACAATGACAGACGCAAACAAGTGCTCACTAGGATTTTGCACAACTTCACAATACGATCGGCTCTCGACGAATATTTCAATTGTTTGAGCCATCGGTGTAGTTAAAGGGGCAGCCTCAATGTCGCTAAGCTATTTTTACAGTAAAAAATTGCCTGGTCTCATGTGACTCTCGAAAATGATATGGACCAACTATCAGGACGCACTGACTACTAGACTATGTGGGGATCATTATTCCTAAAATTTGTTCATCCGAGCTCTTGTATGGTAAAACCTGCTCGTGTAATCATCTGATGGGTACGTGAAAGGGATTTTGCTGGGAAAACTGTATACTATTATACTACTGACAAGGCCTTCACAACACTCAAGGCATTGTTCGGGGTATTTGGTACGATGCAACTTGGGCGTGTTATGCAATTATACGAGTAAAATAACGACTACCGGCTAAAAAAGCCATGATCCCAAAAACGTCAATAAAAACAGGACAGCACCAGATGTTCGAGAGACCATCTGNCGTGGAATGATGAGGTTTCAATTTTGTTCTACCACATCCGAATAGATCTCTTACATGCCAGCCTCGTCTCACCGTCTTCAACTGCGAAGGCACACTGGTCTTGACAGTCACCAACCGGTTTCGGGTGCAGCATCATTATATGAAGTTAACTACGTCACGTAGGCCACAGGTAGTTCAAACATCACAAAATTCTCCATTTTCACAAGGGGGCGGCAAGTGGAAGTGTTGAAGGGCCGATCACGCTGTATTGCTCTCACCCGAAAGCTGACATTGCTAAAGCGTGATTTGAACCGCCAATCCATTTTCGCTTACCAAACACACTTAACCAACCCTATTAACCTAGTCGCTCAATGCTGAGCATCATATCTGGTTCATGCTCTTCACTCTCCATTCAAAATAATAACCTAATATATACCCTTCGAAATTTAGTCCCAATGATTGCGCCCACTCCGCGATTAGCATGCCTTTCAATTGACAGTTAGCTGTCTTATTATTGTCACAAATGCAACCACATTGCAAATTCACGCCTAGGAAGAAACGAAGCCACACTGTCGTTTGCTTTTGCAGTCAGAATATTTCGCTGGTAGAGAGAAAGGTTACCGGTTTCAATCCGGACTGTGGACTTGAGAAATGTCAGATAATCAATTACCTAAAACAAGTCGCCATTTAAAAAAAAATTGTTCATTTTGGTCCTGTTTAGCCAGCAACCGGCGAGGGCAGAGGAGAATTAAGAATCCGTTTGAAGTCGAAAATCATGGACCGCACCTATATTAATTGACATGAATGAAGGTGGTAATTTACTATTGTGAATGATATAATATTAATAACACAGCGTTGTTGGTAGATGTAATGCGCCGTGGTAATTTACTGTTCCTCAGCTCGTTACCAAGCACGACCTGATACGGGCCACTATTAATTTGCTGTATACTCGTCGTCCACACTCAACTAGGGAAGCTAGAACTTGAAAAAATCAATTGACCTTTAAGGCTTTATTTTCACAGTTTTTGTCTACCCACGAAAACACTCAGAAAAGTAAAGATGGATAAGAAATGAAAGGAATGAAAAATGAGCAAGTTAAAGGACAAAAATCCAAAGGTCAAAGTAAAAGAAGTGTGAAACCAGTTCCCGCACAGATAGGTAGCTAAGGCATACAAAACCCGGAATAGAACCGGTCAAAACAAAACAAAAGTGAGTTAATGGAAACGATTTTTGGATTACGTTTAGAGGCGCCATCCGATCCCATAATAAAAAGGCTCGACGAGGCGAATCAGGTCATCATTATCGTTCAGCGTTAAACAGCAAGGCAAGCCTCACTGACCACTGCCCTTCGCCACAGTTACACGTTTCTATAAAAAGAGTGAACACTCAAGGGAAACAAAGAGTGTACCTACACAGGTGGGTAAAGATAAGATGTTGATGTAGCCAACGCACCGAACACAAAGTGCATAAACGCACTCTTTCAATCATTCTGATTCGATAGAAAATGACAACACAATCGCCACTGTTCACGGTTCATTGCCATATCCTTCAGTGTCTCCAAACAGCTAGTTGGCGGGTCTCTCGGACCCCAAACACGAAGACGTGAGACACTTACTTCACCTACGTTTGCCGTGTATTTTCTCATTCCACGTTGCCACGTCATCTGTTGGCCTCCACATGGCTTCTTCCATTCCTTAGGAGGAACACAAAATAGGGAACGGTATGGTAGACGAGTGTTCGACATACACAACACGTGACCCAACCAGCGTAGTCTACTAAATTGCATACGCTGAAACAAGTTATCCTTAGAAGTTGCACCCAATACCAGATCCCTAACTTCAATATTATTCACCCGGTCACTCCATCCAATCCTAGCCATACTACGTAGACAACGATGGTCGAAAACCTCCAACCGACGAACATCTTCCATTACCTCTTCGACGAAGGTGAACAGGAATGGAGACATGGAACACTCTTGTCGAACACCGCTGGTCGTTTCAAATGAACTTGAAAAATCACCGAATACTCTCACGCGACCATAGGTATACAAGTACAACGCTAGCAACAGGTTCACGAATTTCGCTAGCATACTCTCTGAGTGGAGAGCACTGGATAGTGCTGTCTGATCCATTGAGTCGAACGCGCCTTTAACGTCCAGAAAGACTACGATCGTAGTGTGACCGTGTGTGTGTGTGTGACGCGTTTCCATTAACTGCCGAAGGTTGAATATCTGGTCGATGCAACCTCGACCTGGACGAAATCCGGCTTGCTGTTCGCAGATTTTCCTCTCGCGAATGTGTCAAACGGCGAAGCATTATCGAAGCTAACACCTTAGTAACTATCGGAATTAAACTAATCCTACGATGATTGCTGCAGTCAATCCGTGTACCCTTCTTGAAGATGGCTACAATCAATGACTCACCCCACGATAGCGGAATACGCTCCTCGTGATTTCACCAGAGCTTCTCCACCCAATTTGAAAAGAACTGGGGGAAGGTCTTCGGGACCGGTTGCTTTTCCTCTCTTCGACTGCACTTCCACTTCCGTTGAGGGCTCAAGTGACACCTCCCAAGTATTTACAACTGCAGACGTCGGACTGAATACGTTGGTGTGTGGCCAGTTAAATTGATCCTTGAAGTGTTCAGCCCAGCGGTTCAGCCTTTGTTTTCTACCATGGACGAGCTCTCTAGTCCTATCGCACACGACTTCACTAACCGAAGTTCGCCGCCCGCCGGTATCACGTATAAGTTCAAACAGTTTTGGCTGTTACCTAAAGCGGCCGCTACATCCATATCCTCGGCCACCTTAACCCACCAGTTTTCACGGTCATGCAAATATCGACGCATCTTATTCACCTCCTCGCAGTTAACGAGCTGGCGTTTTTGCCATATCTAGGACCAGAGGCGAAATCTACTGCCAAACGCATGAAATTTCAGCAAGCGGGTCGTAGCCAACAGGGCTGCCACGTAGAGAATTTTGGTCGGCGGTGGGAGAATTCGAACCCACGACCTTCGCGTTCAAACGCCACGACCTTATCCGCTTGGCCACCGTTGCTCGCTGGAGTTCCTGGTTCCACAGATATTTTCTGTTCGTAGCTGTTACGGACAACCGAACAGGGTTTGTAGTCTGCATCGATGGCAATTGAGATGTAACGAAAATCAAATTCAAACTAACACATGGTCCGATTCGGCGTACGTGGTCGATTACGATCCACAGATCTGGACAGAACGGTGTCTTACTGCAGTATGGTCGCTGTGCGACGCGAAATGTGTCGGAAATTCATGTTAGACAAGAATAAATTATCGTCCGCACAAAACTGGGGAAGTCTTTCCCAAGGCTCATCGCCCAACTAAACAAGCTTCTGATACGTTTAGTTGTCAAACTTGTGCTTCAAAATTACCTTCTGCCACTAAAATATCAAACAAGAGAAAGTCACAAAACTCGTATTTTGCGTGTCAGCGCTGCAGTCTTGTTGGGGTGTATGCCGAGATAACAAATAAACTGCGCTTAACACAATTATCCTTCCGGAAGCCGACTGATCCCTGCAGTCCTACAGCGCACAAACGACTGGTAACCAGGATCCAGTCTAAAAGGGCCGCTTCAGCCTCACTCAACACTATTCCTACACCGCGTTGACCCGCAGCCTCAGCTGTCTCGCTTCCTGAAGTGTACAGGAAATAGCTTGACAAGACATTTGGTGCTGTACTCGAATCCCGAATTCATGTTTCACTCACGCAACAGACAGCAATCGAAAGTTAGTCTACTGCCAGAGCCAAACACGTCTGTTGGCCAGCCTGCATCAAAGTGCGAACATTGAAGGAACCCAGATGCAGAGGCTGACGAGGCTTGGGAAAATGTGAGTTAGCAGATTGAAAACGACCGATTGCACTACTTGACAACTAACCGTTGCGAGTATCGGGCATGTGATCAGTTGGGACACTTTGGGTAGGCAGAGCGGACAAAGAGATTCGGTTGGAAAAAGAAGAGAGGTTGAATAAAAGAGGGAATTCTGAGCAGCAGCATACTTATCACTACCCACCCCACTTGCGCTCGATGCAATGGGCAGTGCGGTCCTGATTGTCCTGCGCGACGACCGATGCAGTATGGAATTTTTTGCAGGCATTTAACTCATGGAGATTGATGGACGGGTGTTTCTAAGCGGAAGAACGATTAGAATTCTCAACCGAAGCCTTTGGTTCTGACAAGAACCTAACCGCAAGGCAGCGAGGCATAGCTAAGTGAAAGCCCATCTACTTGCATCAATTATTCTTCCACTCGTTTTTCCGACTGAGATGCTAACTCAGATCAACCCCAACTTGGAGGACCACGAGTCTAATTCGTCAGGCCTTTGTCCATTGACCTTTCAGGCATGATTGAATGTTCGGCTTCAGATAAGCCATCCTGTATAGCGCGCTGGGTCATGGGGGCACGCAACCCATCACATCACGTCACGGTTTAGTCACGTTGTGGCAGTGGCTAAAATCAGGTTGATTGCTGCGTTACTGGAGTAGTGGTTCGGGGAATACTAGACGTCCACTTACGTAATTTCCGTTCGATCCGCATCCAATGTACCTCAGAGGTAGAGCATTTGTCCGCTAAGCGGAGGTAACTGTCTCGATCCTGGCTTGTGGCATCGACATTTGGATGGAAAATGTGCAAGTAGACTTCGCATTTTAAATTACATGTGACTCCTCGTGCCAATTGAACGTTCTCGAAGGAACACGTGTTTCGGGGAGTTAATTTTACAGTTCGCCGTATAAATACCTGTAACTGTAACAGTGTCATTATTCCATGGGAAGGGCGTCCGGTTTGCTAACGGAAATGGCATACGGAGATCAAACGTGTGAAGCATGAAGTGATGACGCAACAAGCAGATCGAAGTGACGCAAAGGTGAAGATGGTCAGTTCTGCATACAGCTTTTATTCCCAGTGGTTTTTCTGTTTCTGTACTTTCTAGGTCGTTCACGCAACCCCTTCGAAGATCCCCGTGTTAGTGCATGTTACAATACATCCAGCTGTCCCGCAGTTCGACAGAACGGTGGTCACGTAAAAGTCGGATTAGTATTGTTTTAGCCTAGCATGTGCACTTCAACCTGTCCTAACTAATTTTGGA
>LUCM01008351.1:2964-62597 GCA_008360955.1 Fasciolopsis buskii
GACGACCTTAAAGAGCATTTGGCGATTTCTGTATGGATGGTTAGGAACCTATGGCGGAGAGGGCAGGGGCTGGCAGAGGAAAATATAAGTGGGCCGTTGGGAGGGAGCGCCCATTTGCCAGGTTGTGCAGAAAAGCCAGGTTAATTTTCAGTCGCCGTAGCCAAAGTGGCCTAAGTTTGAGGGCTAGACAGCGTTCCTTTTAATTCAGAGTCGTCGACTAACCTATCACCTGCTTAGTGAAGTGTCTGTGTATAGTTTCACTGGAGATCCTATCCGACGTTGACATGCTGGAGTATGTCAGAGTGCCATACTGAATGATTGGTCGAACGTGTTTTATAAATGCTGAGGATGCTGTCGGATAGTTTCATTGTGCGAAAAATCAGACTTACATTTGTCCTAGCTTTAGCCGACTGAATAACTACATGCTCTGAGAAATTTAGAGACGTTGAGTAGCTGAGATCAAGGTCAAGGATTATGAGTTTATATGCAATAGTAGATCCATGTAGCAAAATTGAATCTTTAGGTAGTGTACACCCATATGTGAGTATTTCGCTCTTACCGGCGAAGAAGCTCATCATTCAGAAAATACACCGGTCGTCTAAGGCAGACAAATTGGCACAAATATCTCTAACCGAAGTTCTAACTTCATTTGATTTAAGAGGGTAAACTATTTTTATTTCATCAGCAAAAACAGGAAAGGGACGCCGTGAGATGTTGAATCTAGTGCATCATTAATGTACATGAGGGATAGCAGGGGACCAAGTACGTTGCTCTGTTTGACGCCACTAGTAACAGGTCTGGGACTGGAGGTAATGCCGCCTATGGAGACCAATTGTGATCTTTGGGTTAGGTAAGACGAGTGCCAGGATAGGAGAGGATCGGTGATGCCAAAGGAGCTCACTTTGGATAAAAGGTGCAGATGAGGGACACGGTCAAAGGCCTTGGACATATCGAGGTAGATGACTGCGAATGCCATACCCCTGTTTGTTAGGTCAGTTAGGAGGTTCAGGAAGTCAAACTGACAGGCGGATCAAGAACGAGATTGGATAAATCCGTGCTGTTTTGGGCTAAGCAGGTTGTAGGCTAAAAGGTAGTCCACGATGGATCGTTTTACCACCTTCTCCATAACCCTGGAGATAACAGGCGTGTGGTTGGTGGGACGGTAACTGGACATATAATGCAGAGACCCCTTCTTATGGATAGGGTTTATTACAGAGTGCTTTCAGTTGACCTGAACTGCACCAGAGTTGATTTAAAGTGTGAAGAGGCTGAGCAGTAGCAAAGGTAGGTTAGGGCCACAACTAAGTACAGCTGATGGAGGGATGTCGTCAGGCCCTTAGTAAGACCCTGGTTTGAAGTTGGCTGAATGTCGTTCAATAGCCTTAACATCAAAGGACACAGAAGATAAGGCGGAGTTATTCCTATTCTGTATTTCGGGTGGGTCGCTGACTGCAGCTGGGGCCATGGAGGAGGTAAAACATTGATTGAAAGCCTCGGCTATGTCTTTTGGGGTTGTCGCAGACTCACCAATGGGCAAAACTAGGAAGTTCACTGATAGTTTGCGATCATGGGATCTTCGTTTATATAGTTTTGAAAGTATTATGGGGTGATTGCTATGCCTTAGTGCCCTAGCTTCTTTCCGAAGGAGAGATTCACTGAGGCAAGAGATAGTGTCGGACAGATGGTGCAAAAGAATAACCTTGGAAGGTCATTTGTCAAGGGAAAGTGTCTTTGCAACTTAGCATATTTGAAGTTCATGGAGGCAAGTTGTGAAGTCTTTTTTCTGTTCATTCGTACTATAATGGTCAGTTTCCAGATGCAGCTGGCCATGTTGCTATAAAATTCATCTACAGCCGTCTGTGGGTCAATCGCTAGGAAAAAGCTCCCCCGGTCAAGTTGGCGTATTAGAGAGGGAAATTGCTGCCAGTCAAGATAGGGTGGACCACTTGTGTCAGTAGGATGGTTGGGGACGGGGGCCTGGACATGGACTATACCGTGAATTACCCTGTGGTTGCTCCCTGGAAATTTATTTCCGACATGAACCAGGATGTGCTGATCAGTATGTAAAAGATTATATCTAATATATTATTATTTCTGGTGGGTGACGCCAAGTGCTGTACCCAAACCCCATGATGTAGATGGAAGACGAACGCTGTTCGGCTGGGAGGAGCCGTAATCGTGAACCAGGTTACACCAGGGAGATTTAAGTCTCCGGCAATGATTTTCGATGCTGATGGGAAGGATGCAAGGTAGTCACATGCGTCCACTAAGAGGGGAAGCCCAATTTCAGTATGAGCTCGAGGGCGATAGGTGCAGGCAGTATGGATAACCCAGAATGCCACCTTGATAGTGAGCCATACCGATTCTTAGATCAGTTCGACTGCATGATGCGCAAGGACGGAGACTGATAGGCCCTGCCCTACATAAATAAGGCAGCCGCCCCCACGGCGGTCGTTTCTATTACCTCCAAAGGATTGGTATTCCGCAAGAGAAGTCGCACTGTTAGGTGCATCCTCGGTAAGCCAAGACTCAGTGATGAAGATTATATACTTGTTGGAAGGCGGAGCAAAATTTTAAGCGAGTGAATTAATTTAGGATTGAATGACAGTTAATTAGCGAGAGAAAGAAGGGTATGTTGCCGTCTAGGCGGGGTGAGTGGTGGGGTTGCATAGAGGGACGGTGCATCGAGGGTTAATTGTAATGGGAATAGTTGGCCAAGCAGATGGAATTAGTTCCATTTTAGTGGGCGTTGAATGAGATACAACAGAAGAAGGTGGAGGGGAGTAGGAACGAGGGCATATAGCGTTTTCCCTTATGCTAGCATGGGGTAGCTCAAAGTACTGGGGGAACAAGTTTAGAGGGAGGTAGAAAGGGAGTGGATTCGGGTAAGTAAAAAGCGGTAGCGGTGGTGGTTCCGGATGGGAGAGGAGGAGGGACTTTTCTGGCTGGGTAGTTGTGGTCGAAAAAAAGACATTAGTGGAATGCGGCAGGGTCCTTGTATTTGGGTCTAGGCGCTGGTAAGCGGAGGTTGGTGGTAGTATCGATATGAAGGTGGAGGTATGCTTGAAGTAGGCCCGAGACAGCTGTCTCGGGAAACCTGACGCAACAGCAAAGGACTTTGGAAGGGAAACACCTGGCGCATCGCTAGGTCTTTTAAATCTACGGTGCAAGTTTCTGGTTGTCTTCCGGCCCAGAAAACTCTCGGCAGTGACCTTTCGGTCCGCATGAAACGAACGGCGGGCAATAAAAAGCCAGCGCAATTGCAGTGAGGCAGTTGAGGCACCGGGGTAATGGGACTAACAATGGGATGAAATGGGGTGGGGTCGGAGTATTTTGGTCGCTGGGCTAATATCGCCGGCGTCGTTCCACAGGGGAGTAGTGTGTTGCTTGCTGATGGTGTAAGGGCAGGTTTACCATCAGCAACTATGGTCTTAAGGGTCTGGATGGGACAGGGCCAGTTTTGATTGGTGCTAGAGATTTTTGCTTCGCTGGGAGAAGAAAAGTTATTGAGGCCCGCGGAGAAAGTCGCAGGTGAGGTGTTTATATGCGGGCGTTCCCGGGCTGGCCGTGGCAAAGGAGACGGTAATGAACTGTCGAACTCAACACTTTCCTGTGGCTGTGGTGGGGCCACAGGGGCCTGTTTAGGTGCCAAGCTCCTAGCTATACCGGGTGGGTTGGGGGAATTTATGTTTGGTGGAACCGTTTTTGAGTTCTCACCTGCATACATTCTGAAGGCCTCCCCTTGAATAGAGGTTTTATCAGTGGTAATTTTTATGGACCTGAACAGGGTAGTTGAGGCTATCTCAGCTTCCCTCCGCAAAAATTGCTCTGCAGCGGCGGGGCTAGGGAAATGGAACAATTCAGAACATGATGTGCTTAACACTCTTTTACGAATGCGGTCAGGGACATTGTAAACCACAGCATTAGACGATCTAAAGTTTCTCTGCTTAAATTCTGATGACATTGAGTCGATAACCCGACAGACACCAGCAAGATGTTCGCGCAGTGGGTCTTCGGGCGTCTTAGTTAGGTAGGTAAGAGAAAGCAGCTATGCAATCACTGGGTTTATCAGCAAAATTTTGTTGTTTATCTCATGAATTGCTTGCTCTAATTTCCGTACATTTTTGTTAGTCTCCATGAACACGTCTGTGACACTAACCGTGCACGATGGAGGCCGGCAAATTGGTTGTGAGGTTGTGGACGCGGTGCGTATAGCTGCTACGATCTTGGCTCGTTTAGGCCTAGAGAACGCCACTTTAGCAAGGTGGGATGATGTGTATGGCTGAATGGTTGTGTCATAAGGGATACAACTGGGGGTGCCGAAAGTTTTGTCAAATTGCAAAGTGGAAACTGGGCGAGAGGTCTTGGATCGATCTAAGGAGTCGTTATCTAACTAGTGTGGTGGCAGTCAAAGGTTATTCAAAATATAATCAGATAGAAATGGAACACTGAGAATTTATATGGAGAGGAAGGCTCTATGTAAAAATACGTTTTAGGCAGTACGTAAATAATAGAGAGTAAAAAAACCAGCTAATTCCGACGACCGCTAAGGAGGGTGGTCGGAAACTGAGGAAATGTGACGATACGGGAACAATATCCAGCATTCTATGTGTCGCGCTAATTTTGGGCGACTGGACAGTGACCATAAGCGACGGGACTGTTAAACGAGAAAATGAGTAGACAGGGCGCTTGGTGGAATTAATCGTGAAAAGAGAGAGAGATGGATGTGACTTACGGTTTACAATTTGAAGGCGTTCAATGGACCACCGGGTCAAAGCTTTGAGCGTCACAATTAGATCTCAAGTAGAAAATCAGCAAAATTTGTACGCGGGGATCAGCTCCAAATAAGGTGTCCCTAAAAATTTGGCAAATATTTTTGACCAGGAAAAAACTCTAAATTTGTTAGAACCACTAAAAAACACCCTGGTTGACTAAAAACTGGAAGAGAACTCACTGCGAGAAGCGGTGTGAGAAAAAGTAATCATAGATGCTGCACAGAGCTGCCAAGCGCCAATGCTCCATCGGCGTGTCCTTGAAATCAAGCTCTTTTGTCCTCCCTGCAGGGCCGCTAGTTTATCAACCCTTCGGATACACTACTACAGGCAAAAATGGACAAACCGGTCCTCGAGAATCTTCTCCACGGCCGTTTTTCGCGGAACTCCAAGTATTATCAGCGGATCACCGGGAACGTTTACATTCACTTGCCAAAATCCAGGCGACCACTCTGATACACCTATGCGGTGAGACCAACCTGAATAGCAATATTCACCGTCCCAGTGTGAGCTGACCGCGGTTCATCCATGCACATCCCGCTTGCTTGCAGAACAACGACCTTTAATTCTGTATTTTAGGAAGGTCCTAACGAAATCAGGCTCATTTTACGCCCCAACCTAGTCGGACATTTATTGACAAGCGCTCCAACTTCCTGAGCTGTACTGGTTTCATTTTCCAATACTAACTTCGGCAACTGTTTCTGCCCCAATATTAACGACAACCCGGGGGTGTACGGGGAAGTACGGAAACGGCGTATCCAGAGTAGCACTCGATTAAACGGTTGTGCTGGGGATGCCGGCATCTTACTTGAAGAAGAATGCTAGCGTCAGGAAAGGTCGCTGACTATGTGCTGCCACCATAATTATTTCACTGACAGGAAGATTCACCCTCCACACCAGACGACTCCCCATGGAACATATCGGAAGGACATCCTCCTGATGATATTTTTCGACGTCACCGTAGTGTCTACCGAGAGAACTCTTGGTAACCGTTTTCACACGGTGCCATTCGACATTTGTAAGCAGCCTTTACGGACAAAACCAAATGACACACCATTTTTTCGAGTATAACGAGAAACCAGTGAGTTCAATGTAGAATTGGGTTCACCGCAACACAGGCAACCACAATCTCACTCGATTTATTGGTTTGATCTCCACCCCATGGTATTTTCGGACGGATTAAAAAACCAAATGTTTTCCTTTTCTAGAGGTAGCTATGGTTGTAAAATTTGTTTGCTCCTTACTTGCCGCACTTCAGTAAACGTCATTGGAGACCGCTAAGCTTCAGAGAGGTCCTCAGTTGTTGGAAAACGAGGCGGAAAACCAACTGTCTAAATTAACTAATTACAAGTAATCCCGTGAGAGTACGTGGCTGTTGAAGGGAAACATATCTACTCAAGGCGCAATGAAATAATTTACGTGCTATTTAGGCAGTGTAACTACATTATTTGAGTGACCCCCTGGGGTTGCTTGGGTGGTGGCTGATTGGGTCCTGTACTGATTGGGCTATCTGGTGTAACGAGCGGTGGAAATGTAACCAGTCCATGTGAATACGGGGTCCTTTAAAATAAAATGTATCAAGTTTTCCTCTGGTGGCCTCTTCTAAAATGTGATCACCTTACTCCTGGAAAGTTTAAGCACTTTGCTACAGAAGGACTTTGCGAAGCCTCCCATCATGCTGCTGGAATAGCCGTTTGTCCAACTTTTCGTGTAATGGCGGGAAACCCTTTGGGATCTTGTTTCACACATTGCCTTTCATCTTCGCCGGTATTTTTTGGCTTGCCCACGATTTCGTTGGCAAATGCACTCATACGAGAAGCCGCTTCGAGGCGCTAGTTTTTGGCCTGAGAACAAAATTCAAAAAACGTGGAACAAATAAAATTATTCCATGTGCTACGATTTATTTCATGAGAACCATTTGTGTAGTCAGGCAAAGAAAACAGAGTTAGCGATGGCAGCTGAATACCATCTTGCGGTGCGTCTGACCATATGAATAAACATGCATCGCTAGCCTTGGCGGTATACATCTTTTTAATAAAGGTCGGATCGGTGTTGGGAATGTGACGGTTTATGCTTCGGCAAAGTATCGCCAAATTGGATAGGTAAGACATTAGTCAATGCTCGGCTTTCAAAAAAACTGGCAAATTTGTCTGACTGGGAAAAATACTCCGTGTTGTTCGCGCTAGAATAAAAATCTAGTTGACCAAAAATATTGACTGATTAGAACTTAAAATATGGGACGATGTAGCGCAGCAGGCATTCATCTTGTAGAATCCCTGTTTGCAGACTGAGGGAGCGGATAGGAAGAAAGAATCAGAGCCAGCGCAATTCCTATGAGAGGTACCACAGCCTGACGCAATGCGGCGGCCCGCGGTCCAGTTACATATATAGAGCAAACATCATGGCCGGTTCATCAGATATCATTAACCAATCCAGAATTTTCCTCACTGACTGTCATCCCTCTCAGGGCGACAGAGGTTTGAACTGCTCTAAAGTCAGCAACAAGTCTGATGTACTCGTACTTCTTACGATAGTGTGCGACAGGTGACGTGAGGATGACCTTGCCTGAAGACAGGGAAAAATATCTCTCCCCGAAAATGCAATCCAGGGATGGCATAAATAGCAATAAATACTAGAAATAGATACCACATCAGCAAAAGGAAAGAAAACTGATTTTATATGACTTGAATTGGTGTCACAAGTTACGAATGACAAACTAATATAGAAAGATTTCACGCGGCAGCAAATGTTAGCTTAGATGGAGGCGTTTGGTTAAGTTCTCCCTGTCTCTCTTCAAAGGAAAGATGTGACATAGAACTGAACTAAGGAGAGGGAAAAGTATAGTTATGGATGAAAGGCGGAGGAAGGAATTGAAAAGCCAAGACAATAATGGGAGAGGGGAAAAGAAAAATAAACCGGAAAAGGCACGAAGTGCAAGGAAACGAAGCTGCAAATCAAAGAAGTATTCCAAACAGTCAACAAAAATTAAAGTTTTGAAAATCAAAACCAAAGCTTCATGAGAAATGGGGGCAGAAATCATCAGGTATTGATGATGGTTGACCTCCAGATCCACGCACAGGCTCTCACCGGCTAGCTGACCTTAACCAGTAAGACTGTTTCCTAGCCCGTTTGTTCCAGTTTAGTACCAAAAATTGGCTTCTAGCCACTCGTGCGTCCAGATTGGTGCTGTCGACTTGCGTCCGTACCCTGAAACACTACGTTCTTTTGTTTATGAAATCCAAAGTATCAAGTGCCGCAGCAGACCTACCAGATGTTTTATCTTTTCGTCTGCCCCACGGGGTACACGGGGCCCTATCCGTTGGCAGATTTGCGATCTAAGGTCAGGGGTCATGCTGGAGGTGTCTTTGGGGAGGCCTGCCTTTCAATTCAAGACAAAAATCATAAATACACACAATCGAGTGCAAAAGAGGTGGCTAGATAATCCGTTATCTGGTACAAACCACTACAACTGGCCGTGAGCACCGGGGTGACTTTGTGCAGCACGCCAAAAATTGGTGAGCTTCAGGTGCCTGAAACCGGTCAGCGCATCTGGGTACATCCCAGCGTCTTTGAAATTGATATGATGCCAAATGATCTGCATTTGTATAAATAAGTATGTTTCAAGTAACCAATCATCTGTTATGTATTTTTCACCCTATTTGGTTGATGTATGATTTGTTGCCTGTCACTATTTCTTGTGGCTTTCGATTTGGGATTAAGCGTGATCGATAAGAATTCATCGAGTTGGCTGCTTATCTGGTGATGGAGCTGTTCATTACTGTTTCATGTTTCAATATTTCGAAATCCTTGACAAGACCGAAAATAGGAGGGAAATGCCGGTGCTAGAAGCAAGCTCCTTAGTGGGGCTAATTGGCCAGGTCAAGAATGCTCCTGTGGCATTGAGCGCTGTCGAAGCTCTGGGTGAAAACATTTGTATGCTTTTATGGTGTCACTATTGAGAAAATGTCGATGACAATCTCCGGCACATGCAAGAATGCCCAGACATAAAACGAATCAACTTGAATTGCACATGCACTCACGAGCAAGATATATCCTTGGTGACCTATATCGGGGCGTGTTGCTCGTGCAGAACCGTTTGGATCTTAGTTATAATGCCAGTGGCAACTGTCAAGTGACCAGTGGTGGCCAACCACGTAAGGTAGCGGTGTTCGGATGTGAAGGTCACGGGTTTGAATCATACCGCCGCCGGTCAGGTTCCTTACTTGGCAGTCCTCTGTTGGCTGCGGCCCCTTTCCGAAAAATGTTTTACACTGTTATTTCACTGATGTAGGAAGTAAAAGTAAGAAGTAAAAGAGATTTGGACCCACTATCTCTTATTTGTTCTTGTTCATTCTGCCTTTGTTAAGGTTTGCTTTCCGTATTCCCTTTCGCCCCTTGCTTCTTGGTCTTACTCCGGGAAAGGCAAGCCCAGAAAATTTATTAGTTTTTGATGCAAGTAACAGCAAAACTCTTGTGGTTCTCGCAGCTCATCTTGGAGACTGCGAAGTGATTGCTCAATAGTTCCCTATGAACGGACCTCCAAGGTGACTGAATAGCAGTTTTTAGCTTTTGGATAACTCTCCACCTGCTGCCCGAAACATACTGGCCCACCTCCCCCATTTTACAACCCGGACTATGCTCTCGGAAAGTGCCCACAAAGTAAGCACACCAAATCCCCACCGAAAACAAACATGCTCGTAATAATTTTGTCTCCCATCGAGGCATTAACCCGGCCCCTGTAATAGGGCCACTCAGTGCAACGGTTGCCGTGACACTGAAGAATGCCATGTCACATACCATTAATGAATTCCACCCCATTCTTATCTAACTTGATCTTTCGATTCTCCACTTTTGAGGCACTGACATTGTTGCCGTTTTTTCGACAGGCCAACTAGATACTGGAAGCATTCCACGTCCTTCATAATTAATTAACCACGACCTTTAGTCCTTGGGACTTCCTGTGCCCTGGAAGGGGCCTTACGTTTCGCCAAGTATACACAGCTACTCGACATTTGTCTTCTCTTCCTGTATGTGGTTTTAACATGCGACTGCCCCCCGACAATCGGCCACCGAATAATGTCATCAAGTTTGCTTAGGCTGATGGCAACTTCAATGCTACTAAAGCCCCCAGCTGGTCGGTAAAATTAGAGCCAGTAGGATGGAGCCCACCTATACTAAACAAACCGAGAGAAGTAAAGCCGGCAGAGGAATAGGAGGAAGCCGCAGATATCTAAACAATTTTTCTTTTTCCTGGCCAAATTCCAAATCCAGTATGATGGAAGTTTACTTTGTCAGGTGTTGGGTGTATGGACCTGCCGACGTGGAGGCCAAAGGTAGGCCCATAACTTATTACTTCACCTGATGTCGAGGATAACGGCCACATACTGGAATTTTTGAGTGATGAAGCAAGAAGGCTAACGCCGTCTGATGCTTTTAGCTCAACATCTAAGCAAGAGGCTGCTTCAGCAGTGTTCACACATTTGTTTTACTTGGTTGTGAATGCGGGCAAATTTCAGCAAAACTTTAGAAACTTCACAGACGATCAACAGGTAATATATGGTGTGCTAACTATCTAAGCCTGTTGGTGCACAACGGGTTCCCCCAATAAGGTGAAGCTGGTTGCCATCACTTTGGGCCGGAAAGATCTATCAAGCTTCAGCGTTGACCATTATAGCGTTGGCTGTCTGGCTGTCTGACTTGCCCCAAAATTGGTGTATTACCGAAAGATCAGAGACAGACAGCACCTAACATCGCAGAATTCAGTGGGGTTCCTATGCAAACTCGTGAAATGACTACACAGACTGTCTGCACTGCTCTCGCAAGGTGAACCACCTGTCTGCTGTTGCTCCGGCAACCTCTTACGGTTGCATAGTGTGAAACCATTTCCTAACCAAAAGTGCTTTAATCTTGTGGTTGCAACAGAAGTTTGCAGTACGTCGGGCAATGAAGACTCTGCCCATTGGAAGTGCCGCCGGTGGCAGTTGGGAGCACTGAAAGTTTGTTCTGTGGAATCATGGGGACTTTTATCGCGAGTGGTCGATAGAACTTGGGATGACGGGCAGCCGAAATGAGCGGGCGGTTAGCGAATTTAACTAATCAGCACAACAAAGCCTTTGCGTGGAAAGGTGTGCCACTGTGCCCGAAGAGGGTCGCATGACAATTTTCGGACACCGAGATTGCATTAGCCACTCCGGAAATAAAGAAAAAACTAGAAGCCCTGGGTGAAGGAAAAAGGTAGAATATGAAAGCGAAAACCCGGGCTTCACGTGGGCCGCAAATTTTGCACAAGCGATGAAGAAATCTGGGGCGTTCAGGATGTGTCGACTGGCGCGGCCTTACTTAGTCTTCCACGAAAGACACTGTAATTTTACCTCGTGAAAAACTGCATCCTAGACTCTCCAGAGGGACTAACTACTTCTGCACGCTGGACATATAGTCCGGTTGCTGGCAAATCGGTGTACGCACAAACGGCCGCAGGATGACGGCCTTCTGTAAACTGCCGGGGATTTTGAGTTCCAAACAAAGCGTTTCATGCGGATGCAAGCGCCTTTCCGGAGGCAAATGATTGCATGTCTAGGCTGATGCACTCTTTGCTCTCCTTTGTGGCGGATGTACCGTTTCAACAATTAGCTTAGGTGACTAACCGTTGAGCTGTTTCCAACGTGGACTGACCAAAATGTCGACGTTCTTCTCGACAAATCGGTGCTCTCATCACATTTAGTGATTTTAGACACCTTCAGCCTGCATACTCCTCGCTCCTCGTGCCAACTTTTCCTATTTACTGGCTTCGCAGAGCTAAGTAGGTCTTTCTTGATAGCCCTAGAACTTACACTACCCGTAAAATTGCTACTGTATCTCAGTTTTAATTACCACATTTTACGAAATAGATGCACTGTGTTGCGGGTATGTTGTGGCGATCCAATAACCAAAATAACCCCAAGCTGGCACCTAAGCCAGACTACTTCTCTCTTTTGCGTTTCAGATCTCGCACCCGGGATGGACGCGCTGTTATCGTTTCCATCCTCATAATGGCAATTACAAATCTGCTCTCCTACCACCCCTGCTAGGAACCTGCTAGCTAGAACTGACGCTCGAGTAATAGCCCGTCCGAGCGAAACTACGCCGACTATCGCACTGGACATCTCAACTTTTGATTACTGCTGTCTCCGGAACGCCTCGCGCACCTCATATTTCCCGTCCGTACGGCTGACTAAGATCAAAAGCTGTGGCGACAAAAAATACAGCATATAGAACAATCATGGCTAGTGTATTTAAGGAATGTTCTTACACAAAATTTCTCTTATCTGACGCACCCCCTGGTTCAACTTACTGCCATCCTCATGTAAATAAACTCAGCAGTCTTGGGAGTTCCACATAGAAGCTTCGTAAATTTCTCCAGATAGATTTTGACAATCTTGGCAGTTTTCCCTCCACATTCAATAATTTTTCTGACGATTATTGTTGTCAAATACGTGTCTTATCCACTTTGCCTGACGTTCCGCCCTGTTTTAACCACTTCCATCCAACAACCATATTATCATTGCTCTCAGCTCTTCAGCGCAACGTTTCCGCTCATTGCGCATTGCTCCTGACGTTTGAGGGTTCCAGCCATATCTCGGCATCAGTCGTTGAGCTCCGTCCATGTTTTGCGCCAGCAACGCGCGCCTTTATAACGCTTAAACATGAAATTATTCGTAATGCGCTGCTCGCATACAGTCCAAGGAAACTCTGTTTGGTCTTGAAAAATTAGTTTTCTATTTCTCGCTTTCCACTGGTATACTTGTGTTTTTTCCACTACTCCACAGCACCTCATTTCACTTTCCAGTCTGCTTATGCAATGATACAATGTTGCTCCCACCGCGTTATGCCTTCCGATTCCTATTATTTGCATTTCCGCTGCATCATCCTGGTAGAAATTTGATCTTGCCTAAAGCATGCCCCCTGCAAATGGAGAAACCTACATTAATATTATTATTATGACAATAATAATGGTGTGCATATTTGTCGGTTTTCATGGGGCATGGGCAAGGCAGGATCATGTTCATCTGGGCCTGTTTTACAGGAAATGCGGGAGAACTGGTACCATACGCGGCATCTGTATTTTTATATGGAATACGCGGAAAGCAGAAACAGCGTGTGAAACGATAAAATCGGTACAATTTTGCGGGGCCAAATTCAAAGCTTCGAAAATCAATCCGCAGAATTTTATTGGACGAATCTCTAGCGACAGATTGTGGATAATTTTGCGTCTAAAGTAATCGAAACTGAGCAAAGCAGAAATAAAATTTAGCTGTGGCGATGAAAGCGTCAAGACGTGGTCGAAATCCCTGGAATTCAAGAGGATTATATAGTGGGCAATGCAGATGAGCTGAGAAAAAGAAAAATATCGTAAATATGGTGGTCAGACAAAAATTTGAAAGACCAGTCGGAAAAAGCGTTTGAAGGTGGATAAAAAAGCTGTATTGTGGAAGAATATTATTTAGCATAATTTTGTAGATAATGGCAGAATAAAACTATCATTAATTTTCCAGACCGTTCAACAGGTAAAGATTTCAGAAGACTTGTGCATAGGCACGAAAATGCTGTTGGCAACCAGTTGCGGATTGGTGCAGATCGCAGTCGGGTAAAAACTGAACTGAACTTCGCCATGCACCTAACAAATTCCGGAAGCCACGGGAGGCAGTCGGTATCTACTGCTGCTCAGCGTTCATTTTTCGAAGGGGGAGTAAAGCAGTAGGCTTCCGTCCGATGGCGTGGTTACCATGGCGGAAGCAAATTCGCATCTCGGGTTCTCAAACGGGCGGAGCCCAAACAGATGCGCTCTGGTGGCTGCCAATTCTTCGAGACCACAGCTGTCTCTCAGGTAAATCTGTGGGATAAAAACATTCTGTGGCTATCTCTGCAAATTTTAAGGTAATCGTGACACAGAGCAAACTGAGTGACCTCTCAGCATATTCGTAGACGATTGTGCCACGTTAGAGCGAGATAGAGCGGTCTCGCTCCGTCTGCAACTGAGGAACTAGATGTACACAACATGTGGACTGGCAGATGGGGAGACATGATGTTCGACAAAACGTGCGATCCCTAGATTTATTACCGAGGCACCCACTGTTGACCCAATGCACACGGAAATCGAAATAGCAAAAAACGGACAAATGAGCCGGTAGGCAAACGATTAAAGATTTTTTTGTCACCGGAAGGAGCTTGACATCCAGTGGTGGCCGAAAACTCAATGCGACAGAGAGAAAACAGGCATCTATATAGTTGAGCACCACAAGTTGATAAGTCGGAGATATTCCGAAGAATCTCGGGTGGTCTTTGCACAGTCTCGGAGTCACTCACAGAAAAACCTGTTGGATTTTACAGCAGTGTCAAGCAGAGGCTTTTAATCTATCAGCGTTTCTTCTTACCGAGTTCTGCTTTTCGCGATGCCAATCCTATTGCCATGTAGACTCGACCCGTCTCCACCATGTCATATGTGAACGAACGAAATCACTCAGCACCCAGAACCCCTCGTTTATTAAACAACATCAGATATTCATAGGATGGATTGTCTACAATAATTTTCCTATGCAACAGCCGGCATTTCACCCACGCACCTTGATTGTCCCATCTATTCTTTCATCCATTCCTTGAAAATTATTTTCCCACTTACTTGTTAATCTTGGGTCGCTCCGCCTGATTGGTCGGCCCAGCTCATGATATGGCCTTCTCAGCTAGTATATCGGCACTCGCCTTTCCATCAAGCCACTAGTTCGGTTGGCCGCTGGCGGCCAATGGATGACGCGGTTTCACGGTGATCTTGCGTCCTCTACTCGCTCGCTGCCTGACGAGATCGGGTTGTTTTCATGACTCTGTGCTGATTTTAATTTGTTTGACAAGGTCCTGTGCTGTGCAACCACCAAAAATCAATAGAGCAGTTCTATCAAGATCAGGGGAAAAGCCCTTTGAAACACAGTCCCCCCAGAAATCTTATCTGTGATGAGGAACCTCAGCCGATTAGAACCAGTATCTAGGGAAACAGGGCTGAAAGCACCATCATAAATGGCTGCGGAGAGCAAATATCCAGGATTTGGAAATCGCTCTCATCTTCATGAGCAGTAGCAGTGACATGGTGGATTCGGTAAAACAGCGGAAATTCCCCGGCCCCAAAATCCCTTCTGGAGGAATGCGGGCGGAAATGGACACCGATGAATTGGGCCCATACTCTGCTACAAACGGTGGAGCAGTGGCGGTCACCGACGGGCCGCTGAGAATCATGCTATCAATTCTGGAGTTTGTGGGTAGTGAAATTATGTAAGGAAGTTGAGGGAGAGCGAGGTAGAAGCATCCAGCTCATCAGTAAATGGTACCTTCCAAACAGTGAGTGCTGTGTTTCCAAGAGTTACTAGCAAGTCTATCACGAGGGGGAACGATAGGAATAAAAGAAGTCCCACGAACAGGCAAACGATCTAATTTCCCTTTAAACAGATTTTTGTCAGCTGTAAATTTAATAACATTTAATGGTGCACCAGTGACAACGGCTTGTCGATCAAACAAGAAGTCCGTAGCAGATAGTTCATCAGGAAGCCGGGAAAGGATCGGACAGTTGTTAGGAAGTCGTTCTTTCGTAGCCTGGTAGACAAAACGAACACGGGTCTTATTGCAAGCATGCGGAGTGGTCGGTTGGAAGGTGGAGACATGAATGCAGTGAAGAACACTAAAAATTATTTATATGGCGTTGGATTATATCTGTTTTTGTGGGAGAATAAAATATCTGCCTTGTCTCTGCTGGTGAGTATTTTTAACGGGGTGGAAATGCCAGGTAAGAGAACCGACCTTGATGCTGTTCCTTCAAGTGCTAGAGCCCCGTTCCTATTTCTGTTGTATTCTCAAAATGTCCTTTGGATCTACTGTCGTCCGGGTCAGATACATTGACCGAGGAAAATAAGGAAGAAATGGAAATCGAATTAGCCTCCGTATAAACTGGGAACCTTGATTTCGCAGCTTCAACGTCCCATTTTCTGGGGCTGGATGGAGGCGGCACTATGCGCTGCGGGCTGTTGCGGTGGCTAGATGTTCCGGATTGGGACATACCACCGGCTTGTGGCGGCACGGCGAAGTACTAGATGATATTAATAGTCAAACTGCCTCCGTATGTGTACTATCCCGGCGGATGAAGTTTGTTTACTCACCTTAACAACAGTGGGAAGAAATTCCAGAAGGCTCCTCTCTCTCCGGCTCTTCTCCAGGCTCGCTAATGACCACAGATGCAGCGCAGACTGTCGCCGAAAGCTCCACTCCATCCTTTGAGCTGATTGTCTATCCCCTGCTATCTGGACCTGACGCTCCAGTACATGGCCATGAACAAATCAACGCTAATGCCTGCCCCGGGTGTCCCATCTCAGATGGATCATCACGATTGTCCAAACAGTTACTAACACTGCTGAAATGTCGCGCAACCCCCAAACTCCAAACCCGTACCGCCACAGAACACCATAATCTCCGATATTAAACAAGGACATTATTTTGACTATTAAATGTTGTTAGTTACCCTGCTCTATCCACCTCATATGATATCCAGTGTGATTTCGACTCTTCTCCATCCCGTTATTGCATCCATATTGGTCTTCCTCTGCCATATTACCCTCCTGCTTTTTGATGAACCCGGCCACTTGACAACATCCACCATTTCTTCCAAACCAAATTTTGCGCTCGTGATACGCACGTTTGATGCGTTTAACCATGGACTGACTCGCAGTGTGCGACTCGTAGTCAGTCCCAGAGGGTTTCAGCAGTGGATTATCTAGCTCTGATTTAAAGCCAAAAACTCGTGCTTAGCCCGTCTTATTGCAGGTTATGTTCATGAGAGCACAAACACTGCATTTTCAAGACTGAATTTTGTTTTACAATTTCCGCCGCGCCATCTTTGTTTGAATTAGATCTTGCCTTGCGCATGACTCTCGAATTTCGAGAAATATGCCCATTATTATCAACATTAAATGCGCCACTCTCCCTTGGACTTGTTTATCAAGTGTTTTAAACCTTATAAATTTGAAGAGTGCCTGGACGAGATAATCCGCGAATGAGGAATCTTGATGGAAGTTGGGGTGACTAGACGTTTGACCGAATTTCCCATGCTTGTACCTTTGCACATTTTGGTTGCAGATGAAACGGCCAAGTCTATGCAAGACATTTTACACAGCATGGCTGTTAGTCTGGCTGCTGCTGAACACCGTGAACAGTAGTTTAAACCTCGGCTTTTGCTGCCCCAGGTTCACCTATTAGTTGCAACCAAACAAAGATCTCCGTTGTTTCCGGCAGGAGAAACATCTTTTTGGGAAACCTCGGACTGTTGCACTCAATTAAGACAAGATTCAGCTGTTTTAGTTTGGATGCTTGCCTGGGCCTTGTGGAGAACTCTTACCAGCACCGGTGTTTAATGCCACCCCGACGTTACACTGACACGGTCGTCATACAACGATCATCATCATACAGTATATAAATAAACGGGGGAAATTATCTAATTCTGTCTCTCGTTTTCCGCTTCTTTCAAAGACAAAAGGACGGCTTCCCTGTGTCGCCGGATATGGTAAGCAAGTTCTAGTTAGACACATGTTAACCGTGATAAAAATCGTTTGTGAAAACATCCTCTATGTTGTATTTTAATTTTGGACCTGTATACGTGCAATATGCAACCGGCCAAGCGCCTACTTCAGCCCAAACCTTCGTTCGTCGCACTTATGTGACCTAATTAAATGATGAAGAGAAACGTTACGAGGGCATATGTGTCGTATTATACACATATACTTGGGGGTACGGAATAAAATTAGGGGAGTAAGTGCTTTGCTTTACCCGTTAATTTCTTCATCTATAACACTGGATAAAATCACGCGTTATTTTGATATGATTTTTCAACATGAAAAACGAGTCGTTCAAAAGTTTGGACATGCTTGTCCACCAGTAGGTGAGTAAAGAAAACTTTCTGGGATGCGATGGGTGTTAGCAAATGCTGCAAAGGTGTAGACATATCGCAGTGCGTCGATGAGATGCGTGGCCTTAAACTATGTTACTCTGGTCTACCGTCTCGGGAGATTCTATGTTTGTTTCATTGCGTGGTACTCAAGAGTTTGCCAAAGTAGCATTCGGGGGTTTCTCAAGGGGACACTCGCGCTGATTGGAAAAGTATCCCACGTCTCCCGACGAGGCAGATTACCGGCGAGGTGAGTTACTCAGGGGCAAAGGGGAAATTGTTTTTCCGGAGGACTAACTTGAATCACTTAACAGCGATGCGACGATATATAAAGAGCGTGATTCAGATTATTTGCTCCTACTGGTGGTATATAATACTTTCAGTTTGCACATGTCAGAAGTGATTCAAACAATCGCGTAGGCGTCTGAGATTTTTTCGATGGTGCACACCGAAGCGAACATTATTTTCCAGACCTTCTTGTTCATTTCCGGCAACCGGATGTCCGTTGAGAAGAAAAAGGGAAAGGACGGATCCCATTCTTACTATTGCAGTAGGCTGCTACTCGGCAGTTCAGTTACATGCTCAACACAATCTTGCCATCGACGATAAATCACGCTAAATACTGGTCTTTCATGGCTTCCGGTTTTGTTACTAACAGCTTTTGGAATTTTCACTCCACCTAGGCGGAGTATGTTGTAGCCACTCCTGTTTATGAGAATTCTAAGTTGCTTGAGACAGTGCACGCTGTTCACCTTTCAGTTCAGTCCTGTCTAAAGAATAAATGCTTTTCTACAGGGGGCGCTGATGTATTACGTCAGCCAAATGAAGATTATAATATAAACACTTCTTGATAACGACAACGACAAATCAGTCAGTTTATGAGCTTACGCCTTGAACTAACGTGTTACTGAAGCCCATCCGTTCCAAAGGCCTATATCTTTGATAGGTAAATTTTCGGCTTTTGCAAAGCGGAATTTTTGTCTGTTTCATTCTTTGTTTGGTTATTCATTTTTTCCACCCCTGGTTCCGAGACTATCCTCCAACTCGCCTCTTTTTGGGCTGCTCATGCTCATTTCTCGGTTCGTAGCATTCATGCTCGGAACGACTGCATCCAGGTATGAACCTGTACCGCATCATTCATTACTAATCTGACTGAAACACCACATTTGTCAATACTAACGTTCTACTTTCTTTTCGCTTACGGTTTCACCAAACCGTCTCACGGTTGGGGTTTTGGTGAGATTGTCGGATGATGAATTTATTGACGATAATGCCGATTGCTCGTATCGGGCAATAATTGCTCGTTGATTGATTTGCGTATGCCTTTTTGGGGTCATCATCGAGATGACAGTGCGTAGCGTATAGGGTCAGCATTCAGACGACTTAAGAAGAAATATCCTTTTGTTTTTTGTAGTGTTTTTGCAGTTCAAATGATGAAACGAAACAGATATAATACAATAAAACTTAGGCTGACCACCCCTGCGCACGTATAGTTAAAGCGTGAGGAAATTTGAAAAGGGCCGGGTGGTACTTGATAATGGCCACAGACCATTAGGATAAGGATCTGCAACCACTCTAGATGCATGTTTATTTGTCCGGCCACTAGCTAAAATTCCTCTCTTTGAGCTTAAGGGTATGTCTGCAATTCTAGACGCACGCCCAGAAGTCTTAGGGTTTCAACTAACCCCTCAGTTCATTGTTGAGATCCTCGGCTGCAACTTAGAGAAGCTGATCCTTGGTTGGAGGGTGCTAGGAGGCGGTTTGCATGTCCCAAAATTATAGCTGTACTCAGTTGACTTCAGGATGATTCTGAGCACCATCGAACTTTTGTTTGAAGGCGCAGTCGCCAAGACTTTGGTCAACCTGTCATATCCACAATTCGCACCGGCATTGGCTAAAACCGAGCTTAGATCCTTGTTTAAATCATTTTAATTCTATTAGAATGGCCAAATAGTTCGAAGTTATCAGGCAGCAGGACGAGAGCTTGCGTGTTGCAACCCGGGTTTAGCTCCCCATCTCAGTAATTTATGTGCCCAAACGAATTCGCTCCTCCATAGTGGCGAGAAGGGCCTCAACTGCCCATAGCGCCGCTGATACGGCCGCTCTTGTAGGTTTCCAGACCTCTCACCGAACCGCTTCCGAACCACTTCCAATATTATGATGGAGCGAGATTAATGCGTTCGTTACGCCTGTGGACGGTATTTTTAGCATGCTTTGAAGAGCTATAAGTAACGGTAAATTCCCAGTCGGCTTTCTAAAGTTTATTAACCTTTGGGTTTAAAAAGAGACCCAACGCATCATTAAGGCTCCATTCAGGCCGGGCATTTCAAAAACCCTCTACAATAGAGCCAGAAGGATGTGCTCCCTAGACATGCTTTAAAAAGAAGAAAACGTTGCTCGAGAGGTACGGAAACGAGACTGACACCCAGTGATTTCTGTCAGGGTTTATCGCACGAACAAACGCTAAGGTGATCCGGGTAATTTGACACCGAAAAAGCTAATTTTCCCTGGGCGAAATTTGGGGTTGAGTATTGGCCTAATGACCTAAAACAAAAACTCACATTTGGTTTGTTTAAGACATTTTAAAGTTGCTAATCTCTGCATGGTTTTGGCGGCCAGGAAGATTAATTCGGACATCCGCAACCGATATCCTCCCCAAAAAAGATCCGCCTCTCTTGTTGTATACCAATTTACCTGCGATTGTGATGACAGTTGCTCTAACAGGAGAAACCCGAGGCTACAATTGGTGAAGTCACTGTTGCAAAGCCCGAATGGTAACCTCGGTCCTTAGCCCGCGTCGTCCATCACCAAAACACTGGGTGGCTCCGACTGCATTGCCAACGGGAATTGCTAAAAATGCAACGTGGGTGACTGACAAGTTAAACTGGAAAGTAAAATTCTTGATATTTTTTTCTGCTTTACTGGTTTCAAAAATGTGGAAACAATACTCCGGTAGTGGGGAAATTTTTCTTCCTCACGTAATCAGGGGCAAGAGTGAATTTTAGATCTAAAATTGTCACAGTCACATTCACGTCGTCTTCGGTTGAGGCACGCTTCCTGTGCTTTCTGTCCAAGTTCGTGTAATGGAACACGGCCGTGACTAAATGCGCAAAAAACGCTGAAGCGCTACATTTATGCAGGGTTTTCAAAGGGACGGAAACTTAGCTTCGGTTTTGTGTACCTTCCGCGAGTAAATGCTGACTCATCCCAGAAAAGACTGAAAGAGTACAAACTACAGAGACTGCTCAAGATAGGATGTTGTACGTCGATAAAGAGCAAGACTTTATTCCTCCTAAAGAACCGGAAAACGCTCGTGACCGCCAAAGATAACTAAAGACAAATTGGAATTTACCTGCGGTTTACCTGCTTTGTACTTGGGGGTTTGTGGGCGGACGTACTAACGGATATTTCTGCCTTCTTCAGGAATACTGCGATGCCAAAAAGGGACTATATGCGCGGATCTTTTCCGAATAAAACAATGAAGTTAATAATGTTCTTATATTCCTCGAGATGTGCCAGGAATCATGCAGATTGCGTGAGCATAATTTACTGTGTGAAAAACAGGGTAATAATGTTGGCTCGAGTGCTAGATGCAGAATAAGTTTGAAAAGGAAAATAATGGAGTGCCACTGCGGCCCCAAAATTAGGCAACCAGAAATAATAATGCTCATGGGGCGGGACTTTCAATGTCGTGGTGTCCCGACCTGTGTTATTAGCCTGACCGTAATTGCCCGTTTGGTCCCGGGCTGATGGACAGTAGCGGATAAGAAATGAAATGAGAAGGATAGAGCAAATTGGAGGATGGATTGAACATTGGGGCGTATGTGTAGAAAAAAACAAGTTTGACTGAAACGTGTGAAACCTTATTTTCTTGCCTTGCACATGCCTTTATCAGGTCGGGAATTATAAATTATTATTGAAGTCATCACTAATTTCGCCGATCTTTGCGATGGTTAAACGAAATGTAAGCTGAATTTAAAGGACGGGTTAACCAAAATGGCTAAAATCCGGTGAGAATAAGAATAGAAGCGTGCTGGTGCACGAACTGTGAATTTGCTGACGGTTTTAGAACTAGAGTGCGGAGTCTGTGGACCATGCGGGGAACGTAGTGGTGCGGAGAACAAAGCTAATTGCTTTTCGTGAACTGTGTATGGCACATTTGAGCGCTACACCAATGGTAATAGTTCTTGGGCGATGAATCCTGATGCATCAAAGTAACCAGGGGCGAGCAGATAGTGGCGCTTCTTGAGATGATCACGCCGGTGAGAACTTTTGAAACGGAACATTGTCGTGAACGCATAAAAAATCACACCACCGATAGAAACGGGGACAAGAGGGGGGCCTAGAATTCCTGCCACCGATAGAATGTCGTGGATTCCACCATTTTCTGCCAGTTAAACAGATCCTCAGCTGCCCATTGTACTGTCACATTCGTTTTTCTGGTTGTCCTTATTAAAAGCGGTTTGAAAAGGATGTAGCAATCGTCTGATTATGGTGGCAGGTGGAGGAGCTACCTGAAAAGTGCGCTGCTGAATTGTTTAGGAGGCGATCGGTACATATAAAGAGGGCAGGTTTGTTGGATTAAGTGAAGCAACTTATTGGTGTACATCTAATCTTGCATGTAAAAGAAAGCGGTAAGAAACTTAAGAGAGGGGGTTGTGCCAAAGGAAGAGTGATGGAGTTACTCCAGGTTAAAAGAAAGTACGGACGTCGAAAATGTACTGATCACCTCGCTTGTAGAACCACTCAGTTCTATGAAACTGATGGAATTCATAGTTCTGTGGGACAAATCACAACATTAAGTGTGTGCGCGCAAGGCAGCTTAACTGAAATTACTAAGAAAAGTTCCTCTTCCTATTAAATGTTTGCATAGCTTTCTGAGTTTTGCTTGCAAGCCAATGAGATTGTTTCATTTAGGAATGGACGGTGGAAACTGGTTTGGAGTAAAAAGGTTTTGTCAGCTTCACGAAACGGCATACAGCCAGTCGGCCGCAAGCTGAGCACCACCCGCAGGAACGATGCTGTCCTAGTTTTGGGAGTGAACCAAAGCGGGCAGTGGGTACCAGCATGTTTTATGTAATACTTACTGCGGATGTTTGCTTCTTGGAATTGTGAGTACCTGTGAAATGGCGACAAACCGACGAGTGGTCACGCCCCGGAATACTGTTACCAGCCGTGTTTGCCGCTTTCGTTAATCCCGAAGGGAAACTTCAGTCAATAATTCCATTACGCCCGCTGTGAAATGTGGCAAGTTGAATCCATCCTCGTAGATGTTTCATAATCAGAAAAGGGGTGACGGGCGGCCGAATATAAGGAACGGCATATTTCGAGGGCACTGAAGTTCCCAGCTACCAAGGGTGTCAAAAAGCGGACTGAATCCTTCAATTACGGGAATACGTTATCCGATTCCTGACTGGAAGAGCTATAGACACAACCCAGTTTCACTCCCGTCCGATGCATCTTCATGTGTGGCCATACAGTTTCAACTATAGCGTCCAGCGTAGTGATAGAAGTGTGCGGCAATGAAACAGCAGGGGTCCCTCTCATTGTTTGGGAATCCTGCTTTTGGGGACGTAAGAATAACCGACCACAGTAATTCGGCCCGCGTAAGAGGGGTCTGTTAGCCAAGTTTTTATGGCCGTACACTAGGACAGATCAGCGAATGTAATTTATCCTTGGTAGAAGGACCATTTACGATCAAAGGTCAGTGGAGTTGATGGACCCATGTCTTCACCTGCTGGCTGTTGAAGATCGGTTAGAAACTCCTGGACCGCTGTCGATACGGTGAACAGTATCTTCGATATGTGGAGGAGTACGGTGCAAAATTACGTAAGCGTTTCCGTGAAAATCTAATAAACTGACATATCTGTTGAAGTTCGCCTCGGCAGACGGTTAAGCATTACAAATTGAGGGGTCGAAAGAAGTCTGTGGGGCTGCAGTACTCCACACAATTGTAGTTCTTTAGGGGTTTGTAAGAAAAAATGTGCGCTCGGGTGCAGAACAGTAAAGTCAGCAGAAAGTGCAAAAACTGCGGGAGAGAACCGTTGAGTGTGCCGAGGAATTGAGACAAAAAGGGAATGGTGTGACGTTAAACAATACGAGCTTCAGTACAGCACCACTATGATCGAGTAGTTTTGTCGCGCGTGATCACTGTTGTGTTCTGCAAAATGGCCCCGGATGAAATGTGGGGGTTTCGAAATTTGTTCCCCTTTTGTGCTGTCTATCTTCAACATGTGATAACCGCGACTAGCATTTCCATACTCAATGGGTTTCACCGTCATTCACGAATCAGTCGAAAACAGCAGGTATATGGGCGCTTTGCGGAGCAACTTCAGTGCTTTGATTTGGACGCGGGGCGGGCTAGGCCCTAGCTAAGAAGTGTGGCGGAACTAACCAAGAGCCTATGGGGACATACCGTGATTTTTAGGCTTGCCCGAGCCGGATCATGCAGTACGGCAGATTGTTCGTCACGCTACCTTTGTGACAGCCTACCGTACATCAGGCAAAAATTTCGAGTTGTGCTTGTGTTTGTCAGCCGGCTGCAGTGGAGAACATGAAAGCATTAAGTCTAAATCAGTTTTTATTGCTTCATATTTTGGAGGACAGCGGGTTTACATTTGAGTCGCAAGTGACATGGGCATAAGGGTAAAGACGAGCTCAAGAATGAACCTAATCCATGAACTGATTTTACTTTGGAAGGCACTATGATTCATGTTACAGTGGTGTCTTGTCAGACTGGATACTGCTAGGCCTGAACTGCGTGGAACCAGCCACGATTTTCTGTCCGGTAATGGAGTCCCTTAAGAAGCTTCTGTTGGAACACTGAGACAATGGGCAAGAGATTCACTGGGGTTGCGCGCTAAGTCTGGCGCAGCTGCACGGATAGTGCTACGCGCCAGGTGATCAAACGATGGAAGACTTGACCACCAGTAGGCCCGCGTGAGCAAGAATGTTGAACGCAAATTCTTTGGTTGCGCAGCTAATCCGTCTCTGGCTTTCAGTAAATATCGAATCAAGTAAATTGCCTATCGCTGTCAAGTTTTTCGGACCTGCGATTGCTGCGGAATCCATGAAGCATTAGAAAGTTTCAGCAAGGAGACCACGTCCCTCATTGATTCCAACTGACCCGTGAGGTTCGGCAATTTACCTCCAATTTTGGCCGTCCTTTTTCTAGCTTTCTACAGCACGTCTATGGCACTTAGCCGTTTCCGGAGCATCAGATTTCTTGATGTCTCTATAATATTGAGTTGTTACATCAGAGCTCCCATTCTTGTTCTTCCTCTCTTCTTGCGCTATGCAACTTTAAATTGGTGTGGAAATGCCTCCCGGGCTGATATGTATCACAAACATCACATTAAACCAAATGGGCGATTAGAGTTATAGCAGTGGATCAGTTAAGACTTGCCGTACGTCCGTTGGATTCCTACTGAGTGAAGTGAATTGACTCAGGAATAATGTGCATTAACATTTGCAAATCATCTAACATGTAACTCTCATCATCTTGGGTTCAAGCAGCAAATCGCAACAGCAGATTTGCAAAAACGGTAAACGTGAGAAACGGCAGAAAACGGATCATTACTTAGAAGATATGCAACCACCGGATAGATCCGGGAGTGCCTCACGCTGGCTATGAAGTCAGGTAAGTGATCCCAGGAATGTAGTAAGAATGCAAACTGCAAATAGGGGGAATGTCCTTGAATCTGAGTTCTTTTTTATTTAATCCGGGATAATTTCCGTATGCGTTTAGCTGGAAACGAGGAGGTAAAGCCAAAGTGGGTACAGAAGTTGTCGACGACATCTGCGGTCTAAGGTGTGAGGTAGTAATAATCACTATAGTTTGAGATCCACGGTGGGATTTGAGGAAGCTATGTTTGACCATAAAAAAGGTAAAGGATTATAAGCACTTGTGGAATGGTGTAGTCTCCATATACATGTGACGGATAAATCTCAGATTAAATGGTAACGATAGAGGCCAGATCTGCTTGGCACATAATATCACTTAGGGAAAACGCTAAAACAGGAAAACCTGAATTAGTGTGCTGGGGCGGCGCACAGCATCCTTTCATTAATTGACAAGTTTGACGGATGTTTTGTATGAACGTCGGTGGGCCTTATGTATCCCCTGTTCAACTAGAGTTAGCGGCTTTTTTAATCGTGATGCGCAAAACTGCAATATTTCAAAACATTGATACTAGAATAGGCCGCAGATATACGCGATTCTGGAACTCACCTTTCGATGGTATACGAGGGGACGGCTAGACTAATCGGTTAAATTGCCGCTGTTTTCAGTCAAATTCGGATGGAAAACTCACAAAGAGAAGGCATGGCAGTTTCTTGTGCCACTAAAGCAAGTGTTAACGCTCGGCATGCCTCTTCGCTAGAGATTTTTATGCTCACTGATGGCTACTTTGTTTGGGACGAAGAGGTTTAGCCAGTCTTGTGGTTGGGTAAAATGTACTGAGGTCATATAATTTGTAGGAAGATATTCGAAGATGCAGGTTCAAATTTTGTCTCCGTGATCGCATCTAAAGCATGACGTTCAGTGCTTTATAAACGCACGAGCGACAGCACAATTAATCTCAAAAGCATCCGATTCGAGAGCAAACGATTCATTGGTTGAAACAACAACTCGGGGCGATGTTATCCGCTTTTGCCAGTTTTTCGTCCAGACCTATCGGGTCTGACCGGAGTAAGTAGAACATCTGGCACTGTTATGTGATGGCATTTGAGGCTGTTTAGTGAATAGTGGCAAATGATATAGATTTATTTTTATAAACCCCGACAACTGTTGTCTTTATGCGAGGTGGGTTGATATGATACAGGCTGATCGGATAATGCAAAGTTGTCCTTTACGGAAAGAAGGGCAACGGGTTTGATTTTGATGTGGCATTAGATAAGCGTACCCTCAGCTGCCATCAGGCACCATTGAACACTTGTAAAGATCTACGTGAAACCTCGGCTTAAAGGTTTTAAACTATCTGAAATATGAGACAAAAACGCTTTCGCACTAGAGGAAGGCAGGCCCCGTTCTTAATGTTGAGTATATTTTCTGTTGTCTCAGGTAACTACAAAGCTACATCTAGGCATTTTATCACGGTGTGGATTGTTGCTAATCGAGGTTATTAATTTCTTAGTTTTATTGTGCTCTGAGCCGAAAGAGTGGGAAGGGTAGTTGTCATATTGCTTCCAAATACTGCTTTACAATTTGTTTGTAACCAAATGCAAGGAAAACTGGCTTACGCCTGTGTGAACAGTTTCATTCTGCTTGGATACAATGCGGCCATATAATAAGGGCACAAGACAAAAGCAGCTTTACAAAAAACGGTTAAAAAAATAGCAAAACGTTTAGTTTCTTCCTGTGAAAACCCGACCCACGCACTACTTCATTCATCAGCTTTACTTGGCTGTCTCGCCTAAGTGAACGGGGCCGGTAAGTGCGTTAACATTAATTTACGTTTAATTCCAATAGCATTGATTTCACTGTACTGATAATTTTGACGTTTTCCCATTTGTCCTTTTGAGCAGTGTGAGCATACATGAAGCAGCAGAAAGAGCCACTCTTATTGGATTGTGGTGTCGAACAGAGAAAAGTAGTTTAACCCTTAATGGCGGACTTGCAACCGAACGCCGGCTTTGAGGCATCGGGGCGCAAATTACGCATGCATTTACTTAACCAAAATTGATAGCACGAAAACTGTGCATATTTCGGGCTGTTGCGGAAAACATATTTGTTCCTCCGGATGGCTTGTTTAACCGAACGTTGACCGCCAAGCGCGGTCGCCATTTGCGCGTTGCTCACGCACGCTTCGCTCTCAGGCTACTTTCAAAATATACTCAAAGCGCTATCACTTCTGACAATCTTTTCCTTGTACCGGTCAAATGTCATGGCCGCCAGTGTTGCAATCGTACGGAACCGATTAAGAGCGACGCGCAAGTGGTCAAAAGGGTTAAGGACAAGCAAGCGTAACACGAGATTCGGGGTAGGACGGTCGGTTCTACAAACTGGTGAGTCCTACGTGATTGACTGATCACATAACTCCCCATTCTCTTTTTCAGAAACCGATTATATATCACCGTTGATTTTTTGCCGTTCTGTGAATTGCTTTTACGTGCTGATACTTACTGGCTGCGGTTTTTTCTCGGTATTTCTCCACGCGTTTTGTTCACGTTTTTAAAAATACGCTTTCGTGTCCACAGAGCGAAAACCTTCACCAGACCCGATAGTAGGTTCCATAATTCTTTACATACTGTCATTTATTCCGTCTGCTCCTCAGTACCGGCTTGCTGTAGTTGAATTGGAGTTCGAGAATTACATAATAACTAGCGACGCCAAGTGTTTTCATCCCGCAGAACCGCATCTTCATCTTTGCAGGACGAATTAACAACCATTCTGACGAGGATCGGTGCATCTTTACAGCGGCTCACAGTCCATAGAGACCGTCGACGAGATCGGTTCAGCCCGCGTCGCGGCAGGTGCGGTAGTTTACCTCCCAGGCGACCCTTCCTGCCATCTGCGGAGGGTTACTGTAAGTATCATAACCGCTTCGGAAGCTTAGCAAAACGATGTGACCCCGGTTGCAAAGTTCCGGGCAAGAAACGGGTAAACTAGGTTTCCGGGCCGTGGTAGCGGCACACGACACCAAACCAGCTACTAATTGCCTCCTCCTTAACGTCAAAGACCTGACGACTAACAAGCTGTCCCTGGTGGCTGCAGATGCCGAGGTTAGCGTAATCCTCTGAGACTCGTTGGGCGTCCATCGTCACCGACGTCCCATACCCATTATTGGCAAAGAAATCCTCCAGCATACCGACCTAGTAGTCGACGTTCGGCACAGGAAAATAGTAGGTCGTCAAACGTCGCTGAACGTGACCGGCTCATGCGCCGTTGTCAATCAAATTACATCCCAGTATGCTAAACCGCCAGCCCAACAGCCATACAATGGGATACTTCGCAACTACCCGGGCATATTCTGACACGCCGGCCCACTTCCCGCCTTCAACAATAAGGTAACCACGGGACCCCCAAAATTTAGCATGCCTCGTTGCCTAGCTCCTGACAATTTTCGCCTGGCCAAGGCGGAATTCGACCATATATTGGAACTAGGCATTATTCAAACTTCCAGTAATCCTTGGGCCTCTCCGCTTCACATGGTCCCTAAGGCCAATGGCGACTGACGACCATGTGGAGATTACATGGCGCTCAACAGGGACACCGTTCCCGATGGGTATCCGATCCCCACATAAAGGAACTCACTTTGCTGCCGTTCGGTTTGCAAGATCTTCAGCCGCATGGACTTCGTTCGAACATACGATCAGACCCCCGTGGAAAAGAAAGACATACCAGAGAACGGCGGCGACGACAACTTTCGGACTCTTCGAGCTCGGAGGATGCCCTTCGGACTCAGCAGGGCAGCTCAAACCTCCAAAATATTTATACACAAGGTCACACGCGGGTTAGAGAGCACGTATATATACCTAGACGATATCCTAGTAGCTAGCAACTTGGAGGAGCAACACTAAGCTCACCTGCGTGCTCTGTTCGACCACTTCGACAAACATAGCGTAACGATTAACGCTTCAAAAAGTGAGCCTGGAAAACGCAGCATATCGTTTCGTCCTCGGGTACAACTCCCTTGCCAGAAAAGGTCACCGCTATTCAGGACTACCAAGAGCCTCATTCTTATCGGTAGCTACGGCAATTTGTTGGCCTAGTTAACTTCTATCAGCGTTTTATTTTTAATTGTGCAGAGGCCATTGCCCGCCTTACAGATCTGTTGCGGGGATTTAAGCACAAGCTCGCTGCGCTATTACCAAAATAGCGCTACTCATACATCCCAATCCGGCAGCATCCATATCTCTGATAACCGACGCCTCAAACATTGCAGTCGAAGCCGTGCTCCAGCAGTAAACCGACAGTTCATGGGAGTCTCTGGCATTCTTTTCCAAGCGGCTGCAGCCGGCGAAGTCTAGATATATCACGTTTGGCAGGAGGTTGCTCGCCGTCTAACCAGCCGTCCGACACTTCAGGCACGCATTAGAAGGTCGCCCGTTCAAGGTGGTCACAAACCACTAACCGCTGACATACGCGCCACATCCAGCCTCTGACCGGTACTCACCACGCGAGATCCGCCACTTAAACTTTATTTCACAGTTCACTATGGACATACGCCACGCCTCTATGGCGGGCAACTCCGCCGTTGGTGCACTTTCTCATATGCATCAGCTTCTTTTGTCTCCAGCACCTAACATCGACCTCGATAGCACAGGCCCGATATCGGCAAGCTTCGACGGGATAGCTCATTAAATTTAGCGGTCTTAACTATCACAGCGTCGCAGAATAGAGTTCTTTGCGACGTATCGTAAGTTCGCCCAAGGGCGGTGGTTCCAGCAACTCACCGTTTTACCAAATTTCTCGAGTTACACAACCCCTCCCACACGAGTATAGCTGCTTCGGTGAGGCTAGTAATAGAGCCTTCCGTGTAGTTCAGCGTCAAGCGTGACGTGCGCCAGAGGTCCCGCGCCTGCCTCCCATGTCAGGGAGCAAAAGTCCGTCGACATACCAAAGCTCCGCTGGCGACCTTCTTAGAACCTCAAACAAGTTTTCATCACGAACACGTTGATCTCGTAGGCCCTGTCCCGCCGTCTCATGACTATGTCTACACACTAACGTGTGTATACCGTTTTGCTCGCTGGCCACGGGTCATACCAATTCCCCGCCCCACGTCAGAAGATCCCGCGGAAGCCTTCTTGTCTGATTGGTTAAGCATATTTGGTTGCCCTGCTGTAGTGACCACCGACCGCGGCTCATATTTCGACGGGCCGGTTTCAAATATGATTAAAACATTTAGGCATAAGCATACTGGAACAGCGGCCTACCACCCGCAAGCTAGCAGCCTGATGGAACGATTCCACCGGCAGCTAAAAGCTGCTGTGCGAGCCGGGGCCAACCCTCTTTGGAGCGAAATACTGCCGTTAACTCCCTTAAGCCGTCGTAGTTCTGTCAAGGAAGAAATGCGCACTACACGGAATGAGCTTGTGCTTGGTTGCACGCTCCGCCTCCCTATGGAGCGGGTGTCCCCATCAAGACCTACGTAGTTCAATTAAGGTGACTATGCACAACGTCTCGCACAACGCATGCAAGCGCTTCGTGCCAATCTACCGCGGGAGCAATGACCTTCGTGCTACATTCCACCGCAGTGATTATTTCAATTTACGTTTTCGTGCCTGTTGATGGTGTCCGACCACCACTGCAACCACCGTATATCGGTCCGTTTCGCGTGGTAAGACGCGATCCTAAAATGTTCATTTTGGACATTGCCTGCCTACACGAAACGGTGTCTATCGATCGTATTAAACTTGCCACCATGGAATACAATTCTAACGACGGGCTCTTTTGGTTTGATGAGTCCCGTCAACCTGATCGAGCCCATCCATTACAAGCGCCGCCCGTAGAAAATGCTGGTAGGGTTGAAGCCAAAACATCACCAATCACACCAGAAGTTCCGGATAAGCGAAGCAGCCTGAGCGGCCGCAAGGTAAGACGACCGTGCGTTACCATGACTTTGTCACCGCTTTTACATCAGGTGGCTGGAATCACTCCCGCCGCAAGTGCATATCTATAATTAATAGGACGATATGTTCGTCGCGATAAATTATGCGCCGTTGAACATGCCACCCCATGTTAAACCGACAAGGACAGCATCGACCGCCGTTAGGTGCCCCCCGCCAAGTTGAACATCCACCGATGCCCATGAGCACCGATTCCACCATTTTGTCTTTGTCTTTCTCTCAGAAGAATCCCAAGGCCGAGGCGCTTCCACGGACTCCACGGACATTCATCGGCCCCATGGTCGACATCATGCATGCACCATAGGACGAGGAGACACTCATCTTCAACCCCGCCTGAAGATGATTCTGGTCGAGGTATGAGACGCGGTCAGATCCACCGTTTCGACCGGCGCACATCGGATGGGCAGCTCGGCTGCAGCGGTGTGCGAGCGCAGCTAGACCGGGGATCGCACCTCCTGTGTTCCCCTCCTGACGATGCTTTCCAGTTTGGGTGTCCGGTGCATGGTTAGCTCTCAACAATGAACATCCACGGGACCGCCAAAAGAACGACAAGTTTTCAGGTTGGTGATCAATGCCAAGGCCCAAAACATCCGCCAGTTTCCGGTTTGTTTCGTATGCTTCCAAAAAAGGCCTTCTACGACGGTCTTCTAGGAGAAGGCTACTAGAACGGAACATGCAGTTATTCCTCTGGATGGCTTGTTTAACCGAACGTTGACCGCCAAGCGCGGTCGCCATTTGCGCGTTGCTTACGCATGCTTCGCTCTCAGGCTACTTTCAAAATATACTCAAAGCGCTATCACAATCTTTTCCTTGTACCGGTCAAATGTCATGGCCGCCAGTGTTGCAATCGTACGGAACCGATTAAGAGCGACGCGCAAGTGGTCAAAAAGGTTAAGGACAAGCAAGCGTAACACGAGATTCGGGGTAGGACAGTCGGTGCTCCAGGACAGCGCCCGAACACTTAGTGGCTGAACACTACGTAATACCAATCTAAGGGGTGGACCTACCACGCAAGCGGCAGAAGATCCGTTGAGAAGAACACTGATTCAAAAATGAGAGAAAAATTTAGCTGGAAGATGGGTGTTTTTAAGGAATGTCGCGCGGGCAACTTTAATGAAGTTCGGCCATTTGTAGATGCTGCAGGCCGCCCCAAACCGGGATGATTTGTCAAACGCAAACGCAATTTCTCATGCCACCTTGCCGATGACTGATGAAGATAAGTGCAAACCGCGTGTGCCGCAATGTGTAGGCGACTTCCGCTTTGGGACTCTGAAAGTATTTTCCATGATATCCGAATGTCGAAATTGACTGGAGCCATCAGTGGGCAGAATAGAGAAGGCCTGAGCCGACAATCGGACCGGATAATTTTATTGCAAGTCTATTGGGCGATAAAACAAGGGCAATCAAAAAGTCACAAAATTTATATCATTCTTCAAAGTAGATCGGGGAAAATGGTGTCCAAGCGCAATCAATTTCTCCTAAGATATCGACGCCACTACAAACAAATAATATTCGATAAAGGAAGACAAGAAGGTGCAACTCCTGCTCGATGGGTTGCGCGTATATTTGCTGCAGTTTGGAGACTGCTTACACTGCCCTAGTCAGATGATACATTTTAACTCTCAACTTTTCCGAACAAAGTCTCCGTGAATTCCGAAAAATGCACTCAACGGATATCAATTATCTTCCCTAAAATCGTTCTTCATGAAACAGTCGATTTTTATTTGGTCTTATTTCCTTACGCAGCTTTTGTTAGCCCATTATCATTGAGTAGCTGAAGTAATATATTATATTGTGTCCCAGGAACCTTATTTGCAATTTTCATTGGAAAACATTAAGCATAGTAATGGTTATTGGAAATTCTTCGGGCCGAAACTTGGCAAATGTTTTCGTCGGTATAAGTGAACTAAAGGTAATAGTGAATTTTGAAATTTTTTTCTTTCTAAACGTTGAACTGCCGAAGTTATTTTTTCTGATGGAGGGCGTTTTACTGTTCGTCAACAAACTGAATTCCATTTTTCCCAAACTCAGCTTTTTCCGAGGAAAAAAATAAAACCTTTTCTATGTTTTAAATTTTTGCTAACCACAAGGCCAGATGGAACGGTGCGACTCAATAATGACCATTGGGCCGCCTGGAATTGACGTTATGATTCACTAGTTTCGTACTAGTGAGATAAATGCGAGGGCTATTTCAAAGTCTTTTCAACAGGGTGCAAAAATCTGCACACACAGTCAAGCAAAAGCGAGAAAGTTTTAGTAAAACCAGCTTTGCTAGTCAACAGTTATCCAAAAATTCCACCAAACACCAGCAGAAAAAGACATGAAAATTCAGTCACCGTTAAAAAGGCGCCTGCCATTTAAAAGTGAGCACTTGTTTATGCAAATTAAAAAAAAATTTAAATAGGTTTTCAGACTTGGTTATCCACCGTTACAGTTGTATCGACTGCATATAGAAAAGTTTATGCTTCCAGGGGCACTCGGGCAGTCTTTCTGGTCCGAAACTCTCACACGTTTACTGCTGGTTCAATTGCAGCTACGCAGCGGCACATATAGGCAAGACCACTGGTTGTTTGAATTAGCGAGCGTCAAAGCACATATTGAGATGGTTTTCAAAGTGGAAGCTGCAATCATCCGTGACCTTATATACTGATGCAAGATCTCCGACGGCTTCATTGTCGAAGTATCCGATCGCATCGGGCTAGAAAGTTAGCAAAGTCCAATCTTTCACCGTACTAGTGCAAAATTCAAACATCAAACCAACGACGTTTAGTACAGCTATGTTTAGCAGCATGCATGGGTCACCTCCTTGCACATAGAAACGGTTGACACTGGTTAAAACTCTAAGTTGGCATTAATCAGCATGACTTTCTCCAGGATATCAGTCCATTTTATCGATATCTATATAAATAAAACTTCTCATCTGGCCTAACTTACTAGGTTCTCTGCAAACTACTATTAAAATATTGAGAATAAACGCAATGCTTGCAACGCACTGTGCTTTGATTGATGCTGAATGCTGTCTACAAAAATGCGGTCTATTATATAATCACTAGCAGTCCTTTTTTGTAATTCCGCATCCAATGAGCTTAAAGTTGATTAATTGGAAAATTACGTTATAGTGCGAAGAACTTTCTTATGCAGTAGAAATACGGACAACAACTTCAGGTTAGATGGCAGCAAAATAGAAGTTGTACAGGGAGCAAATTCCCTGAGGGGCTGCAATGGTAGCCCTTTGATCTTATATAAAATAGCCAGTGTTGGAAGGCCGTGCGTAGTGAGAGAAAAGCTTATGGAAGAATTGGCAACAAGTGGGTGTCAAGAATGGTAAGTGGATGAGACAGTTGCGGAAGTAAATAATATATATTCTTTACCAGTACCATAATCAGTGCTGGAAAGTGTGTTATCAAGTAGTAATATTTAACAGAAGAATAAGGATGGAATGGAATTTTAGGCATTCTAATGCTTAGAAACTTATGAGGATATGCCTGAATTTCCTACATCTTTACCTTTCTCTTTACACACAGATTTCCGCAAGTTGTCTGCTTGTAGGCTGTCGGGTTTGTAAAGAAAATAATGAAGGCTTGAAAAGCACTGAGGTACCTTCGAATAAAAAAGTCCACCGCTGATCGAGGATATGTCGAGTGAAAGGAGTCAGTTTGGTCATTATCATAAAGAAGCGGAAATAGCAGATTCCACTTTAGCTTGCAGTGAAGGACCCTGCATGGGGAGCTGGTAAGGATTTCGGACGCAGGAAGGACATTGACAGCGATGATTTTATAATCACCGCCCGGAAATCTATGGGTTAACGGGATTATTACATCAGAGAAACCACGAGTGAATTCAAAGTCGAGGATGTTGTTACCCTTGGTCGCGGTTTTCATAAGTTGCGCACTGCGACCGGGGTGGAATAAAGAGAAGCAAATTTACGGAAGTTGGACGATGCGGTAACTTCCATCCAGCATATCTTGGGCTTATTAAAATCACTGGTCTTACTCTTTGGCACAGATGGGAATGATGCAGGTTGATCGAACGCTTGAATCAAAGAGGATAATCCGAATTCCTTTCTACCTGTGGCTTGCAAAAGCAAGCAGCATGTATGTGATGGTTTGCTATGTGTATGCCAAACCAGAGTACGACCATTAGAGGGTTCAGGCTGGGGTGTCTGAGGGCATAACTGCCAAAGGTTTGCTTAACAAATGACAGGTTGGGCAAAACAAAATGCCAGTTGATTAAGGCAAACTTAAGGCTCTGTCCATGGGCTTCTGCGCTAGAAACAATACAGTCCGACATGTTAAACATTATCCGGTTTAGGAAAAGTAAAGCTCAATCATATGGTACTGAGATTTGTGTTGCGGAGGATGGGTAAAACTGTGCTTTGCTAGCAAAGGCAAGGCTCACGATAAAACACCAGATGCGCCTTGGTTAATACGGCGCAAGCATAGTTTCTGCGGGGCTACATCCCACAATTCTATGAGGTTGAACTGTCGGAACTGGTGATTAGCAGTAGCTAGCTCCGAGGGGAACTGATTGGACCCTCTCAAACGAAACGGAGTAGATCGCGGACATCTAACTTTCTCGGAGGGTGCAGTAATACATCCCAGGATTATTGGTCGTGAACAAGGATGAGAAAGGGTGGCAGTGGGGCAGGGGCTGATAATAGGGTATCCGATGACGTCAGCAGTAAGGATGTTCATTCCGTGATCTGCGAAAACTCTACAGTTGACAGAAATACGTCTCCTGTGCCGCGGATTCGCAGCCATCAACAAGAAGTTTCTAGAGGTTTAGCTGAACGAATGAATGTCAGCCCTGAGGCCCTCGATAAAGTGAAAGAAAATTTTGTGCCCTATTGCCTAGGCCAAAGAGAATGCGCAAGGTTAGGAACACTCAGGAATTGTTAACACCTTTGCGTTTAAGTTTCGCTCACCGGCAGCAGGGATGAAAAGACACATCTGTACTAGTTCAACTTTGCTACAGAGGGGCCAGGCCAAATGCGACATCTGGGGTTTGAGGGTCATGGTGTCCATCAAGACTGATGGCCTGATTAAAACGATGGTATTCTCCTCAAACGTTCTAGTGGCCTGGGGAATTTGTTGATTTCGTATGCAGTGATGGTGCTCAAGTTCAGTCAACCGGTTTAATGGTGCCCAGCTTTAGCATGATCCTAAGCTCGCAGCGAAGAAAGTCAAACTTCCAGGGAGTCAGACCAGGCGGACTGACGAATTCAGAGGCCACCGCTTGGAGTAACCTGTGGCAGTGGAAAACACTGCAGGGGATAGCCGAAAAATCCGTGTCAGGGGCAAAACTTTATCAGAACAGAGGCGGAAATTAAAATAGTCCCTGCGGTTAGCAATAGTGGTAGCAAGATCTCAGCAACACATAGTGAGCCCGCAACAAGATGGTGAATTAGGGGCCAGCCAAATTAAGATCCCTAATGACTAATGATTTTTAAAATGAATAACTAAATAACGAGAACGTTGGTAGGCAGGAAGTAAATCAAATAGCTGCCTTCCGAAGGCTCAAGAGAGGAGAATGTTGATTTGTCCCGCTCTAGCTTTCTTGTCCCTAGCGTCAATTGTTACTCTTCTTAGCGCGGACCGTTAGTAATTTTCCTTAACGGTACCCTCAATTTCAGCAACTACTATTAACGTTTGAACCTTTCCATCATGCATCCAACTGCACATCTCAGTCGTTACCGAAGGGTGCACCAATTTGCTTTTGTTCATTTCATTTCTTATTTTAAAGTCCTGTTGGAATGGATATACTTACCGCCCAGAGAGTGTTCACATGGCAGAAAGAGGCAAACCGATACCCGTATGTCGATCGAACTCCATTGAATTAGCTCTTAAAGCATCCGGAGACCAGCCGCCCTATTTAAAAAATCCAACCAGGTTGGTGATATCTTTTCATATTATGAAATGCAGGATGAGTTGTTACATGGTCTCACACATTGTGATGAAGACGTCGCTCGCGAAGGGACACAAATGACGAGGTTTCCATAAACACGTCATTCTTTAACAAATATAGGTGAAGTTCTGGGCGGAACACGGCATTTATACGCGCTAGTGATGCCGAACGCGGGAGCAAAATTAAATTAGGTGTCAGCAAAATGTTAAGATATAGCCAGAGTAATCGGATTCAGAAATTTTATCTGATGAACAATAAGACAAAACTGGCGACAAAATCATGATTATGGCATTACAAATTAAATAGTTGCCAAAACAGCTGCGTGCGAGAATAAAGGAGGACGACAGATGGGCAATATTAAGATGAAGAAATAAATGACATTCTTCACTCCAACGTGATTTCTGCATCCAAAAAATATTCAAAACCTTATTTGAAGTTTCGGAAAGAAGCAGAATAATAAAGAATTATGGCAAACCTGGAGAGGCATAAGTATAGGGGACAGGTCGGCATGGCTGGCTAAATAACGGCAGGCCGGAAAATTGTCTCTTCCAATTTGACTTTACAATGGAGACGAAATTGCTCTGGTCCTTTTTCGCGGACGATGACAGGAGATTGATTGACCCGGCCTCTAACGATGCCTATCCAGACGTGTATATTATCCAGACGTGTATATTATCCAGTAGACAGTTAAATGGGAACTCCTCTAAATAAGGGCAGGCCGGCCATCTGGTTTTTCGATGCGTTTGAGCGCCGGGGCAACTAATTTATGGGAACCCCAAATAGCTAGAAAAAGCTACGGAGGTCGGAGACCTTGGGAAAGCCTTACTCAAATCCCTCATAATCCTCACTAAGTGTGCATCTACCGCTAAAAAAACGTACAGAGTGGTGTATCAGCTACTAGTATTTTTAGAAACCCTAAGGTATTCCTGCTAGTGCACGAAGCAAACGTGTGGTCTAACCTGGATTACGTAGTCCGACAATGATCCCCAAAATCAAACAAAAAATTCATCATTGATCGGAAATTTCCGGTCGAGATTACCGAATACCAAGCTTATAATGAATACGTGCCACAAGGCGATGCTCAACAGCCACAGTCCTACCCAAGCTCAAGCATCGGCACGTCCAGGTGAAATTAACTGAAACACTTCAGTTTCCAAAAAGTACCTGTAACGAAAAGTAACCTCCGTTTGTATTAGCCAGCAACAGAGAACTAAGCGAGAACATTCATAAGATCAAGAAGATCAGGTAAATAAAAGCATCGAGGCAGATAAGCTCTGACGCACAGAAAAAATTCAAATAGTTTTGCCGAGGATGGGGTCTATGCCAACAGCAAACATGAGGCTTACGCAAATTGGAACAGGGTCAACAAGAAAATATATTGGAATCTTTGTTAAGTCCGAAAATCCGGCAATATAAAAACGAGGAAAAAAGCAAATATGAAAAATCAAAGGAAGGCTTCCAAAAGTGAAGGACGATTGCTGGATTTAATAGTCCCACGGTGATTAGTCGGAGGATGATGTTGCGTCAGGCAGAGATATGATTGAGAAAAGGGACAAAAGGCAGAAAGGTATTGCGTTTTCCTAACATCAACATGGCTGGCATAAGCAAAGGCAAAAAAATTACTTCGAAAAATTGGGTATTGCATTTAAATATGAGAAACGGCCGTTACGATTTGAAGAACTAAAAAGCAAAAAATAGAAAATTTGAAAAGATGTAACAGAGGCAAAAATTAAAAATAAAGGAGGAAAAGGAAAAGGGACACTAAAATAGAAGAAAAGATAAGAAAATTGAAACGGCGCATAAGTGAAAAGCCGCATTTACAACCAAACCGGTCGTGTTCTTCCGGATAAATTGTCTTCATTCATCCATGTAAGAAACATAATATTGACCAGAAAGAAAGCAATAATTTCGCGCCTTCACTCACCTTTCTCAATACTACCCTCGTCTGACCGAATATAATCTTACGATCAATCACCATGTGGTCCTCAAATTCTCCAGTAATCCATTCACTCTCCTAAACATCTAAACGAGATTCCAGTGAGGATGAATTTGAAGAGCGCGGTGCACTAGTATAGGGGTGATTGGACAGAACAATACCTGGTACGCGCACGTGAAGAGCGGCAATAACCGCCGAACCGGTCGTCTGATTCCGGCCTAATATCCTTCGCCTTGATAAACGCAACCAATACCTCCGTCCTTATATCAGCTTTCTCAATCATAGCCTTGTCTCACCCAATGTAATCCTCGGACCAATGATCAAGTATTTCTTTGCTGCACATGTCACGCTTTCACCCGTCTATCCATTCAAGTGATTTTCTGCTCGACCCTTGTTTACCTTACTACCAGTAAGTTTCGCAATTGTCCTTCAGTTTTTTTCATTGCAGCCTGTGTACCGAAAAGCGGTTGACCCCAATTTCTGAATGCCTCCACTTCGCGTGGCATAATGACGACGAGTTCTTTCGGCATGACCTGCACATCTTGGCAACTTATGTTTTTGGTGGAGGGAATTTGAGTGAAACTGGTGCTTGCGTTTCTAAGTCGAACGCCTTTGCCATAATTCTACCGCCAGGCTCTTAACTAATTGTTGAACTCCATAAAATTCCCCTCCACTACTATTTCCTCCCTCGTTGTGATTTTTCGTCGTAGTAATTTTCCAGTATTCGTTTATTTCTTTCTGACATTTTCCGTTGAGTTTGAACTATATCCTAAACCGCCACATCAGCGAAATTATTCTGATTTAAGACATTTGGTAATGTCCACCGATAAATCTTATCCGCCATTTTGTCGTACCTTAGGATATCAAATTGGGAGCACGAACGTGGATTCATTTTGAAAGCGTTTACACAATAACCAAAAGTTCCATTAGTCAACTCATTTGTTTTTCCAGCAGATAGACTTGTCGGCCTATCTGCCCACTTTTTCTGTAATTCTCAACATCTTCATACTGATCAAACGTATCGTGTGACTCGGGATGTTTTGTTTTACGTCACACTGTTGTATAGTATGTTTTGACCAATTACCTACCAGACTGTCAGTTTACCTTCAAGCCCATTTTTAGACGCATAATCCGCTCTCCACTCTTCATGCTCATCTAGCCTCGTGAAGTTTTCATAGGTTAAGCTATTACACAGTACTCCTTAGCATTTTTCTCCCAAGGACCCCGCCAAGCGGATAACATACTTTGGTCACTTTGCGGAAATTTATTTAGACCCTCTCCCCAAACTTAACATTTGCAGGCAAAAGCAGGATGCCTCGTGGAGTCAATGAGTTAGCCAAACGCACCAATGCAATTGTTTGCGCAACTACAATTACGAAAGGCTTTGAAGTTCGTCCTCGTTTGGGAACAATGTCCCAATGTTTCGTAGTACTTAATGATCTGGTCGGCAAAGCCCATGAAAGCTCCTAGAATTTCAAGAGAACCTTATCAAATTTATTGGAACAAGTTAAAAATTTGAAGCTCACTGTCTAAAGCTTGCACCCCTCTCCCACCTCATAGATCACGAAACACGGCGGGATAAACAGGGTCTGGTGGTCAGTGGAAAATTCCTGGATGTGTCGGTATTTGAAACATATTATTCACATGAATTGTCTTAGTGATCAACCCTCGGCCGCATGCGGCATGGCTCACACACCACGTCTAATGATGTGGCTGTGGAAGCGGACCAAATGTCATAGTTGGCCTCTCATGTTGCAATTTCAGACAGAAATTCTAGCAAAGTTATTTATCAACATAAGGGCAATATTGCTACAATTGCGCCGTTTAAAATGACAAAACTAACCATAGGGAAAACAGCTTTCAAGAGGGAAATTTTTGCCAATGACTCAAACGACTTCGGTAATGCACATTTGGTTTCTAAGATAACACTAGCAAACAATGCACGGCCTGTTGTAACGGAGTCATCTACTAAAATAAGCCTGGTCTCTCCAAAACACACCCACTCGTCGGGGCAACAAAAATACATCGCAGCCGATACCGTCCACGAAGTCACGCCCTGCGGTTGTAGACACAGACAAATTGGCCTCGCCCCTCAAATTTCAGCCTCCGTCTAAAGTTCCCCCCAGGCCCCTTCATCTCAATGTCATCTTGTTCTGCCAAGTTCAAAAACCCGTGCAACTGCATCCGCTTTAGAGTATGGGTACAAAAGTCAGTTCCTTTAGCTTACCGCCATACTCCACCTTGTCCCCACATGATGCAGACCTCTAAATGACCAATGCCGTTGCGACCCTCCCCAATGACAGCTTTGAACATATCCTTGACTGATGTATTTCAAAACTTTTGCTAATTTCACAAATATCCCCCCTTGCACTGCTAAGTCCAGTTTGCAGCCAGGATAGGGATGAAATCAGCAGTCCCGAGAATTCCATTGTTTCTCTCTGAAAAACGTTTCACAAAATCTTGTTCTCCAGATTGTTCAGCCTACTTGATGGTATTCCTCCGCATTTTTTATCTTTAAATCGGCCCTTCAATGCTGCGTATTGCTTTGTTGATTCTGATTGCGCCTCCCGAGAAATTCGACATACCATATATTACCAAATCTATTCTGATTTTCAATATTCACGTTTCCTGTGCAACATCCATGTAAAAATTTGATTGTGCACCCTGCATGAATTTCACGAATCGAGAAAGATTGCAATGTTATTATTATCATCATCATTATCATAGAAGGGGACCGTGTAAGACATATAACCCTCTTCGACCTCGCAGGATGCTTGCCAATTTCCCACATGACAGCTCACGCTATGTCCCGTCCTTTGAGATCTATCAGGGCCCCATAGATCACCCCCTTCAGGAAATACGGTAAACTCGGCTGGATTATAACCTCTTCATTTTGGTGCCACTAAAGAACCCCGCGGCGTTAAAAAACCATCTATCGCTACCCCATTCAACGAGGTCCATCAAGCATCGTAACTTCTACCCCGGTTATTGCCTCAGAACTGAAATTGATTTTCTTAACACTGACAAATCACCTACTTCCCCAAACGCATGCATGGACCACACTAATTTTGCCAGAAGACCACATTTTTCTGAGTTGCCCCTGGCTGACTTTATACAAAGAGTTTATACAATACCTCGGCCGACCAGCCCATACCCTTTGTTCCACCTTCCCAGACCAAATCTTGAGGATTTCAAACACCCAGATATAAAGCCTTCCAAAATCCCACCACTTATAGATTAACTCTAAACGCCTCCAGGTTTTTCTTCACTTTACCCGGTCTTTTCTTCAGTCCCGCTATATCCTCCATCAATATTAAACAGCCTCTTTACTCCGCAACAAGTGCATGCTGCTGACCGGCTCTAACAATAAACAGCCTAGGACCCACCCTGGCTCGTGATTCAGGGGTGGCAGCACGTAATCCCTCAACGACCACACCACTAACATCAATTCCTCCTTGTCTGTCTCAAAATGACTTTTTACCACATGCCAAATCTTGCAACTCCAGTGATATTTACTCCGATTATAAACGTTTACGTGCTAACAATACTCGGATATTTTTATTGTTACCGTTAAACGCTAGTTCGATGCTATATAAAGCGCATGCGCTGCACCTGTTGGCTGAAACACGAAGATATGATTCCTTCCTTATCTTAGAGATATGGCTGACTAACAACCTCCCCAACAGAGATAATGCTACAACTGACTACGATGCCTTCAGGAAAGGCAGTGTAAATAAGCTCGGGGGAGGCTGTCTCATATACACAAGTGATACCCTTTCGGGCTCATGATTAAAACACTGCCTTTAATAACCTGAAACATTCGATCTGAATGAATGTGGCCGTCGGACAATAGGACTTACTGATCAGTTGCATCTATCGTCCCCTTAATACGCATTAGTCAGAGTTCTTACCACTAACTGACGTACTCAACACGACCGCCGACCTTCCAGGCCCCAAGCTGGTAGCGGGATGCTTCAAGCACCTGGGATTCGTTGGTCCTGTCTTCCCTCCCGAAATGCATTTCGTGTTTGTTTCCAGTGCACAATTGGGTATATGGTCGCAACATCTTTCAATACCCAAGAGGGTTGAAAGTATTCTTGATGTTATCTTCACAACTGACCTAACCCAGGTGCAAATGTATAAAGACAACAAACTACTTGGATGTGATCGTTGCCAGGTTGTTTGTAAATTTTCAGTTTCGTTTTTCGTTGCCTCCTCTTCAGCTTCCATTAAACCATACCACAGAGCCTTATGGGGCCAATTTCCTTTCGTAATTCGTAGCCGAAATTGGAAAATTTTTTCTATCGGTGGGTCCTCAACCGGCTACCGAAGAGTTTGCGCCACACTAGATGAGTGCCGTGAGCTAATCATTCCAACCCACCGTGGCACAGACCTAAAAAGGTTGGTTACCCTGGACCGCCTCAAAGAAAAGTAGTGTTTAATCCAAACATGATTCAAACGAACAAAAGAGTTGGCTCTGTTGATGCGGATGAACTATCTGCCTAGGGAGTTAAGGACAAATTCTGATTAGCTTCAAGAGAAGGAGGAACTCCAAGCGCTACACTCCACTGAGAAGGCTGCAGCATTGACAAAATTACTAAGAACTAATAACTCCCTGCCCAGCACATGCATCGCATCTGTCATGTCTAAAGGCAGGTGCGCAACGGACCCTCAGTTGTTATCAGATGTGTTCAGTGATTATAACGCTTCCTCTATGACAACCAAAGACAACACCACTACACTGGTTATTCCGGCTGTCTCCTCCGCATCCCCTCTAAGGGTCTCTTTCCATCCGAGTTATATTCACCCACTATTTTCAAAAGGGCGACTGTCTTTCTACGTTGAACTTGACGACCTTCCGCCAGATCTTTTCAATTTTTCGATGTCGGTATCCCGACCCCACGCTCCATTCTTACTAATCTCTCCTTAAATATTTGCACACATTCACAGGCGGAAAACTTCCCTCTATGTCCCAATTTACAAAGACGGCTCATAGTAGTAGCCATGTAACTACAGGCCCAACGATCGCACTTCAGTTTTCTCACGTATCATGGAAGGATTATTATTAGTGGTCCATGACCTCGTTAACGCCAGCCAACTTAAATTTCTTCTAAATAAATTAGGTTTTACCTGCATGACTTGTTTCCCCAACAAACTCTAGAATGCCCATTAGCGCAAGTTGGTGACTGTAATCTTCCCAGATTTAAAGAAGGCTTCTGATCCCTTGAAACTCAAAACTATGGCATAATAAACTACCTGTTGGCTTGATTCTGTTGTTATTTGACCTCTAGAATACGCTTAGTGAATATAAATATAACTTTACCCAGGCCTAGTCGGATTGCCAGTGGGGTAATTCAAGGAAGAGCAATAGATCCATTACTGCTGTGCAACAACGGCATTTTCCACACCATTGGGCATTATAATCCTTTTGCTGTTTGGAGACGATGTAAACATTGCATATAAATTTACCTCGTGCTTTCAACGCTATCCTAGATAAAGCAAAATCGAACTGCTGTTGTTTGATTAATGGGGCATAGCCTGGTCGATGAAATTCTCGGCCCACAAAAGCAGCATAGCCAGGCACAAATGCCACATTCCCAAAGGAATCTTTGAAATTAACCATGAAGTCATTTATCCCCCAATAAATTGTGGCCTGGGTTCGTATTACTCCAGCACGTTCAACTTCTCCGAACACATCATGAATGAAGTTGCAAGGGTCAGGAGATTAAGTTGGTTGGTGCAAAAACTTTCGGCACCCCGAATTTATTTTGTTGATATATACAACACATGCATGACCCATCCTGGACTACCTTTCCATTTTTTTCTAACGTGAGACAGAGTTACAAACATTAGATTGAGAATGTCCACCGAACATTTACAAAGCGAACTTCTGATTTTTCTCCATCGCCAGACTGCATGGAATTTTGCACATTCCTACATCTCGATCCCTTATGGCTGCTTCATATTCAAATTACTCTCCTTTCTCATAAGAATTTTGGTAAAAATGTGTACACCTCCGCACCCCAGGTGACGAATAACTCTTCCAATGGTTTGCGATGCGCTGCTTTCTTGGTTCCAGTTTCCGTATCGAGGATGACAATTCGGAAACTCTTCTTCATCGTATATTACTCCTTATGGAATAAACTACTTAACATATAAGTGCGATTTCTTCTGCTTCCACTACCTTTAAAATGAAATTAGGAGGACGATCCTTACACCGCAGTAAAGCAAGCCCACCGGTCGGGCCAAGGTATTGAAAAAATATAGCGCTCGAGGTTTTACCTCAACCCAGTCAAAGACGACTAGCCACTTTTATATCCAGTAGTCTTCACAAACGTATATCGTTGTAGGTATAGGCGGAAAAACTCGGTCAATGAGATAATGTTAACGCAAATTTCTACCTAATATTGGGTCGTTTTTGGTACGTATGCAGCAAGGCATATAAAGACACAAAGTGTTCATATCATATTCTCATTTACTTTCAAACAAACATTTAATGTTCTCATCTATACGCTTTCTTCTAGGTGCATGTGAAAGCTGGCCCATTCCAAACGCGAAGTTTGGTATTAATTAGTGTTATTCTATATAAAATTTATCACTACCCGTTCTTGTTGTTGCAGGTACCATGACTCTCACCTGGAGCACCTCGACTGCCATCTCTCTCCCTCTTTCCTTTCTAGATGTGCGAATTTCCACTAGTGTCTCGCCAAACGTCCACTATCCAGATTATGATCCCACTCTTGCACAATTCAACACTTCGTGAAAGCAAATTGACCAAGGGATCAAATAAAAAATCTCCCAGGGCGGATAAATGAGATCGGTTTCAAAGGCTGCGATGATGTGAACATTGTTTTTAATACGCATGAAAAACCAGCGCAAACTGGTGACACTATAGCTATTGTGCCTAGAAATCAGGGCCACATAATGCCATCACCAACACTTATGATCCTTCGGACGGACAAGCCCATCCAAATACACAGCTTTACTGCTACAGCTGCCCAACCGCGTCTAACATGCCCACCACGTTTACAGCCAATCGCCACAAGGGCACCCACACATAGATCTGTTTTTCAGATGCCGCCACGATTATCTACTACGGAAGTCACTTCTAAAGTTTCCCTCGCAAAGCGCGGCTATCAGTTTATCGGAATGTGCCATCAGCCGGGCGGCCGGACGCAAGCCAAAAAAACAAACAAACCCTTTATATTTCACACTGCCTCATCAGCGTCTGATGTATTATTCAACACATGCCATCCTACCCGTCATTCTCCTCCTCCCTGCTGACAACAATTCCATGCATCGTGCCTCCAAAATTGGTTTGTCACAATTCTTCATCATTGTTCCCGCATCCTGGTACATTCGACAAGCTTTTAAATGTTTTCTAGGCTTCGAAATCCACGGCAAAATAACTGACTAACTTTTTCCTCCAAGCTTTAATGCTGACCATCCATCGACCGTCAGTAATCTCCCCTTTAGCTGCACTGATTCATTTTGACAACCTTCCACTCAGTTTTGATGGTCTTTCTTGAGTTCATTCAAAGCACTTTAACTCACATGCTCATATTAAAAGCTAGCTAAATCCGACTACTGTGGATTTAGTTGAAAACAGCCGCCGCCATCGAGTTGAAAATTGCGCAGACCGTACAGGTCGGTGAAGATTAAAAAAAGGAAAATCGAAGGGAGAAAATTTTGGTATGTCAACTGCATGCGCATCCGTGTGAGAAACTCTTCAACTGAAACTAAAATAGACGAAGAAAATTACTGATGGATGACTTTTTCGCACTTACACAGCTTGGCTACTTCGTATGTCTTAGTAGTAGGAGATTCAATGTTTTCATCAAATACTTCACCATGTCATATGATCAATCAACCGACGATTGAGAAAGCGTAGAGGCAATGAACTTCAGCTATTTATTCCTTGTTAAGAATGATGAGCATTGGCAATAAACAAAAAGCGTCCTAACTGGGACGCGAACGTGGGACGAACTTTTGTGAGTGAAGTTCCTCAGCCATTATGTTGCCGTGTAGCACCATTCTCTCTCGTGCGCTGTGTGAATATTCAATGCCGGTGGTTCTTACTATTTTCGCTAAATTGTGAAACTCCTCCTTGCATGCTGAATTGTTTTGTGCGATATGACACCGTGAATCTTTTCATGAAAGGAGTCAGTCTTCTATGGCCGAGTCTTGCATTGTTGCTCATTATCAGTATTTTAATACGGCAGGTTTTCCATCTAGCACTTCACTTTTGTTTGCAGCAGCAGCGCTGTACTAATTATTCTGTGCGACGATCGATGTCGCACGAACTTCCATTAATTCTTGTAGTTCATGAGAAAAACGGACAGGAACTGTCAGAGGACTCAAGCCGGCATGCAAGGGAAGGATTAGTTCTTTAACGAAGCTTTTGGTTCTATGAAGGACCTATTCATGAGGCGGCGGGAAGTGACCGAATGGAGGCCAATCTACTTGGGCCAATTATTCTTTTGAGTGCCCCTACTGAATTGTCGGTCCAGATCAATCTGAATCAGGTGACAACATCGCCAGACCTCCGCCCTAAAGCTCCATTCTTGATTGAGTCGTCGGTTTCGGAAATGCCTTCTTGCAGATCTCTATGGATCATTGAGGTTCGCGAGGAATCATCACGCCAGAGTGAATTCTCATTATATCGGTTTATTAAACTGACCCTTAAGAGAATGTTTCCGTTTGATCTTTGCTACGGTGTCACAAAACAAGCTGTGAAATTCCTACGCATTACTTGCTTTCTTTTCGGCATTTCAATCACCGTTTTCATCACGCAGTCATGCATGATTCTCTCCAGTTGTAAGCAATATTTGGCTTCCAGGTCTAACTTTGGATCCGCAGACTATTCGCTTGGGAAATTTCAGGCCCGCCTTTCTAAAACATTTGCTGCATGGCTCATCTATCTTACGATGTGTACACTTTGTATCATGAATGTTAGTCCTGTCCTGCATGCAGTGATACTAACTCCTCTAAGTTTCGAACATTCAGAGCCAAGTTGAATGCCACCTGGTGCGTCCGTGGGTTCCTGATAAAGGGATGAAAACCATTCAGGTGAGTAGCCGTTAATGGGATGGGCCCAGCCTCATCGAATAAACAATCGCGAAAAAGCAAAAACAATATCGAGGCCGTAATATTTTCTTATCTTCCAAGTATTCCCCTCTAAACAGTACCACAGGAGTCCGCTGGTAGCATTGTGATGCGATGAGCGTGACTAGCAAAATAATCAACGCCATCGTCTATTGCCTTATTCTACCAACCCCACAAGGTTTTTCATAAGAGGCGTAAAAACCACTCAACCGGGCTCCGGTTTGTCTGGAATTACTCTACTAACTTTCTGGTCACAATTGCCCAAAAGCTAGTGGTGTATCGTCGAATTGTCATCATCATCATCATCATCATCATCATCATCATCATCATCATCATCATCATCATCATCATCATCGTTCAGCATTCAGCGTTAAACAACAAGGCTAGCCTCACTGACTGCTGCCTTTTCCCCAAGGTTACATGTTTCCATAAAATGGCGGAAATCCAAGGCGAACAGGGAGTAGGGCCACAGAGGTGGGAAAATATAAGAACACGGAACACGATCTACCTGCATAAACACACTCTTTCAATCGTTCCGATTCGACAGAAAATGAGAATACGGTAGCCACTGTTCACGGTTTGTTGCTATGCCCTTTGTTGTTTCTAACCGACTAGTTGACGGGTCTTTCGGATCCCAAATAAAAGGACGAGAACAACCTACTTTACCTTAGGTCGCTGAATATTTTCTCATTCTATATTGTCAAGTCGTTTGCGTTCCTTCCACTCCGTGAGAGGAACGCAAAATAGGGCTCGGTATGGTAGACGAGTTTGTTTGCCGCCCGCAACATGTGATCCAACCGGCGTAGTCTAATAAGCTCCTAATAAGGTCAACGAACAGTCCAAGATTTTTGGGACCGCAGATCTCATTCTAGCTATTAATTTTCTAAAAGAATCTGTCCTTTTCTCAGTATTTCGAAATTGGCGTTATTTAAAATATTGCGCTGTTGAATATTTTTATATGTCCGCGAAAAGATTCATAAAAGCCCGTTCTGTGATTGGTTAGTCCATACATCGATCAAGGCCACCAAAAAAGCACGTAAATGATAGAGCTCACTTGAATTCTGACTTGTGTTGGTGGGTCACCAACAAACGCGCGGCAGTACCTTATGTTCGTCTTCTCTCTTCCGCTAGCGGGCTGGGCTAGCTGTTCGTATTTCGCGCCGCTTATTGTTCCGTGTTGCTGCACATTCAAGGGAGCAGATCTGCCCCATTCGTTGTGCGACTACGGGTCTTGAGTCTTGAGCCCGGACTTTTTGTCTCCAACCTCTGTGTGTTCGTGTTCGTGTCCTACCAGACTACAGGCTGTGCTTCTGTGATATCGTGCGCCGCGAGTACTTGTGTCTTGCGCTTCAGTGTGTGCATAGACCAACCAAACTCGGCAACATAACAGCTGCACGTGCTCAGATAAGGTGTTCTCATAACTGCTACCTGATACTAGATTCCTAACCTCTGCATTACTCATTTGGGCACTCCATCCAAACTTGACGATACCAGATAGACGCTGATGAAGAACCTACAAGCGAAGAACATCTCCGACACATACTCCATGTCTCGTAACCGTATAATAGAACTGAACGCACTGCGGCACAGTACACGGCCTTTCAACTTCAGCGAAATATGAGGCCGGCGCCGCAAGTGCTTCAGTCCAGCGTAAGCTACTCGAGCCTTGGATATACGCGTATTTACCTTCACTGCCGAGCTACTATCGTTCGACACGCAGCTACCAAGGTGGGTGAATCGGTCCACAATCGTTAGTTCCTGTCCATCCAATATCAAGTTCGGGACTACCTTCGTCCGATCCTGTAACAGCACTTTGCACTCTGAAGGCTCGAAGCAGCCGATCTTGAGATAGATTTGAACAGGCACACGACGTCGTCTGCATAATCTAGGTCACACAGCTTCCCTGTACTTCCCAGTTTGACTGGTACATCTTGGAGATCTGATGCATCCTCCATCACCTCGTCCATTACGAAGTTGAACGGAAATGGAGAGTTGGACACCCTTGCACCGTCGAATAAGAAGGCCGACTTTGGACCGGCCGACCGTGTAATGCAGTAGCCCACAATGCGTACGCATATGAACATAATTGCTGTTCCAGTGAACATTGTGCATTCTTCTTTCACTGATAAGCGATCTCCTGTCAAACGCAACTGTTCGCTTCGCTAATACCTCTAGTTACTCCCCTTCCCACCGTGTTCTCACATTCATCGCGAATTGCAGTTTGCCGTATTAGTGGTAGTGTCGCTGGGAAAGTTTCACTTCTGTTCTCTCCCCTTCCCTCAGCTGGCATCCAAATCTCACGAAACCCACTTCTCCTGGCTGATGTTCTTTATTCCGTGTTGATTGATTGCTCTTGGTGGAGCGGAAGAGTAAAGATGCTGCTCAGTTGCTTTGTTCACCTTCGTCTACTGTTGACATGTGGGCTGATCGGTCCTTTGATCGGATCGATAGGCATAAGTTGTCCAGATCGACGTGTCTGCTTGCCGATCTTTGTGAGCACTGCCAAGCTTCGAGAAATTCCCTCGAATGCTTTCCTCTACGCTGGGCGACGATCTTCACGTTTTCGGAGTTAAACTTGTAACCTCCCCGGTCCTCGTGAACTGAAATTAGGGGAGGTGTATCGTTCCTTTTTGTTGTTAATCGGTGCTCATGGATCCTTGACCCGAGTTTCTTTCCCGTTTGTCCCTCGTACTGTTTTTCACAGTCTTTGTCAGCTGTCGCTTCTCTGGCCTTCATGGGGTTCTTGTTGGCGTGTGCGTTACTTCAGTCCCATGGGGCTTGAGCAGCCATGTTGTCATTTCAGAGATATGCTTGATGTACGGCAAGGCGTTTCAAGTTTTGGTCTGCTCGGCGATCGTTTCTCGATATCGATTTTGTTGGCGCTTCGTCTGATGAGGCTTCGTGCCTATCCGTTACACAGGAACATCTAAAATGTTTTTTATTCTTTCCTTCGCTCCACAGTGCTGCAATGCAATTGCGCTCCTTCGACAAGTGTATCGATGCAACTTCTCTTATGGCAGCTTGGGTGTTTGCTCTGAAATTGTAGGATTTGATCTGTGCATGCTTTTGAGGTATACGGATATCCGTGTGACGACCACGTCTAGAAACGGTGGACTCTTGTCATATTCTATCTCCATAGCGAACTTGATTTCCATGAAGACTTCGTTGATGACAGTGAAAGCTCGTTGCAGTTCAGATCGTTTAGTGGTTGCGAACTTGTCGTCAAAAATAGTGCAGCCACAGTTTTGGTTTAATGTCCAGCAGGATGATCTCCAGTTTATGCATCACTGCCTCTGCAATGAGGCCAGATATTGGTGACTTCATTGGCGTTCCTTGTTCTTAAAACCTACCCTCGAACTTGAAGTATGTCCGTAGGCACAATTCCACTAATTCGCGTACACTGCTTGACTTCAGTTGTTCGCTCCGTTGGTGTTCTTTTAATAGTTTCTATAGTGTCTGTCCTATCAAACCTAAGGGTATTGATATGAAAAAAGATACGACGTCGAAGGAGATCACCATTTCATTCCCTTCAGTGTTTGTCGCGTGAAGTCCTTCCAAAACAACAATGGATTGTTGATTGAATGTTCTTGTCCTGTGATGAGCGGTTTCAGTCCATAGCCTTTTTGCCAGGCTGTATGTTGGCGTTCCGGCAATGCGACTGTTGGTCTCAAGGCTATTCCTTCTTTGTGGATTTTCGGTAGTTCATAGAATTGTGCGATGCTTGAGTCATTGGCCTTCATTCTTCACCACTCTTCCTTGCTTATCTGATGTATTTCTTGTAATTGTTTAGTGTTGCGTTAATTTTCGTCGCAAACCTTCGGGTTGGATCGTCGTTCCTTTCTCGATAAGTCGACGCATCTTATAGCAATGGTTTTACTTTCTCCATATACGCCATCTTGTCCATAACAACTTTGACCCGTCTCTTATCTGCCGGAAGAATAATTTTTATCCGGTTCTTTCAGTTTTTGAGGTTCTCTTCTGGTTTCGAGATCGTTGTCGTTTGTGTGTTACGCGTGAGAGCCGGGACGACTAATTGTCGGGTTTGCCGTTTTGTTTCGTCAGAGATTCCGGTGATCTTGAATGTATGTTCTAATTCAGCCAGGTACTCCTTATTGGCGTCCTTAACATTTAAGTTTAGTCCTTTGATTAGTATTTCTTTTTCTTCCTCGGTGGTAGCCCGGTGCGACAAATTTTTAATCCACGCGTCACACTGCGTAGTTCCCTTAGTGCACGTCAATCTTTTGAGCTTTTGGGCGAGCGAGGCCCTCCTTTTAGTCTTAGTGTTTGCTGTATGACGATCTATGGCTGCCTCAATTTGTCCTATTCTCTGTTCACCTATTACGGATCTGCATTGTTCTTTCTCTTCGATTACCTCCACGTAGTTCTGTAGCCTTTTATGTGCATCCGAAATCAGCCTACGCACCATGCTTTTGCCGAATTGTTTTGTAATTTTCCACGCCTCTAGATGGTTCATGGATGGTCGGTGATTAGCGCCAGCAGGTAGGACGTTTACTTGCAGATATTCGTGCAGAAAAATACCTGTTCGCGAATAGAAACTTGTTGGCATGCAAAAGTTTCCCACTGACGAGCGGCTGTGAACATTAGACGTCCGAAATTGGTTGGTTGGAGAATTTTTGCTCAGGTTAGCGAACAAACCAATACAATTCTGTTGAACCGGAGTTACGAGAAAGAATACTCTCTAACCTGTTATATGAATATATGTATATATATATATATATATATATATATATATATATATATATTAGAGGCGACAAGGCGTACAGTGAGTTATAACGTTTATTGTGGCTTTTCGATCCAAACTAGGACTCGTCAAACGTGAATAAGTGATTCCCAGGGTTTGTCTTCAATCACTTTTAGGCATGTGCAACAGGTTGTACTCTGTTGACTGCCAAGGTAAGTGGTCGGACGCTCGATGATTCATTTGAGGAACACTACAAAGTGGTGCATGTATGTGTGGATGTATATATATGTGTGTATGTATGTATGTGTGTCTGGTACTAGTTAACCTATGTAAATTAGTGGATAATGTTGGCGGGAAAAATACGGTGAATGATCCGAAAGAACTTTGCACATGCTAATTTCCTTTCTCATGACAGACGATGCATTTTAACAGCTTGCCGGCAAGACAGCGATTAGTTCATCAGATTTGGCGTTGCAGTGGATTACACTTCCTCGCATGCCCATACCCATGTGTATGAGCCAACGCTACAAGGGTCTGTTTAGCTGTCTAAGAGAATCGCCGGTTGCTACCATGAGCATGCAGGCGAAGCGTGCAATGTAAGACTGGATTCCAATCAACAGCCTTTCATGTGCAGTTCGGTTGGATGGTTGTGTACGTGTAAATAGCAGTCGATTGAAACGTTGTCGTTTGTTCGTCCTATCTCTATGTGCGCCCACTGATTGCAGCTCCCCTGAGACTAAAGACTAGTCCTACCGGGAGTCTTTTTCGGTTACTCCCTAGCATGCGTTGTTTTGTATTGCGTGGACGTTTGCGTCCAAAAACTTGCATTTCAGTCAAAAAGACGTGGGGATGAAATAAAATAGCAAAAAGGTTCCACTCCTCCCCTTTTAAAAATTTCAGAAAGATACCCATCGAGGAATGAACGATGAGAACACATTATAATAAGCTGCTAAAGAAATCGGCTGAAACGCGGCCAAGGTTTGTCAAAATGCGTGCTAAATATGGTACAGTTGAGTTCCTATGAATATTGGTTTTGGGGGTATGGAACAAGGAGTGGATCGCGTTGAAATAATAGAGCGGCACTTTGAAAGATCGTCGTGCAGAGGACGCGTGGAATAAGTGCTGATCACATCCATTAAAGGACAACTCAGTTAGTGGTACGAAAGACATGGCTAATAACTGATAGTCTCCGGCTAAATTTTTTTTAAGTAAACCCGGGAAAATAACAGGAGAACAGTGAAGAAAGATTAGAAAAACATTGGTATACAACTCAGGAGATGGTGCTTTGTTTCGCTTTGTAGTGCCGAAGCTTCCTTATTTGACATGACAACCGTCGGTGATTCTTTACACAGGTAGAAATGTGAGAAGTCCAATTCAGATTTTTATCAGTAGTAACTCCTAGATATTTCACAGAATCAACCGTGGTAAGGTTTTTGAGTTGATGGAATACGTTTCGGATGGGTAGGCTGAACGAGTGTAGCTGTATTTGGGATGCGTTTTTCACCTTTTAAGTGTAGAATAATGCTGCTGGACTGGATTAGCTCAAAGGTGAATCTTGTTGCAGGGGAACAAGTAGGTGAGGTGAGTAAATCTAGTTAATTGGGCAGTTGTATCTCACCTGACGGTTTGGTATCACATGAAGTGTCTTCACGCATACAGAAGGCCCGATTGGTATTTGCTAATTTGAGGAACCTCTGGCGTCGGCCTGACATCCGGTTATCGATGAACGGTCTAGTATACAAGGTGGCAGTGAGGTGGGTATTGTTCTACGGTTCAGAAACATGGTCGTTGAGAACAGAAGGTATGTGAAGACTTTTGGCGTTTGAACGACGTTGTCTTCGTAGTACTGGTAGAATATGGTGGGAGGCTTTTGCGAGTAACTCAGTGGTTGTGCGTAGGGTACTGGGTCCTAGGGTCTAATTTTTAAAACGCGTTGAATCAGGATAGGTTGAGGTGGTTGGGACATGTTTTGTGCATGCCCACAAAACGCTCTCCTCCTTATACGCTGTTCTTTAAGGCAGGTAATAATTAGAGGATAGTTGGGAATGTCCAGTCGGTGACATGGAAGAAAAGTGTGTAGGTGCAGTTAGACTGCCGAGTTGGGCTCCACGAGGCCCCCCGAAGCAATGGTTGAAGACAATGGGTTGTATGGCTCATTGCTGCAGTCAGTGACGTTCTTACATTCAAAACCGTTTTCCTTCTGTATGGTTCTTCAACTTACTACTTTGCAGTCGATCTTTCATTATTCCGCGTTCTTTGTCTGTTTAATCATGATGCTGTGTGGTAGCGACCACAACCATAGCACGGTGCAAGGTTAATGATTGTCCAAATTGAACTGGACTGAACTTCGGATGTAAATTACCCCCTTGCAGGCCCGCCTAGTTTTTTTGGGTCCGATAGCGGCGTTAGATTCAGTCAATGGTGCAGCCAAAACGACGGTTCTTTGGAGCAGTTTTAATGGTTGTGAAAGCTGAACTGAACTGAATACCTTAATTCCTACCTGTTTGTCAGATATCCACTGACTTGGTTCCCACGACTCACTAACATTTTTTGTCCGTGATTCTTTCAAGGCTCAAACTTAATTTTTGTGGGTCGGGATTGTACTCCTTTTTATTAGAACACGTATATTGACCGGTGGTAGTCAGCTGGATTGAGTGTCTATCACCAAAAGGGGTTGGAATCCCAGATCAGCAACCTGCTGTCGTCCGGCTCGTTACCTGACCACACACACCTGACCTAGTGGAAAGTTATGTGGTTCTACACCACTCCAAGTTCCAAGATGATGGTTGGCGGTTCACTCCCTTTTTTAGTCTGCCCTAGTATATATGGGCATACCCTATTCACCGCTTTTAGATACAAAGCATGCCTAAATGAAAATAACGAATAAAGAAGAAATGGAACGTTTGTACTCACGCTCATCTCCATTCTACTGCCGTAATACTATCCAGTTTTCCTGTGATAATTGCCAAAGCAGGTTATCTTTGACGGGCCTCTTAAAAGATTTACAGTATTGTATATTATCCTCTTAGAACTGAGCTATCATTTCACCGGTTGCCTTCATTCCGTGAGAAAGATGCACAGATTTTCCGGGAAAATCGATTCAGATGATCTCAAAATTGTGTTCTTTAGTGGATAGTCTGGGCTGTTCACCAGCTGCGAACGGTCGCAGCCGCTGGAATGGATACTTCGCCCTGTTGTGGCATGCTAGGCTTCTGTGATCCTGGAATCTAGGAAGCTGCACGGCACATTTTACCGAAGTCGCAGAACGTTGGAAATTTATTTGGTTTGTTGGTGTCACGGTAGTAAATTTTGGCGTGACTAAAGCGGTGTTGTTCTAGGCTCGTGAGGCAAACCTGGGCTTATGTTGATGTTGCCCTACGGTTTTTCATGCGAGGCTGGCGTACTAGCTCTATTTTTGCCCCGTACTGTTTTAGGACGATCTTCCTTATATATTTTGGCGGTAAACATATGACCTTGGAGGGGCTGGAGAGACATGGGACGGCAAGAGAGAGCTGTTTATTGTGCAGATTAGGTTTTTTACTAAGTGAGTTTTGAATCTGGTGGATCGCTTGCTTGACTCTGGATCGTTAGTTTTCATGCTTTATGCACTTGAAATCGATCGCACTACCATCGACGGTTGTTTTCCTGATGTATACTACAATTGCAATGTGTGCATTTTGATGTTTTCCTGTGTTCCAGAAAAACGTGTACTATTACTAATCTATAAAGTCTCTCACTTCATGAATTTTTTGCAGAATAAAGTCCGGCACTATTAATAAATTTCGGCATAAAGACTTCTTATAATGCCTGTACTGGTCCTATCAACTCATTCCAGTCTTCCATTCGTGGGATTCTTTGTCCTCCTCGCATTTGTAACAAATGCAACCAGTGGAGAAATCACGTTGCATCCCGTTGCTCAGTCTACAGAAGTTGGTCACAACACCACCTTTGACTGTATAGCTGATTCTGGAGTCTCAGTTGATTGGAGCTTCAGCGATAATATTATTCTCCACAACGGAAGCACTTCTGAGGACGGACGATTCTCTAATTACAACGGAGTTCTAACCCTGACGCTTTTGACGACTAATGATTCTGGAGAATACAGATGTTTTGAAACGGGTAATGACAGTGACGAGAAAAATCAAGGCCGTGCTGTCCTTAAAGTTTATGAAATGCCGTCATATTTCGCCGAGGCCGTTGCACTAACATGTGTTAATGGCATTCTTCTTATTTCTTTCATTGCTTGTATAATCCAGACCAGTCGTCAACATCACATAAACTATAAGTTTCACTCAAAATGTTGACCAGTGTAAACCCTATTTACCAGCATCACGGTAATAGTGTGGTATACCCTACATTTTCCCGGGGACTCAGTTTTTTGTCCTTAGTCAGCATTGTTTATTCTCATTTTTCGTGTAGATTCTTACCTCCTCTGTGATTTTGTCTAATAGCTTTTAAGCATTCTTATAGTTAGCGTTTGCGAGACCTCTCCTAAAAAGTATTCTTTCTCTCTGACTCGGAACGTTTATCATTTGACGTTTGTGAAACTAAAAAATAATGGATGTTGTTTTGCAATACTTGGTTTGTTAGATCGTCCACGAAGTGTGAACATCAAAATCGGTTTTCATTTTATCTTGTCAGCGATGGCTGTCAGCCCACATGGAACATCACAGCGATGTTCCCTTATTGATCTCATTCTATAGTAAACTATTTAATACTCATTGAGAAGAATGCGATTCTGAGAATTTCAGTATAATCGAATCGTCATTTCCATTCACGGAATTAACCAATTTCTGAATATATTACTTGCAGAAGACGAACGTTTTGCTATTTCACTTCTGATTTATATCCGTCGGGGTGCGTTCCATTTTCGATATCTTCAGAAAAACGCTGTCGAACCCCCTCATTACTCTGCCTTCCACACCTTCTGTTTCAACTAAGGTTGTCTATCATGAGGCTGTCATAGCCAGACACGCGACTGCATGAATATTGGTCACTTATCACTCACATTCGAAGTCTTTTACCTCACATTTTGAATGACATCTTCTACCGCCTATGATAAATCACAAGGAGACTGCATATTGATGTGGTATCGTTATTTGTGTGCCTGTAAGACCGAAAAGAGTTATGTTGGATGACTTTCTAAAGCCTTGGATACAACCGCACCCGATTGACTAATAGGTGGAGCCTAGACGAAGTCCGGTTTCACAGAATCGGCTGGTTAAATGAGCAAGTTAGCAACAGATGTGGGGAAATTTACAGTCCGGTTAAGAGTGAGCACTTTACTCACCTAGAAAAAGTGTAAATACGCCAAAATGCAAAGTAGACAACGATATGGTTAGTGTATGTTAAAGAATGAACGGAACTGTGAATTAACACGACATTCTTCCATTTGCGAAAGATTTATTAATTTCAGTGTGTGTGCATTCATGATCCGATTGGGTATGACCGTTGATTGAATTATTTGGGGGATAGCAGACCCAAACAAACCCTCGCGTGTCTCGTAGTTGCTTGATCCAGGATCTCAACGTCATCCAGATTGAATTTGTGAACGGTTGGGAGGGAGAGTGGATCACGTCTTGTGCGTAGTGTGCTCGTACATTCGAGTAGTCATTTCTCTCGGTTTGGCCGATATGGCGCTTGTCTCAGTCCATGTACTTGACTTCGTAAACTGCGGTTTTTTCCTCATTTTCAGTCCTTTAAATATAGAACCCCAACAACGATGCATTTGCACTGACGATGTCACCTCGACTGTTGATGAAGCGTTTGCGATTTAATCGCCTGGCTCAGCGACCAGAACTCCATGAAAAACAACAGCCTGAGCTACGACTAACAGAAATTTTCAAATCCATTAAGACTAGAGGGATAACTCCAAAGGGTGCACTTCAGGAGTTTGAGTTCTCCTGGAGATGGTAATGCGGTGTTTAACTGAAAGCCCCTTTGATCTCACAGATGCTCCAGCCGGTCCGTACCGTTCAATCTTGTCTTCCTTGATCTTGTTTGACAGTCTGCTGCCGTGAAAGAAAGCCATAAACCATTGACCGTTGATAAGCGTAAGTGAGGACCTAAGAGGTAGCCTCGATGGTCCCACAAGTTACATTTTCTAACACCGGATGATGCCTCTTGCTGACAGTTGGAGTGCATGAGAAAAATGCCCGACCCCCAAGCGGCTGCGGAGTTATCTGCCGCATCCATACAAAACCACTTGTCCGGCACAGGTTATTCTCGGCGATAATTGCCAACTTCAATTCCAGTCGGAATTCTCGATGTGGTTGTTGTTTCAACAAAATGCCCAAGGTCCAGACGAACGCTGGGAGCGGTTCAAGAAAACTCTTCACTCAGCGGTAACTGGTACGTAGGCCTCTTTGCAAGTCCCATCGGATGCAACATAGATAGATAGATAGATAGATAGATAGATAGATAGATAGATAGATAGATAGATAGATAGATAGATAGATAGATAGATAGAAAAAGAGAGAGGATTATCTATCTATCTACATCCTATCTATCTAATCTATCTATGCTATCTATCTAAATCTATCTATCTATTATCTAATCTAATGCTATCTATCTATCTATCTTATCTATCTATTATCTATCTATCTATCTATCTATGCTATCATCTATCTATCTATCTATCTATCTATCTAATCTATCTATCTATCTATCTATCATCTAATGCTATCTATCTAT
>LUCM01008352.1:0-30604 GCA_008360955.1 Fasciolopsis buskii
CAATACACTTCTCTCTTGAATAGACCCTGCCGTGAAGTAATAACCAGGACCAGAGCACATTTCCAAGGTAATGGTTATGGAAACTGAACTGAACTGAACTTCTTATCATATCATGATCCAAATGCTGTATTACTTGTCTTTCGTGCTTGCTTTCTGTTCCGTAAAATTTCCTCCATTTTGTTGTCTTGGCATCTTGCTTTTTCTGTGGACAGCTGATCAACTAGTCTCCATTGAAAAACAGCAGTCTTTCATTGCATGTCACCAAAGATATTGCACTTCATTTCAATCTTTTTTGATGAATTACTGCGCTCGGATTTTCGTCGCTTTCTTCGCATAATACTATGAATTTTCACTGTGGCTGAAAATATCGTCATTACCTGAGAACCGTGAATAAATGCTTAACTTGATTCATCAAGAAAATCTATTCCAACACTTTCAACTTGCCTGTTCATCTCGATAAACATGTTACCTCCACATCTGATTAATCGGATGCAGCATAATGCCATTTCCATGTACATGATGTCCTTTATTTTCAAAATGTTCATAGCTATTGAGTATTCTGTTATGCTAACAATGATTTTGCAAATTCTAGAATACCATTCATCCATCGTGTCATCACTGTATATCTGATCGCATCACAGTCATCGGATTTTTGTGGATCCACAACTGATTCACTCCTTGGTTGTGTACTAAACTACGTGTCTCATGGCTACTGATTCATCAGGCGACCGCATATTAGTGTGCGATAATGGCACTGGGGTATGTTTGAAATGACTTGTTTTTTACTTTTCATGATCAGTTTGTTAAGTGTGGTTATGCCGGCGCTGACTTTCCGGAACACATTTTTCCCTCAATGGTTGGTCGTCCCATACTTCGAACGACTTCGAAGATTGGCAATGTAGATGTCCAGGACATCATGATAGGGGACGAAGCCAGCGAGCTGCGACAGTTATTAGAAATCAGTTATCCAATGGAGAATGGTATCGTGCGCAACTGGGACGATATGATTTTGCTTTACGAGTACATCTTCGGGCCAAAGAAAATGAATATTGATCCTCGGCACGCCAAAATACTTTTAACTGAACCTCCTTTAAACCCAATAAAAAACAGAGAGAAAATGGCCGAGGTTATGTTTGAGAAGTTTGGATTTAACGCACTCCACATTGCAATACAAGCATCGTTAACGCTGTATGCCCAAGGTTAGCCAGTTGTTTGCTTCGATATCTTTATTTCGGCTTCGGCCATTTGTTTCATTATTTTGTTTAAGACCCATCGATTGCACTGAATTTTATCGACCCAGCACGAACTTGTGTTGTGACGATGTAGCATTATTCCTGTACATATTGGCATTTGCGTCGAACCATCAATAAAACGTAGAACTAAGATTCTCAAAATGTACGTAAACAGCGTTCACTGTATTCATACTTCCATTTGTGTCCTCACAGTTTGTAGGTAACAGTCCATTATTTTGCAGGCCTCAAGGAATTTTAGGACCAAACAACCGCGGCTCTCTCACGTCATTTGCGTACCGACTATCTGGAAAGCAAATGTTAGTGATCTGCAAAACCCATTAACGATTAAGAGCTATGTTTTATGTCGTACCGGTATTCGATGAACCGTTGAGAACCAGCTCGGCTAGCATGTGTACTAAGATGCTTAATTTAAAATAGTTCGTTCTGAACTCGCGTCTTTAGTCTGGTGCGCTGAGTACGTTACTTGTGTTTTGACGAATATCTACCGCTAAGAGATACCTTGGCTCCATTGATGTTACAGATATTCATAAAAATTTACGCAGTGTTGTCAGCTCGTGCCCCGTACCATTAGAAACAGCTTAACTACTCGGCCTCCATTTTGGATGGAAAACAAGGTGACGGCAACCCATCCGAACCTTTTGTTCGAAGTTGCATTTCCCGACGGTACACCACTAGATGTGAACAGCAAGGCAGTACGCTGATTCCATGAGATACTGTTGCGATCTTCATTTCGTAAATGAGACCACACGTTCACCGAGTATGATTACTCGCTTTCATCTAGGCAAATGATTGATTTATCTGGTAATAACGTTAACGGAGCGTGAGGAAATGGTTTGGATGCAATAATTAACCCTGTGTTTAATTCACTTAGCTACCTTCAGTGTGCGCATGTTATTCCTGGTAGGGCAAAAAACTACCCTGGAATTCTTGAAACTCTGTAGGTAGATGTAAGCCATCTCTCCGAAACGTGCACACAAGACCCTACTCATGATGATGATGATCATCATCGTTCAGCGTTAAACAACAAGGCAAATCTCACTGACCGTTGCTTTTCCCCAGAGTTACACGTTTCTATAAAAAGAGTGGATGTCCAAGAGGAACAGGGAGTGGACCTACACAGGCGGGAAAAGATAAGATGCTGCTGCAGCCAATACACGGAACACAACCTAACTGTACAAACACACTTCTTCAATCATTCTGATTCGATAAAATAAAGTGATAACACGATCGCCATTGTTCGCGGCTCATTACCATATCCTTCAGTGTCTCCAGCCATCTAGTTGACGAGTCTTTCGGACCCAACTACGAAGACGTGAGGCACCTACTTTACCTAAGTTCGTTGCACATTTTCTCCTCCCGCGTTGCCACGTCATCTGTTGACCTCCAGGTGGCTTCTTCCATTCCTCGTGAGGAACAGGAAATAAGGCACGATATGGTAGACGAGTGTTCGTCACGCAACACTTGACCCAACCAGCGTAGTCTGCTAAGTTTCATACGCTGAAATAAGGTATTCTGAGAGCCGGCACCTAGTACTAGATTCCTGACCTATATATTACTCACTCGGTCACTCCATCCAATCTTGGCAATACTACGCAGACATTGGTAGTCGAAAACCTCTAGCCGACGAACATCTCCCACACGCATCATCCACGCCTCGCAACCGTACAACAGAACTGAACGCACTGCGGCACAGTACACACGACCTTTCAACCTCAGTGAAATATCAGACCGACGCCACAAGTGCTTCATTTCAGCGTAAGCTGTCCGAGCCTTGGATATACGCGTATATACCTCCACTGTCGAGCTACCATCGTTCGACACGCAGCTACCAAGGTAGGTGAAACGGTATACAATCGTGAGTTCCTGTCCGCTCAGCACCAAGTTCGGTGTTGCCGTCGTCCAGTCCTGCAACGGCACTTTACACTTTGAAGGTGCAAAGCACATGCCAAACCGAGTAACCGATCTCGACAGTCTATCTAATGCGCGTTGTGCATGGTCCGCAGACTCGAAAAGGCACACAATGTCATCTGCGTAGTCTAGGTCACACAGCTTCCCTCCATTTCACAGTTCGACTCCTACATCTTGGAGACCTCCCAAGGCATCTTCCATCACCTCGTCCATGACGAAGTTGAACAGGAATAGAGAGATGGGACTCCGTTGTCGAACACCACTAGGCTCGTCGTTTCGAATGAACTTGACAGTTCATCTTATACCCTAACGCGACCGTAGGTATGCGAGTACAATGCTCGCAACAGGTTCACGAACTTCGTTGGCATACCCTTCCGGTGGAGAGCACTGAATAGTGCTGGTCGATCCACGGAGTTGAAGCACCTTTCAAGTCGAGAAAGACTACGATCATGGGGCCACAGTGCGTGTGGCGCGTTTCGAGTATCTGTCGGAGAGTGAATATCTGGTCGATGCAACCTCGATCTGGACGAAATCCGGCCTGTTGTTCGCGGATATTACTCTCGCGAATCGGCGTCAAACGGCGAAGCATTCTCGAAGCCAACACCTTAGTAACTATCGAAATTAAACTAATCCCACGATGATTGCTGCGGTCACTCCGTGTACCCTTCTTGGAGATGGGTACAATCAGTGACTCACCCCACGATAACGGAATGTGCCCCTCGTTCCAAATATCATGTGGCAAGGAGGTAAGTGATTTCATCAGCACTTCTCCACCCAGTTTGAGAAGAACTGGGGGAAGGTCGTCGGGACCGGTTGCTTTTCCCCTCCTTGGAAGCCGAATATTCGACTGCACTTCCACTTCCGTTGGGGGATCAAGTGACACCTCCCAAGGATTCACAGTTCCAGACGACGGACTAAATACGTTAGCGTGGGGCCAGTTACACTGATTCTTGAAATGCTCTGCCCAACGGTTCAGTCTTTGCTGTCTACCATGGATGAGTTCTCCATTCCTAACGCACACGACTTCACTGATCGAAGTTCGCCGCCCACCACTGTCGCGTATAAGCTTGAACAGTCTTTGATTGCTACCTGAAGCGGCCGCTTCCTCTATCTCTTCGGCTACCTTAACCTACCAGTTTTCCTTAAGGCTTATCGTCAACTGACGCTGAAACTGACGACGCATCTTACTCATCTCTTTGCAATTGGGGAGCTGGCGTTTTTGCTCCATTAGACCCAGCGACAATTGCGAGACCCAGTGTCTTTGATGAACGCTAGATCTAGGACCACAGGCGAAAGCTGCTACTGAATGCATAGCCTACTTAATTTGATCCCACTGCTCGTCTACACTGCTGCTCGTCGGAGTTCTTAGTTCCTCAAATAGCTTCTGTTCATAGCTGTTGCGAACAGCCGAATCGGACAGACGTTCGACAGCCAATCGGATTTGTGGCCTGCGTTGATGCCCGTTGAGTTGCAGCAAAAATCGCATTAAAACTAAAGCATGATCCGATTCGACGTACGTGGTCCAGTACGATCTACAGTTCTGGACAGAACCGCGCCAACGGTAGCCAACTGCAATATGGTCAATCTGACTCAGACCATCTGTCGAGTTAGAGCGCCATGTCGCTGTGCGACGCGAACTGTGTCGAAAATTCGTACTAGATAGGAATGAATGATTATCTGCACAGAATTGGAGAAGTCTTTCCCCGTTGTTTGTTCGCTGTGCAGGCAAGGCGCATCGCCCACCTAAACAGGACTCCGATGCACTCAGTTTTCCAGCTTGTGCATTAAAATCACCTACCACCACTACAATGTCAGAGCGCCTGTTCTTCCGAGCAAGAGTGACAAGTTCGTTATAAAACTCGTTTTTCTCCATGTCAGTGCTGCAGTCTGTTGGAGTGTATACCGAGATAACAAATAAACTGCGCTTAACACTACTATCCTTCCGGACGCCTACTAATCCATGCAGACTCACGGCGTACAAGCGACTGTTGACTGGGATCCAGTCTAAGAGAGCTGTTTCAGCCTTCTCGCTTAACACCATTTCTACACCGCGTTGACCCACAGCTTGAGCTGCTTCGTCTCCTGAAGTGCAAAGAAAATACCTTGACGAGACGTTCGGCGCAGTTAGTTGAATTACTCCACTCGAATCCTGAATTCGTGTCTCACTCACGCAGCAGACATCAATCGAAAGTGAGTCCATTGTCAGCCAAACACGCCTGTTGGCCAGTCCGCATTAAAGGGCGCACATTGAAGGAACCCAGATTCAGAGGCTGACGAGGCTTGAGAAAATGTGAGCTAACAGACTGAAAACCACCTACTACACTACTTGACAATAAACCGTTGCGAGTATCGGGCGTGTTACCAGTGGAGATACTATGGGTAGGCAGAAGGGGCAAACAGATTCGGTTGGAGACAGAAGAGACAGGTTGAATAAAAGAGAGGGAACTCTGAGCAATAGCATACTTATCACTACCCACCCCACCTGCGCTCGATGCAATGGGCAGTGCGGTCCTGATTATCCTGCGCGACGACCGATGCAGTACAGAATTCTTTGTAGGCGTATAACCCATGGGGATGGCGATCCGGATTCTCCAGCGGCAGCCGAACAATGGGTTCACTGGTTGGACACGTTTACTTACTCAGTATTGAATCGCTCCAAATTGTCACTCAAAACGCTGGCTAACTTTACACCTCCCAACGTTTACAATTATATCCAGGTTTGTGCAACTTACTCGTCTGCTGTAGACATCTTCACGAAGCTGTATATCAAATCCAATAACGGGATTTTCGCCTGACAGATATTTGCTACTTTGAGACAACAGACTAATGAGAGTCTGGATCAATTCATGCAGAAGCTTAAATCGCTGCCCAAAGACTAATTTCGAATCGATAACGGTAGGGGAAGATGCCATCAGAAATGTATTCGTCGAAGGTCTTCAGTCGCGGATGATACTTCAGCGTCTATTGGAAAACTTTTCGCCGTTCAGCAAGCATGATCTCTCAAAGTGGCTCAATTGTAGTCGCATTCGCATCGACCAGAAGCCGCTTACACTGCGTTTACATAAAATTCTTCCGAACCGGGACCAGCAACTCAGTTCAAATTCTGCTATGGAGAGAACCGGGATTTCTGCAGCTGCTGAGTCGGGATCCGGCGTGTTTTCTACGGATTGGACAGGTATGCAAGATCACTGTGTTCTGAATATGACGCTCTCTGCAAAGCGCACTGTAAGGACGGTCATTAGCTGAAGGTTTGTCGGTCCTTTAAAAACACCGCATTGTCAGTCCGGAGTAGCCTGTCATCAATAATTTTTGCTGCGGCACCCAGTAGTTTCATGTTGCAACTGATGCTCTTATCAACAACGTTCCACTGAAGGCCCTGATCGACACCAAGAGTTCGAAAAGCTATATCGCGATGTTTATTGTTAAGCAATTCAATTGGCCGGTTGCAAATTCGCGTGATAAGATCTATGGTGGGCACGCACTTGACGAGTTTACTCATGGACACTGGTGGTTACATTTTGATGTGCTTATAGGTTACATTTTTCTCGGAATGCATCAGTCGGTCGAAATTCCATTTACCAGAACTAAACACTCATTCTCACCATGTGGTTTATTAGCTGCTAATGTGGATTCTCCACCTTCGCTCAGCGAAGATGCTCACAAATTTAAACATCATAACCAAATCAAGCCGTCACTAAGGTGCCGACGAAAAATTCATTCAACTGGAGATATGCAAAATGGTGAAAGACAGGACCATCTAACCATCCATACTCCTCGCAGGACACAGGTTTGGTAGTCACGAACGGAAATCACAAACGATCGGTGATCGACTATAGTCAAACTACCGATCTGTACACTAATCTGGGTGCTTATCCTTTACAAAGAATAGATGACACCATCGCCAAGATCTCCCGTCAATCGGTATATGGCATATTAGACCTACGGAGTGCATTTATCAAACATCGATGAAGGAAAGCAAGAAGATTGCGCTAATTTCTATCAGTTCCGCCGCATATTCTTTGAAGTTACGAAGTGTGGCCCGCTTTCAGCAGGTAATGGACAAACTAATTCAAGAACAGAATACTAAGGGGACCTTGACTAATCTGGACAACATAACGATATGCGAGGCTAATCCCATGTCAAACTATTTGGCGTTAGCTTCGATAATGCTTCGCCGTTTGACGCCGATTCGCGAGAGTAATATCCGCGAACAACAGGCCGGATTTCGTCCAGATCGAGGTTGCATCGACCAGATATTCACTCTCCGACAGATACTCGAAACGCGCCACACGCACTGTGGCCCCATGATCGTAGTCTTTCTCGACTTGAAAGGTGCTTCAACTCCGTGGATCGACCAGCACTATTCAGTGCTCTCCACCGGAAGGGTATGCCAACGAAGTTCGTGAACCTGTTGCGAGCATTGTACTCGCATACCTACGGTCGCGTTAGGGTATAAGATGAACTGTCAAGTTCATTCGAAACGACGAGCCTAGTGGTGTTCGACAACGGAGTCCCATCTCTCTATTCCTGTTCAACTTCGTCATGGACGAGGTGATGGAAGATGCCTTGGGAGGTCTCCAAGATGTAGGAGTCGAACTGTGAAATGGAGGGAAGCTGTGTGACCTAGACTACGCAGATGACATTGTGTGCCTTTTCGAGTCTGCGGACCATGCACAACGCGCATTAGATAGACTGTCGAGATCGGTTACTCGGTTTGGCATGTGCTTTGCACCTTCAAAGTGTAAAGTGCCGTTGCAGGACTGGACGACGGCAACACCGAACTTGGTGCTGAGCGGACAGGAACTCACGATTGTATACCGTTTCACCTACCTTGGTAGCTGCGTGTCGAACGATGGTAGCTCGACAGTGGAGGTATATACGCGTATATCCAAGGCTCGGACAGCTTACGCTGAAATGAAGCACTTGTGGCGTCGGTCTGATATTTCACTGAGGTTGAAAGGTCGTGTGTACTGTGCCGCAGTGCGTTCAGTTCTGTTGTACGGTTGCGAGGCGTGGATGATGCGTGTGGGAGATGTTCGTCGGCTAGAGGTTTTCGACTACCAATGTCTGCGTAGTATTGCCAAGATTGGATGGAGTGACCGAGTGAGTAATATATAGGTCAGGAATCTAGTACTAGGTGCCGGCTCTCAGAATACCTTATTTCAGCGTATGAAACTTAACAGACTACGCTGGTTGGGTCAAGTGTTGCGTGACGAACACTCGTCTACCATATCGTGCCTTATTTCCTGTTCCTCACGAGGAATGGAAGAAGCCACCTGGAGGTCAACAGATGACGTGGCAACGCGGGAGGAGAAAATGTGCAACGAACTTAGGTAAAGTAGGTGCCTCACGTCTTCGTAGTTGGGTCCGAAAGACTCGTCAACTAGATGGCTGGAGACACTGAAGGATATGGCAATGAGCCGCGAACAATGGCGATCGTGTTATCACTTTATTTTATCGAATCAGAATGATTGAAGAAGTGTGTTTGTACAGTTAGGTTGTGTTCCGTGTATTGGCTGCAGCAGCATCTTATCTTTTCCCGCCTGTGTAGGTCCACTCCCTGTTCCTCTTGGACATTCACTCTTTTTATAGAAACGTGTAACTCTGGGGAAAAGCAACGGTCAGTGAGATTTGCCTTGTTGTTTAACGCTGCACGATGATGATGATGATGCGGCTTCAACTTGAAAAGGTTTTACGAGGCTGCTTGAAAGTATAATCTAACGTTTAAACACAGTAAGAATACCAACGGATCCCGAATGATATAATTATTGGACAAAATTGTACTACATGAGCTGCATAATTTTTTGTCATTCCGGTGTAACCCGCTGTTACATTTTATTCGTTCGAAGAATCTACCTTTCTCCATGGACGAAGTAAGTCCCGTCACAACCTGCTGTATTGTGTGGGCTGAACTAAGAACTAGATTCCTGAAAGCATCATGAACCCGTATCAAGGCTACCCATCCTTTCGAAAGGCTGAATATCAATATCAAGGGACCTCTACCCTCTTTATCACGGAGGAAGTATCCGGTAACCACTGTTCACGAGCATTCTCGATTTCCGTTCGCCTCCGTTTGCCCTGATGTCTGCATCCACCGTAATTAATTGCTTTTTCCAACTGTTTGCGTCATTCGGCATGCCTCTCTACGTTCACACTGATAACGGAAGGTCATCTATGTCTGAAAAACTCCGGTCATTTCGTGCTGAGGAAGGCATTGCAACCAGCAGAACCACACCGTATAACCCATAAGGGAACGGACAAATTGAACGAAGGAATGGAACAGCATGGAAAGCCATAATATTCGCACTAAAGTCCATAACACCTTGGATACAGATACCCGCACATTCACCTGTAAAGGAGGCATACTTACGAATATATCAGAGATGACAGTGAACCCGTTTATGCTGACAACATGCGAACACCAGACCTCTTTTTGTACAACAACAAAGTACCGAGCCATACAATTTACGCAAGAGAGAAGTTTGACTTTCTCTCAGCTGATGCAGTATGAAAGTAAACAGTTGGATAGAATATCGTTTTATTTGTCTATAGTTCTAACGTGTTTCCTCTTTTAGCACTCCAGATTGTTTGTTAAATAAAGCCTTCGTTTAGGTCTCTTGACTTCTGAATTCAAAAGTTGCGAAATCATTCTAAGTCATTACAGTCTCATTAGGTAACAATGAATCAGGCGACAATTACCGTATATCACCAAAGTGATCGGCGATTCTGGGGTTTGAATCCCTGACCTTTTTGATGGTGGACCATGAATCCACTTAGCCAGCGCCAGGTCAACGGGTGACCGAGCGCATTCACATTCAATGATTCTAAAGAAGGAAACCTAGTGGTTGTTATCTTAAGGTTAATCTCTGGGTTGCTGGGAAAATTACAGCACCATATTTTACCAATACTACGAAGAAAACGGTTTCCAAACATGTCTTTTAAGATCATTCTTTTGAGCAGATAGGCAAGACTAAACTTATCGATGCAGTGTAGACTCAAATTTGACCAATGAAAAGATGCCACGCAGACACCACAAACGCCTCCGATTGTTACATATCAATCCGGATTTCTGTGACAACAGTTTATCAGATACAACTGATCTACAAGATGCAACCACCGAAAAATAAGCAGGTGGATTTTCTCCACTGAACGATGGTCCTGTGAAAACCTGGTTAGACATCAAGCCAATTCAGCCATGAAAAGTATTTCGAACTTTGAAGGTGCAAAACCCATTCCAAGCATAACCACACTATCGTCTCGGCAATCCGGAATAAACTGCAAATTATTTGGGTTTTCACTCAGTAGCACAACGGCCACCGTATGTTCTAAATCAGAGTTTCCTGTCCGGCCTAACATCAATATCACTATTCCCACATGAGAACAGCAAAATCATCTCAATGACAAATTTGAAAAGAAAAGGTGGACGGAGATAACCGTGACGAACACCGCTTCTCGTGAACTCGGATGAAAGATCGCTGTAAGCAGGAACTGAGCTTCGGCTGTTTGTATACAGAGATTGGAAGAGTAAAGTGGCAGGGCCAAAGAACTGCACGAGTGACTAAGTCTCACGCTGCTTTCAGATCAATAGAGGCAGAAATCATGAGTCTATGAAACGTATGTTCTCGAATTCGGCACGAAGTAAGGGCAAACATTACAATTTTCTGCGGAAATTTGAGTAGAGATTATTTGCTACCGGAAACATGTCGAAAAATGAAAACGGGTTAGGAAAAGAAAAGAAAAGGAATCAATATGCATGGTCCGTCGCACACGATAGCCTCTATCCTCCATTTCAGTGTCATCAGCTATCTATCGGAATCAATGATTCCTCTATGAGCTGGGTTTTTTTATTACATAAAGTGATTAGAGTAAAATACCGTGATCAAAAGATGTTATAAACGGGGACGCACTGAAGTCAGCTTCAGTTTGTGGACTACCGCTTTAGAAATAAGGATTGTACGATGCCGGGGAAACGGAAAGAGGCGGATGTTTCAGAGCTTTGGAGTCCGGAGAATAAAGGAAGAAGTTTGAAATCTGAGGGGTGAAGACTTGACTTTGATGAATTGGCGCCTGAGTACAAAAACAACGAGAGGGGGCGGTCAAACCGAGTTCTGAAGAACACAAGTCGAGTTACCGCCCGGTTGCTCAAAACGGAATTTTGGGGTTGACTTAGTGCTTCTCTCCCAGTTCTACGAGCAAATGGCCTAACTCACAAAACAGCGGGACAATGTGTGGTTTACGTAACCCACTGGGATCAGGTGGTATTTGTTTGTTCGTAAGCCCTTCAGATGGGGCTAAACATTCTGGGTGCCCAGTACACCGCTCCGCCATAGGTGCCGCTGAGCATACAGCCACAGGCTTCATTCACTACCCGTGGTTAGTTTGGATTCAGGGTTTACCCATCTTCTCTAGAATAACTACCAAAGACCATTCAAGGTGATGGAGAGCGCCGCGCATTCGTCCTCGCCGCCAGAAATTAGTGGGAACACCTGTCACGACAGACTGAGTAGGACTTCCGCAGCAGTGCGATCATTTGGGAGCGTTTTGAGGATTGTTCAGAGTTTGTAGCCGACTCGGAGTCTGAGACCCTCACTCTAACTATGCTGCAGCATTTAGAGGCGAGTAAAGAAGTAATCAGGTCAGAAGTCGGCTTGAATCACGTCACTCGTGAGTGCTGCACAGCCATTAGGAAATAAAGCCCGCGAGCAGTCTGGATGTTATACTCACCACTCCGATTCTTCTGTGGTCTTTATGGCGGGATCCATTATTCTACTTGCAAATCGTCACAGTCATGGATTCAGTTCAGTTCCCAGGAATTTGCTTTTTATATCAGACTTATGCCTTTTCAGAAAACTTACCCCCTGATAACCTTCATTTACGAAGGACTGATATCTACTTGCACGGGCTCATTTGTAGGCGTTAATGAAAAGTCTATGGGAGCAGTGGACCGCCTAAACTGTTCTGTAAAAAGCTCTGTCCATGGCCAAAGCCGACGCGCCTGAAAGTGAGTGAGACATCGGATTTTTTGGTCTCCTCCCCTACACTTGGCTTGCGTGGACCAGTACTTAGATCACCAAAACCCCGCTCGTTAGCACGTCTAATCTACTGCAACCTTATGCGGTTTTATGGGACACCAAGTTTCAGACTCACCGTTGTCGTCCCCCAGTCCTACACGTTTAGTGGACCCTAGTGGCTATAAGACACCCCTTCCACGACACTCATGCATGGAGTGTAATAAAAAGACTGTAACTAGTGCCGATAGCCGCAACCTCAATTTCCCTACGCTGCCCTATCCGCCACTGCACGCAGTTCTCCCTTAGGACCGCAGTAAGCTGACGTCTCACGAATTTGTGCAATCCATTGTAAGTAGCATCCGGTAAAACGAGCCTACAAGAATCCAACAGACGAATAGACAGACAAGTTATCTACCGTTTGTTAGGCTTAGACGGTCTGGAGTCCCGCGTGGTGGATGCCACTGAGAGCAGGGCATCTCCGATCTGCTCCCAATGCTCACTCGAGTCTTATGACGATAACCACCTAGAAAACAGCCATTACAACTCAAGTCAATGAATACTATTCAGAAACAGTCGTGCAAGACATATAGTTTTTGTTTTGGTGCGACCACAGGCTAGGCTAAGACAAAATCGAGCACGGAGCAAGGTGAGATCTGAATAAAGATGTGTAGTCGAAGTGATTAAAGTGACGCTATCTTCAGGAAGAAAAACTGTTGCCTAGGAAATTTATAGGAACGGGACTTGAAAATTCCCTTTCAGCGTCCTTGTAGTACTAGATTGGTGGCGGAACTGGCTGGTCATGCCATTAACATTTTACACTGAAAACAGATCACCTCATTTCGAGAAGATACAAGCTGAAGGCCGACATCCGGTTTGGGTAGGAGCCAGAACATACATTCGTGGTTCTTTTTTGAGACAAGATAAAGCATATCTTTATTCCGAATGAAGCTTCGGTTTTGGCATCGACTGGCGCTTCAGACCTTTCCGGTTAGAGCCCAAAAAAATAAGGACTGTCGTTGGTCGAAGACACTGAAAGAAACGGCTCCTAAAATAAACCAGTGGAGCGAATGTTTTATGTTGTCTATAAAACTTGTCCTACAAAGTCGTCGAAAACAGAATCAAAACGTGCACAGTGAAAATACAAAAGTAAAGTCTGCTTTCTGGTCGTCTAATATTCTCCTAGCATCCACTCTTTGAACAATCCTGTCTCGATGCTGCTGCGCTGGCACCTTGTTCCTTTCCAAGCTGGTGTAACGTGCGTCGAACAAAGTCCTTCAAACTATCCGATTACCGTATTCCTTTAAGAACGTGCTTAATTGGATTCGAGCCGATTGGCTTATTTTCTTATGGGGCGAGGAGGATAGATTTTGCACACCTAGAAACCCAAGACTTTGTATAGATCCATTTTTCGAGAAGTGATGAGCAGGAAAATTACCGCATATTTATACATTTTTCACCGTCACCAGTGAACCACAGTCAGTTTGCCGGTGCATCGCTAGATAACCAGCTACATGGGCGGTGCAGGCAATGGTGCTCCATAAGGTAACATCGTCTGCGTACGTTATGCTTACTGGAATGAAGTCCGGGAGATCGTTTATGTAAATCAGGATCGCAGGCGGGCCGCGGGCCGATCTCTGCGGGAGGCCAATTTTGGTGGTGGGTGTTACGTTTCACGAGTGTAGTGGAAGGGGTACGTCGCATAGCCACCAAAGCCCACTACTACATGGGGGATTGGCAATTATGACCCTGGACCTGTTATAGAGCCACATAAGGTCTATGACACAGAAAGTCCAGTCAGCCAGAAAAGCTTCGTACAGAGTCAGATGTCGCGTGCACCGAAAATCCCAAGTTTGCAGAGAAAGGGGTGTGGAACCGTGTCAACGGCTTTCGCAAAGGCCGTGAACACGGCACGCAAAAGTACGCTATTGTCACGGGCTTGCACTAGGCCGTCCGTGGCGGAGCATTTTGGTTATATACAAACTTCCAGGGGTAAAACCGAGTTGTAGTGCGAGAGTAAATCGTCACACGCACGGGACCAAGAACTGATGCTCCTAAGATACGTTCGAAAATTGTTTGAGATTGACAGACCGGTATATTACCCTGCTCGAACACTAAGATGGTAACTGTGTTTCCAATGTCCAGGCATTTTATAATAAGGATAGGTACTAGAAGGCAGAGGATTACAAGCAACAGGGGACTAATCTTATTCTTCCGGTCGAGCTGTTTTGAAGGCAATTATTTTGCTCTTTTGGAGGAACGCGAAGTTCCTTGTCGTGAAGCCAAGGGTTTAAACAGCAAATAGATAGCTAACTATGGTCGCTACAGAGGAACTAAATGGAGGCACAAAATGCTGTTAAACTATTCGGCGAACTTAGCGTATGACGAAGCACCTGAGCCAATAGAGACAGCAAGCGCTAGAGAAACCCTGTTTTTTCACTTGTAAACAAATAAGAGATAATCCCGATTCTAAGAGATCCCGGACAGTCTCGAACGCCTCTGCATTCTGTGAGAGCGGTGCTTGTACTCTCCCAGAAACATTTGGTCGCGTTTGTGAAATAGAAGACGCATTTTATCTCCATAAGAACCTATTTCACCGCCAGACAACTGCAGAATACCCCTCAGTTCTGAGAGATACTTCATCAATACCAGGTACCGGACCCGAAAGTTTAGTAAACCAAGAGTATACCACTGCAATTATGCAGATGACATTGCTACATGGCGAAACAATATGGTGCTCTGGAAATTTGGAGGCAAAAAATCTATAATTAGCCAGGAAAAGCACGAGCGCTAGTCACCCTCACCATGATGGAACGACAGATACCTACTAAAACCCTGACATACGCCACGTAGCGCACCTGCTGGAACTAGCGGTTCAGTTCCCGTTGCAATTAGGTTACCATACGGCGAGATGCCTGATCGTCCAGGTTTTTGCACCGAGAGCTCCTCGGATCTGCCGATGCTTCGACAACAGGAGGGTGGAAAACCCCCTTCAGTTCCTAAAAGGGAGGAAACAATTAATGAGATGCTTTCCTCCCGACCATCTCCTCAGCCCCAAATTTCACACCCTGTCCACTCCAAACACAACTACATATGCATTGTCTAGTCTCCCTTTGAATTCGCCCACTGACCCCACCTCGATCAACTCCTCCGACAGCTTGTTCCAGTCATTTGCCACTCGTATGGCAAGCGATTTGCTCTCAACCCGGTGGTTACGTGGTCGCGCACAATCGTTATCCCGTTCCTTGTTAGTTTATCGTTCCCCTTTATCTGGAATAGGGCTTCACGCTGACCCCTTACCTCGGTCAGACCCTTTGACTTTCTTGAAGCCCCGTATTAAATCACCCCTTTCCCTACATCTTCCCAGGGAGTACAAGCCAAGAGCCCTCAGCCCCTGCTCATATCCCGTGCCCCTCAACTGTCCAGACCACCGCGTAAAAACATGCTGAACATGTTTAGCATTTTGCCACCTCTTGCCAAATACGGTCTCCGTGCCCGGACAAAGTATTCCAAGTGCGGTCTGACAAACACTTTGAACAGCAGCAGATAAACGTTGAGCCTCTTAGATCCTACAGTCCTCCAAAAAAGGTGTAGGGCACAACATGCGTTCGTGACCGCCTTCTGACATTGCAGACTAGGATAAAAGTCCGCGCTCTTTGCTCTCCCGAGGTCTTTTGCTTGCTGAGTCTGTTTCATCGTGACCTGATGCCCAGGTAGACCCGTGTGGTGAGGGGAATTTGCCTTTCCTTCTATGAGCCGATGACATTTGTTCAGGTTCAACGGAAGATCTCAGCTTACCGACCACTGGTAAACTTTAACCAGGTTCCTCTGGATAGCCTCGCTGTTTGCTGTCCCTGGTAGCTTGATGTCGTCAGCAAACATGAGAAACGGATTCTCCAATCTACTAGCTATGTCGTTGACATAAATAAAGAACAGCAGTGGCCCTAAAACAGACCCCTGATACACCCCGCTGTCTAGCAATCTTCTGTTCGGTAGACACCCTTCGATTCTCACCCTGGATGATCTACCCTTCAGACTTCGTGCTATCCAGCTATTCAACTTAGCATCAACTCCGAAAGCCTTCACTTTCTAGTCAAGAAGCCTGTGGTTCACGGAATCAAAGGCCTTCTGAAAGCCCAGATAGCGGACTTCTGCTCATTCACCCCCTGTTAATTCTACTTGTTACATCGTCTAGGGAGTTTACCAAGTTGACCAGACAGGAACTTTTGTGTCGAAAACGACGCTGCTCTATCATCAATAACTCGCTGGCCACTAGGTGATTGACCATCCTGTCGCGAAGGGTTCTTTCAAGAGTTTTCAGCGTGATGGATAGCAGGCTCAGGCTGGTATGACTGTCGACGTCAACCAATTCGCAAGAAGCCGCCCATCGTCCAGCGATGCATTTAATTGTTGGGTGCAAGGTTTCACCGGAATCTCCGCCAGCGGCTTTACTACAGCTGGGTGGATCCCATCAGACCCCGCCGCTTTCGACGCGTCCATTTCTTAGGCTGTCCCTCAGTGCTTCCTCAGTAATCGCTCCGTCCTGCACCTCCACCAAAAGGATGACGGGACCTAGTGTTTGTCCCCGTGCCCCTTGATCCCGCCTGTATACTGTTCGAAGTAGTTTCAACAACAGGTCGGCTTTTGCTGACTGCCAGTCGATCTAATCCCCTGGCGGTGTTTCACTCAACCTATGGCCTTTCACAAAGCAGCCTTAGACTGTACGTGATTGTAATGGCCTTTGGGATTGCTTTTAACGGCCCCAGCAATCCACTCCTCGCAGGCAGTTCGGCACCATCGTTGCATGGGGGGTGTTCTATTTCTCTCTGTTATATACCTCAGGTAATCTCGGTAACCCTGTGCTTCCTTATGCCTCATGAAAGCCCTGTGTTTCCGCTTTCTGGCCCTCGTAATCCTGCTCCTCCACCATGGTGGTGGCCCCTTTCACTTAATTCTGTGGAGAACTGCAACTACGTCTGTTATTGCTAACAGGTTTCTCTTAATTGTCTCCCACTAACGATCCACGAAACTTCTACCTCTATCTCCTTCCCGCTGAGTTTGGAGACCCAAGTCCAGCGGTCTACTTTATCGATTCCCGAGAAGTTCTTTGCATATTTATCGAGGGTTATGAGACCCTGCAGGCTCATTCACAAGGATTGTGGCGTGATCACTCCTACCTATTGGATCTTCCAGTGCAAGGCTCCTTATATCATTCGATGTGCTTGTTAGCACCAAGGCAAGGGTTGAAGATACTTACCCTAGTCTCCATCTAGTCGCCTGGGTAACGTGTTGGACCATCCCACATTCGTGCACGGACCGCGGGAGTTGATGCCCAAAGGTACCGTCCGGGACTGTCGCACAAACTCAGTCTTAGCGGCGATAAAATTTCCCAGTATGAGAAGTTCGCCCGCAGACCCTGCAACCAAACTGAGAAAGGGAAACAGTTCCCCGTCCTCCACTGGCGTCGACCCCGGGCCTCGGTACATACCTGCAACTAAGATCCTCGAGCCGCTAGTTGCGGTGACGAATTCCGGAGCCTATATCTTAGGGGTAGGCGGCGTGTGGCTCTCCTGTGCCTCGTACGTTTCAGTTACTAGTGTCAGGATCCCGTCTCCTAATCGTCCATCGGCTCTATCCATTCTAAAGAATGAATAATCCTACGCCATCAGTTTATTATCGCCCGCCCCCGGCCTCAACCAGGTTTCAGTGAAATCTACATCCGGAATCCTGAATTGTAACTTTGGCCACTTGTTACCCACACTTGCTGCATTTGTGTGGGTCACCGTAAGAACTCCCCTTGCCGTCATTTCGGCCGCCGATCGGACAGGGGTGTCGTAAGCTCGGGACTTACTCCCGAAACCCTTGCCCGTTTTTTCGCATGATTGTCAAGGTCCCCACCCCCGCTCCCTCGCTCACAGCCTCTGTATTTTGGCTCTTACGGCGTGCGGCAGTCGCGGGTGTCGGATCCAGACTTAGTTGCCCAAGGGGCTCCAGCTCACTGCGTTTCCTTCTAGCATTGCTGCATGGAGTAGAATTCGGTTGCCCTTCTTTGCCCAAATTTTGGATTATCAGTTTGGGGACTTGCAGCAGCTCGGTATTGAGTCCTGGTGAGCCCGTTTGTATCCTCACTCTTGATCCCGCTTATGATAGTATCATCCGGAACTGTGGAAATCACCACTCTGGTGATCGTCTTGATTCTATAAGCTGACGCCAAGAGCCTGTCTTTATGCCGTGGATTACCGAATTCCACCAGCTTTGGCCGTGCGTCCCGGCATCCAGATGTACTGACTCTCCACCCCCTTCCCAAACAAATTACCCTTCTGACAACAACATGTTCCGTTATTTCCACCGTTTGGAGCAGGTTTGCAACATGTTACTTCACGGCTCTTTCCTACTGCTTTCTCTCCTCCATAAAGGGCCCTGGGCTGTCGAAGATAATAACATTGCGATTTCCACCCAATGCGATGTCCATGGATTTTTGCACGCTATTTAGCTCCCGATTTATCTGGTGCAGGGCTCGCTCCACATCCTTCAGCCTTGCTCTTATTTCTGAGTATCACCTGGTCGGGTTGATAACATTTGCCACTTCTTGGGTTACTATGTTTGTGCGTCCGCGCCCACTCTTAATTGCCCTCTTCTTTTTCGCCTCTCGATCTGCTCCTCTCCTTTGTCTGTGCTCCCTCCAGAGATCGTACTCTCGCTTTACCGCCATCCACGCGTAAATCCCCCGAGGGTTCTATGATTGACGGCCCCATCCGGTCAGCACGACTTACGCTAGTAGCCTCTTCCTTTACTTCCGGTGCCCAGTTCGGTTCAATTCCAGTTTCAGTTCCAGTTAGATCTTAGTACTTTACGGCGAGATGCTTGATCGTCCAGGTTCTTGTACCGAATAAAGCGGTGCCTCGACGACGGGAGGGCGGATGCTCTCCTCATTACTTATGGTGAAATTGCGAGTCTTGTTAGTGACTTCAAATCTAATTCTCGTCCGCAGTAAGAGGGAAAAATTAATAAGATGCTTTCCTGTTGGCCATCCTCCTTTGCCCTACAAATCACATACTCCCAAACACGAACAACCATGCTTTGTCCAGCCTCCCTTTAAATTCACTACTGCGGTAGCTTTTCCTAGCCATTCACCACTAATATTGCAGAAGAGCTCGCCTACCAACCACGTAGTCACGTGCTTTCTCAGAATCGTTTTCTCGTTTTCTCTTAGCGTCTTACTCCTCTCATCTGAAAAAGTGACTCCGTACCACAGCCAGTCCCTAGTCGATCTTGTTTGCTTGCATTATGACACCTATAAGACCGGTTGCCTTAACGCGGATCACGTATTATGTTTGCTTGCCCTTACCATTTGTGGCCACGTGTGCGCCAAACTTGCTCGACTCTGTACGATTGCAATACTGACAACCCCACACTCGAGCGGTACAACAAGAAGACAGTCGGAAGCGGTGGAACGATGACTATGTTGCAAGCGGGGTGCTCGTGATCAAGGTACAAGTGACTACCGCGCTGGGCGGTCGAAGTTTGGTTAAACAAGCGATCCGCAGGAACAAACCAACTTTCCGCTGCACAATTCTCTCCCTGTTTCTCTCCAGAAAGTACAAGTTGAGCACTCTCTGTTTCTGCTCATAGCCCATGTGCCCGAGCTGACCACACCCACGTGTAAAAGCGCGCTGAATCCGTTTCGGCATTTTCATATCTGTTACCAAATACTGTCAGAGTGGCAGGACACAAAACTCTAAGCTCGGTGGGACAAACGACTCGAAGAGCGGAGGTAGAACCTTGGGCATCCTAGATCCTCTAGTCCTCTTAAGTTGGCGTAAGGCACACCATGCTCTCTTGCAGACTACGTGTGATGTCCGCCCTCAGTGATATTCCAATGTCCTTTGCTGGTTGTGTTTTTCCGTCGCGAGCTGATGTCCGAGTGGACCCACGTGGCGAGCGGCAATAGCTTTTCCTTCCATGAGCTGTTGGCACCTGCTCAATTTCAACGGAAGATCCCACCACACGGACTGCTGGTAAACTTTATCCAGGTCCCGATGGACAGCCTTACTCTTATCCGTCCATAATAAATTGATGTTTTCTGCAAACGTAAGTCGCGAAGTTTATAATCCTTTGGATATGTGATTAACATAGATCAGGAAAAGCGGTGTTCAGAAGACTGACTGTTGGAGCACCCAGCTTTACGGTAGTCTTATGTCTGATAGACAACCGTCTATTCACCCTCAAGGATCTGCCCTTCAGACTCTGCTATCCAGCTGTTCACCTTAGCGACCATGCTAACGCCTGGACCTTTTGATCAAGAAAACTGTGGTTCAAGGAATCAAAGGCCCAATGGAAGTCCAGTTAACAGACTTCTGCTCGTTTGCTGCTATCCATTTCCCCGGTTGCCTTGCACAGGAAGCTAATCAATTTAATCAAACACGAAGATTTACGCCAACGAATCATCGTTCTACCATCAGTAACTTATTCTCTTTCAGATGATTGGCTATCCTGTCACTCAGGAACCTTACAAGGTTTTTTAGTACGGCGGATGTCAGGCTTACCTGTCTATAGCTGCACGCTTATCTCTGTTCCCGCCTTCATTCTTCAGTATGACTGTCTGCAAGAACCAGCCCGTAATCAGCCGCGATTCATCCGGGGATTTCTCAAAGACCTGAGTGAAATGTTTCATCTTTTTCTAGGTCAGCCTCTTAAATTTCGCTGGGTTGATTTCGTTGGACCCTGGAGCTTTTGATCCGTCCATTCCAAGCTGCCCCGCAATTCTTTCTCCGTGATCGGCTTTTTTGACATCTCCACCACAAGGAACGCGTGGCCTATTGTTTTTCCCTGTTCTCCTCAATTCCGATTATATACTTTCTGGAAGTATTTTAAGATAGCCAGCTTTCTCTTGGCTTCTGGTTGACCTTATTACTTGATGATGTTGTAGTCTATTCACGGTCTGTCGTAAAGCTGTCCTTGATTGTAAATAATTGCAAAAGGCTTGAGGTTGCGTTTAGCCGCCCGACTGATGCACTTCTCGTAGAAATTTTTGCATTGTCGCTAGGCGCATGACATTCTCTTTCTCTCCGCTAGATGCCTCAGATGGGCCTGGTGGCGCAAACTGTCCCTATATTTCACGAAGACCCCTCGTTTTTCCTTTCCGGCTCTTGCGATTCTGCTCCACAATGGCAAAAACCAATTTCGTTCGATTGCGCACATTTTTGCCATAAGGTCTGTTATTTTTGGCAGATTGCTCATAATTGACCCCCACTGGCGTCCCAATAGTTGCCACCCCATTCTACCCCCACTAAAATCGAAGACCTCAGTCCAGTTGTCTAATTCTGTCAATCCTTGAGAATATCCAGGAGCATTTTCCGGGTGCTAAAAGTCATTTCAGTTAATCGCATGCCAACTGCAGCATGGTCGCTCCTGCCTATTGGCTCTTCAAACTCAAGATTTGCTGTCATCTTGGGCGCTAGTTATCAACAATTTAAGAACTAAAAATACCTGAAAGAATCTCCGTTGAGTCTCTTGGGAAACAAGATTGAACCTATGCAGTCGATACCAAAAGGTGTCTTCCGGCGCCGTCTGCTAGGCCCGGACAATTCCGGGGGCATTAGAGTACCAATTAGGAGCAGTTTGCCAGCGTATCCTACAACTGTGCCGAGTGAATGAAATAGTCCTGGCTCAAGTGGCAGAGTGCCCACGCTTTTGCGCGGCGGGATTGGGACAAAATCTGGACACAGAGAGCTGTGTTCATATTTGCCAAAAATAGTATAGTCGTTCTGGGAACTGTGTAGAGTGAGTTGCTGAGCTTTGTGAATTTGACTTAGTGGATGCGTCACGAAACGAAACCAACTTTTTGCCCTGTTCATGTCTTCCGTGGCACCAACAAACTGTCTCTTTGTTGTTTGCTGTGGGGAGTTGTCGAATGTTGAGTGGTGTACCCTGCGATTCTGACGTGCCAAAAACTCCTTGCCACTAAGGTTTTTGATGAATATTTTGGGCTTGTATTAATGTTAAAGTTTCAGAAATTTATTTTGCCATCGCATATTTTTCCGGCAAAAAATTGACTGTTGAATAGCCGCGCTGTAGCAGGGAAAACTTTGCAACAGATTTGAATTAGTGGTTGCAAGGCAGTAAGCTTCAAAATAACGACGCTGACAAATGGCGGTTTGGCGATTATTAATCAGATGCTGATTTACGTCACTGATCTAATTTGCATCTTAATAGTCCCCTATTATGTATTACAGATCACGTGCTACATATTACGCAATGTGAGACATCCATAAATGGGAGCGATATCGTTTAAAGAAGAAGCAGGTGAGCATCTTGCAGTGCGCAGTTTGCGGGCAGGCCACAGTGGGAGTAGGTGGTTCGTTGTCCACGGTCGGGCAGTTTAGGGGGGGTTACAATTCACCTTTCCGCTCCATAATCCTCCACCTTCGAGTGGTTCGGGAAAACTCCAATAAGTAAAACATTTCCTTTTGGAATCGGTAAATGAAGAAACCGATTTGTAGGAAGAATTTATGTCAGTAGCCTAATTCAAGTGCATGCCATTTGCTATAAATGATGTGCGGGTTACCGCCGATCTAAAGGCATGGGGCTCAACATTTACCAGTGTTCTAGTAACCCAAAATCGCAATACCGACCTGCGCGCATAAACACCAAACGAGTGTTGGTGTGCGTAGAAAACAACCTGACCCACGTGGACAATTGTAACGCGGCAGTGCTTATCGCAATTTGGGTGTATGTTAATTATAGGTTTATGTCGTGAATTGCTGCTTGTGTATGAATGTTTGACGGATGCTGTCCCCCATGATAAGGGTCTAATTTGCAACTGGACCTTCCGTCGGCAACTGCAGCTTTGTATCCTGCCATATATTATCCACCAAAAAGAAGCGGCGGCATCAGTATGAGCTTTGAAAGGTAAATCGACGTCAAGCATGAAGCAAGCTATTAGGCGCTGGTTCACCGGAGCTCAGGATTGCGGTTACGGAGAAGGATAACAGAGTGAGCGTTGGAATGCCCACAGGGCGCTTTGTCGTTTGGTGACCTGAACCGTCAACGAATTAACATGTCATGCAAAATAAGCAAAAGTTTAAGTACCTCCGAGGCGCAGACATATGTATTTCGTTTTCGTTCCCACTTTTATTACTGAATGCGTCAAAAATTCAATTTGAATTCGTGTAAAGAGAAATGCACTTAATAAACATTTTTATTAATTTTCAAATTTAACTTAATTTTGTAAATCGCTTTCAATTTTGCACTTCGGTTCTGTTGTGTGCGTACAGTTTCAGAGCATTTGTTTGCAGCTTCCTTAATGTTTGAAGTATACTTGTCGCTGTCCTTCGTGCGCAGTTTGTACTTACCGGACTGGTCCACTGAATTAAGAAGCCATCGGTCGTTAATGCATCATTAGCTTTGAGGATAACTGTAAATTAGGAAACAGACACTGCGCAATCAGCGATATGATCGCTTTAGTGATTGTAAATCGAAAATACCAAAATTAAACAAAAGATGTTGAAGAGCTTGCAGTAATTCTGTTATTCATGTTTTGCTCGCCCGGCAGCATTTGTAAACACTTTCCACATGCAGTGGTCGGAATCACTGTTCTTCATCGGAGTTCCCTCGGACGTTTCTAGGGCAACACCGGATCGGGTCCGGACCCGGCTGGCTACTTTGTTAGTTGTTTTTTTTATTGACATCCTTTCCCAATACGTGCCGATTTTTTTCAAAAATTGTGTAATTGTTGCGGGTTTCGGCGTGGTTAGTTTAGTAACTCCTTTTTATCCAGGCGGAACGTACTGCATCGTTGATACAGACCATCGTGCGGCGAACAATTCTAGGGGAGGAACAGAAAGTGACACCCAGTGCGAAGGATGTAAGAATGGCACCTCGTGTGAGTTAAAATCTTGGTTATTTTTTAGTTTAATAAGCTGGTACTGTAGCATTTTAACAATAATGGAATCATTTCCTTAGCCACCAGAATTGTCTAACTTTTCTCAATATCAATTTCTGGCTTGCATAGTGCCTAACTATTTTGTTAGCATTTTGTCCGAGCTTAGATTTTCAGATTTTCAATTCTGACCTGAACCAAATTTAAGCACAATTGCAATACAAAACGTAATTTTTTCGGCCTATCTGTTTAGAAAAGTAGATATATCTGATGAACCGTCTATTTATTCCTCTACTGCGCACGTTTCCACCCCTCCGGGGACAACCTTGCTGATCATTTAAATCGCGAGACTTAGGCCGTTTTGTCTTTTACTCCAACATCGTGATTCTATTACTGTAGCCCGTCCTGTTTTACGGCACCCAATGTCAACGCGGTATCCCCGACCTGATAGCTTACGTTCAGGGCCATTCTTCTGTACCTTTTTATTTTTGAACATTCTCAAAAATTTCTTACCTGATGCAATAAACATTATTGGAGATCACCGTTTCTCACTGCTACCTGAATGTAAGACACGTTTTCCCGGAAGCAACCAGAGAAAAAATTGGCGATGAGTAAAACTCCTTGGAACATGGTATAAATCCTCTTTATTACTGAGCATACTTAGTTTGCTCTGAAGTCCATCCTAGTGCTCCGTGAATAAAATCACTGCTTTCACAGGAAAATCACATCCCGAGCTGTGAGTTAAGTCCCCGCTCCCTCCATGGTACCTCCTGCGTCCCATCTAAGATGTCTTCAAATAAAGTTGTCCGTAAATCCGTCGTCAGTTGTCCGGTGGGTCATGTGAGTATACGGACCAGCCGGCACTCGAAGCCAAAAGCAATAAGATGTTGCATCCTGAGGGAAGCACCCCACGTTTTATAACACTCGTAGGCCTAAACCAGACGGCATACAAAATCTGTCGACCTTAAGCGGATGATAAAAAACTTACATATGAAAGTTCGGTCGATGAAAGACACTTATGAGTCTATTCCCAGTGATCATTGTCATGGCACCTCAAAGCTACTCCACTTCTGCAAGCTTATTATACACATGTTGCTTTTGGATCCAGTCACCATTGAATTTTGAAAACAAAGCAGCAGATGAAACCGACTTCTTGTCTAGTACTGCCGACAGCCTGCCCCTAGAACTGGTGAAGTAACGCATTCTTTACGACTGTTGCGTGGTTCGTCAAAAGTACACCTGTATTAAATTGATAATGATAATGATAATGCTAACGTATATCTCTCGATTTGCGAGATGCATGCGCAAGGCAAGATCAATTAAGAAAGAAATTAAGGAAGAATTCGCAAAACTGCGGTTGCTCGTTACTTTTCGAGTTTTCGGATGAACGTACGGCTGAAGGGTTCAACAACAAATGTCAAACTGTTACCCAAAACACCTCTTTACAATAATCAAAATATTCACCGACTAAACTACCATACAAATGAAGGTACTTCGAGGATTGGAAATACATCCAGTGGCATCTATTTGTCTACAGCCTCAAGACATTTCCACTTCCTCAATATCGAGTCCCAGAAGACTTTGAAATACATCTCTGCCTGAGACCCCTGTAGCACAGTCACTTGCAGTGAATCTGGATCTGACCAATCAAACATCGTACCCAACCACCGGGTAAAAGACATTACCTGGTTTCACCTCAAGGTACCTCCAACCCTAGATCTGGCTACTTTATTCATTTCTCCGAGATTAGCCCTGATAAGCCAGGCAACTCTCCCAAAAGGTCACTCCGACAGCCCTCCTATTCACTGTCACCGCATATAACCTCGGCATCCAGAGGCAAAATTCCTGTTACTAAAAGGACGAAAAGTGCCACTTCTATATATCCAGTGGGCTCCAGATCCACAACGACTACCCGAGCCCGACATACCTCTGTACTAAACCAGAGCCTACTCCCTTACACAGGCCACCTTAGTATTTCACTCTGTAAGGCCAACTCCAAGCCACTGCCAGAGTTTTCATACGAGGACCCTCATGGTGCTTCCAAGACTCTATAACCTACCTTAGACTGACTCTTCGGGAGTAGGACCACCATCCACTCCCTTAAACCCAGTTCTAATCCGAAGAAGCACAGAGCCCATCAACCAAATGCTCTATACCCATGAACTCTGTGGCTACCTTCGCCTCAGCTGCCTGGAATTCCTAATACATCACTATCTGCCAACATATACTGAACACCTACCAAACTGAAGCTCCATTTTCAAAGGCCTATTTCCATATATTCCATCCGTTAGGGTATTCTAACAACCCTGCATCCATCAACTTCTCGCGATCTCCTTTTGAGTCATCCTACCCAGAGGCCCCCATAAATGCCAGTCACCGGTACACCAATATTGTCACGACCTGGGCGGATCAGTTATCTCCAATAACTAGGCTTTGGAAGGGAGGTGGAACGAAGCTAGTTATTCCTTCTAGCGGATTCTTTTACACAGCCTCTGCAGCTGCCATGCTGCCACCACTCATGGGTTTCCAGCTACCCAAACCCCATTAACCGTTCCTCAACTCCCCTTGCCCATAAATGCCTAATCGCTGCGCGGTACCACTGGCTCCCACACCTAGCGACCCTCCCACTGGCTCCCATGCCTAACAACGCTCCCACTGGCTGCTTCAGTCCAAGTGGCAGCGATTTTCTCTACAGCGGTAATTTTTTCTTGGGAACCACAGACTCGCATTAGTAAATTCTTCTTATATTCCTCACCAAAACTTCCTGTCACAACCACTGAAACGAAAAATTGTGCGAATTTAAACACCACTGCACTTTTATCCCCTACCCATGACCGTTGGTGCCGCTGGTGACCATGACAACACATTCCTCCGTTGCTGAATATGATGACGCTGGAGTATATTACCCTCGTCCACTGTTTACCGATGTGCGATCACTCTGCCCCGGGCTGACACCCCCTCACTCAAACGATGCAATACCCCCCAGCTAACATAGATCACAAATGAGAAACATAATCACGCGAAAAATCGATTGAAAATCAGAATGATCCCCGCCAGTTACCTGTTAGCACTCTCCTCAAATTACGATTTCCCATTAATCTCCGGGACTTGGATGAATAATGATGCTCCGGACGATGCAATTTCCACCCCTGGGTACCAGTTAGTCAGAAAAATTCACCCATCTCAGCATGGGGGGGCTGTCTCTTGTATATCCGCAGTTCAGTGCTATCTTCATTGTGTCAAGACCCCAAGTTAGATTGCCTTCAAGATGTTATATGGATTAGGCCTGTCACTGGTAGCAAAAGCTTCCTAATTGAGTGCACATTCCACCCACCAGACTCCTGTCGGAACGATTTCCCACCTTCAGAAGACGCGGCTGAATACTTTTCCACCTTACCAGGTCCCAAAGTCGTGGCGAGAGACTTTGGTACTTCGGGTATTTGCTGGTCGTGCTTCAGTGCTCCTAACTCCCTGTCCCCTTTGTTGCTAACGTTCAGCTAGGTGGGTGGACGCAACACGTGACCGACCCGACTGTAAACAGAAATATCCATGACCTAATTTTTACGATTGGACCAATGCATGTCCGCACATCCACTGAAAGCAGTTTACTTGGATGCGATCACCTACCCGTCAGCTGCAAGTTCATATCACCTTTCCATAGTAACATGCCATCTGCAATCTCTAAGCCCCACTTTAGGAAAAACAAGGAGACATTCTAATTCTGCTTCGAAACTGTAGTTGAGACTCCTTTTCAGGTGAAGCACAAACGGCAACCAGTTAACCAAGCATTGTGAAACCTTCGGGTATACCAGAGAGCATTAGTTACAAACTTTGGGGTGGAAATTTATAAACGATTCTGACTTCAATGGCAAAAACAAAAGAAAACTTATGATGGTTGGTGAAAGCCGTATCGTTTGTGTTTGTGTTTGCTGTCCTCCAAAGTGAGGGAGTTTCGGATAGCCTGCTGGCGGCAGGCTCAGAGCATGGGCTAGAGATACTTGGTTTTCTCCGACTGAATTGTCCATCCTGTTTCAATTATCATTCTGCTAGAATGTTTTGCTCAAAACGATTGTGCGATGAAAATTGATCTGGATATTGTCGATGCCATGGTGAAAAAACTATAACGAGTCCGACGGTGAACAGCGTTGTGCATCATGGCTCCATGATTCTTCCAGGTCCGGACCTTAGCTGTGTACATGATGAACGAAAAACCACCGTACTGTCACAAATGAGTTGTACCATCGTAGCATCTAGCAGTGGGTTCATCTTAGAAAGTTTTTTGAATGGTAATTTCCAGACCAAAGTGAATATACTGTCTTTTCGGAAGTTCCACAGCCAGATTGTTCCGGGCGTTCTAAGCAACGTTTTAGGGTTCCGACAAAATTTTTGCACATGGGTCTGCGTGGCTTCCAAAATTTCAGTTTTCTGCACTGTCGTCAGTCTAAAAAGGGAGACAGCAGTCCGACGGGAATGCAACCTTTGGTTTCCTGACTGTCACAGGCTACTTAATACTTCGTAATTATTTTTTATGTAACGGGACACGGTTAAAGGCAATGAATCTACATACCCGGATACGTCATAGTGTCAGTTACTAAACGCACCTCGTGTGCACCACTGCCACTTACTGAAACAGCTTCGTCCCGATATTGGTGTGTCAAGAACGGCGGATCATTCGAAAACAGAGCAAGACAATGACGTAGGAAATGGAAAACTTCAATCTCCTACTACTAAAAATGTGCTAAATAATCAAGCTGTGTAGGTCATATCCAAAGCCCTCGTCGTACTTAGGCTACTTGTAGAGAAGTCATCTATCAGTAGTGAGTCGATCGCTTGAGCTAGCGGACAGTAACCGTGCAAATCAGTGACGGATATGTGCAACATCATGTGGTGAAGTTCAACAAACCGTTCAGAGCCTGCCTGGCAGCGTAATAACTGAAGCGTTTGACTCAGAATCTTTTGTCCTTGTTCGGGTTCACGTCCCAGTTCGGGCGCGGTGGATATGCACTGCTGATGATTCCTAACAAGGATGAAACAGCGTTACAGCGCTTCCATGGTTTCTTTATGGTGCGTTGAGCGATGATATCACATGGTGAATTATTTCATAAAAGCATTCAATTCCCTACTTCTAAGAAATTTGGCCACCACTTCACCATCACGAGTACCCGAAGGAATTTCAGTGACTGCTACTCCTGGATTGGTCAAACATTGGACATCTAAAGCGATACTCCCAAGGCGTAGCTTCACTAAAAACAGAAAACTTTAGGGCAGTGATCTCTTCCTTCCTTCACGATGTCTATGCCGTCTCATGGTGTCACGCATGATTGAAAATGAGGTCTACTTATTTCCCTATCTATAAAATTAGGTCTGCTATACATAGTCAAGTGCGCTGTACGCAACTCCATGGAAAACACTATGCAGCCAGTTACGGAGTTAATTGTGAAAGAGCGGCTGATGCAGACCGGATTTCAACCGACAAATATGAGCCCCTTGTTAAGTTACTTGCCAAGTAAAATAGAATGGTCACTGCAATGCACTAATAGTGACCCCACTGACGATTACCCTGTCGGGGTGAGCAAAAGATGTTGGCCCCTTTCATTATGACAGCATTATCAAGTGGAGGAAAAAGAGAAAAAATACGAAAAAACCTTTGCGAAATCCCTTCAAGCAAAAATTTTCCAAAGATGACCGGTCAAATTATGGAAAACGTATAAAGTAACTGTTGGTGTCACAAACCGGGAAACAACTCACCGATAACAACAATAAATGACCAAGGTGGTGGGGTGCATGAAGCATTTGACAAATGAAAATCATACGGGATTATGTAAATAGCAGCCCAATAAAATTACAAATAAGCAATATCAAATTATTTTTGTGCCTATTTCTTGCCTAAACGTTAACGGACCCTGACCGGGGCACGGTGCTACACGGGTTCGAGACCACATGCCATCGGTGGATCTTCGAGCGTGGCAATGTAATTACTCGATACTAAAGCAGTGCTGTAATATATTACTGATTTTCCGTTGCTAAACTTCAAATAAAGATTAGTAATTTGGCCCTTACATATTCAACGGAGTTGCGGTTAGCATAAGATTTCATGGAGACTTTTCCTAGCGATTCCGATCCAAAGTCCTCCAAGGCTACTGACACATAAAAGAGATAATTCTAAAAGCCAGGTGAGTGACGTCGTCCATTTAGAGAAAGCCAGATCTAAGAGGTGAAATTGTAGCGGCTCCTATAAACAAAGAATCTTCATGATCGCGGAGCTGCGGTTGAATGCTGTACTCCAAAAATGTTTTTAGCCAAATAGGGCAGAATGTTCAGCCGGATTCGGGTTAAGTTTTGAAATTGTGTTATAATTTTGTATTCGATAACTCCAAGGGTTTCAGGACTCAGTAGCGGCATTGGTCAATGGAAAAAGGTCAAATATTCCAAGACACTATCTTCTTTAAGTTCGCCCTTGACACTTGATATCTATCCTGTGACATTTGTTCGTTTGCCTGTGTTTTATTAGCGCAACAGATCGGTACGTTTCCTGTCGTGCGACACTTTTCGAG
>LUCM01008353.1:0-40301 GCA_008360955.1 Fasciolopsis buskii
TAAAGACATCGACCCCTCCATCCGCGCCAGAAATAAAGGAGAATGATTCGGAATGGAGGGAGAGCGCAGTTTGTGAATTCGCAAAATCATTCAGCTTAGTTATTTATCATAGCATACTTAGAAGCGTGTGATGAAAAGAGCTGAGAGCCGAACACACGAATCAGCTTACATCACAACTGCAAAGGATTTCGGGGAGTGCCGTTCCCCTTTGGTGACTGCGCGGCCAGATTTTCTGCATGCCTGTTTCAAACTGTATGTAGTACATTTTAATCAGGGAATCCAGGTGTAAAACCCTGGACAAATTGAATCATGGGGCATTCAATCAAGTAGAAAGTTTTTATAACATTGGTAAATTGATTCAGTGTGCGCATCTGGGGTTGGTAGAACCAGACTTTTGGCTGGCACAAAAGAATAGAAAAGTGCATCCATGCTGGTTGCATACACGAAAATCATTGAAAGGTTTCACGAGGCGCTCAGAAAACGGGACATTGAAGAATCCTGAAAACAATTTCTCAATATCCGCCAAGAAACGGTGCATGAAAAAACTTAGATAGCAATGAAGCCACATTTTTCGTTGCGGGATTTTCAATCTCCGCAGGATGAAAAAAACTTGCAGTTTACCTTGACAGATTTATTTGTCCACGTGGTGACAAAATGTAGGAAGCCGAAGATTCCCCGGACATCTTTTCAAACAAGGCGGGTCCACAGCGGAAGGAAAATAAATGCAAACGGGATAGTATACCTTGAATGAGGGGAGCATAAATAGTGGGACCAGAAATTCTGACGTAGCCAACGGTGGCCTGCATAAAAGAATCCTTATATGAATTGCACTTATTGCGCTTGCTTGTCAAATCATCTGCTGTCGATGAAAGCACATTACACCATAAGCTTTGGATTTGTGTGAACTTTCCAGACAACGAATAAGACGCTTTAATGTATTTGCCTTAGTAAGAGAGTTGTTCGTGTTCATGTCACCCATATCATCTTTTCGCAAACACTACTGTGTGTGACATTTCAACAATCTTCCAAATTCGAATATCAGTGACATTATTCACACTTACCATATTAAAGACTATAATAATGGAAATGATTTTAATTCAGTAGGATAAGGCTGCATATGGGCGGAATGGCGTCGTTCAGATGCTCTTCCCAATCACCTCGGCCAATTTTGTGGCGAGTGTTAAGTGCACCTTACAGAAGTCTAAAACTTCTGACAATTATTCACACTGAGGTGATGCGGTCAAGGAGAAGAAACGGCCGCTGGATGATGATATTACTCATTGTTGGTGGGATATACATACTAATTTGGAAAGCCTCACGAATGTCCAAAAGCTCGCGGCATTTCTAGAACAAGGGAGTCAAAACTTAGGGATTTTCAATTGTCAACTGTGTGCGCAAAAAAGCCGAAAACAGAATGACTGAGCTTTCGTTACATCGGAAATGAGTCGACTGATTCCTGTCATGACCTTAGTCTCAGAATACAGAATGAGCATCACCGTGGCCTATCGCGTTTTGTAAGGATATCTGCTGACACAGCGAATTTACTTCCTACGGACCACAAGTTTACTGTGTTTTGGTGATAGAATTGCTTGATAGGGATATGGCGCAAAACTGCCGAGGAGCGGCAAACAACAATGAGTAAGACAGTGAGGAAGTCGGCAAATGACCTTATTGTAATATTGGTAAACGTTTTGACACGTGGATTTTCTCCCATTGCCGAAGTGCAGATGTAAAATACTGGAAGGTTACTGGACCTAAGGAATTTATTTTGTATCTCTGCCCGTCGTCCAGACAGACACGCTACAAGAGTGCACTGCGAAAGATATACTTTTATTTCCGTATTTACTTACACTACATGTGGCAAGAAGCTGTCCAATGTAACTAGACTATATTTAGCTGCAGGCTATTAGACTTTCGGAGCACTCACAAAAGTCAAAGGGGCGGGAGGTTTCCTTTGACGCTTGCAGCTGGCCGCAGATTTCCACTGACCTAGGTACCCAGGGAACTTCGGATAGCTACAGATTTTTCTTTTGGATCCAATGATGGAAACACGGGAGGCTGCACCAATAAATGCTACGTGGCTGCCAAATAAATAATTTGCAAACAGTGCAGAGCTGTGCGGAGTCCAGACTACGTGTCACTACAGAAATATGGAGTGAAAAACTTAGGAATCACCTTAGGTATGCTGGCGTCATGGATGCGACTGGCCTGGACAACGGAAAAGTCTACTACATGGGTACCGTTAATTGTGTTGTGATTGAGAGCAGGCCGCCAAAGATTCAGCATTTTAAGTTGGATGGACTGTGTGTATGAGAGTTCACTGGAAAGGAAATCCTCATCGAGCACTGTTACCTCTGGCTGACAACAAACGTACCCTTGAAATTATCTATTTATTGAGCTGGTTGGGGGAAAGAACACAATTCTGTGCGAGGAATATTTTCGACGATACCAATCTTGGTAAGCCTTTGTTCCGCTAGCCACAACTAGCGACTTAATAACTAATTAATCATAAAGGTCATAACGATTTCCCTTATCCTTTGGTCATTAGAGTTGGGTAGTTGTGTTTAACCGTAGTAAATATGCAGAAGTTCTCGACGGACAGAAAAACGATGCATCCAAGAAGGACAAATGCAAATAAAACAGCATCGTTCACCGTGTGCAAATGTACAAGTTTGCTGGTGAGCTTCCTCACCATATCCTGCAATGCTTCTGGTTAAGTGTGATAGGGCAATAGGACGTTAAGCGTTTCTTCTGGAAAACTCCAGATTGCTGTTACGGATTTAATAGAAGTAGTCCATTGGCCCTGAAGGCGAAAGGCTTTAGTTATTCAGTTCTAATATATCTGTTACTCAGAATGCCAGGACAATTTTCAGGCGCAGGTACGGTTCACGGATGGTGAAATATTTTAATCAACATCAGAGTTGAGTAAAGTCTTCTTTCCCAAATGACTCCTTAAATGGTATAAGAATCCCTGGAGAACGAAAACAAGAAATAAATGAACATGAAACAGAGTTGCAAACCGTAATTCTCGAAAATACCCCCAATCGCTGGTAGTTGGTGCATCACTGATGGAATAGAAAAGTCAACAGACTGACAGAAAGTAAACGTAGAAGAAAACCGTTTCGAAGATATCACAATTTATGAAAAACAAACAGCAGAAGAAAAGAAAGAAACTAGTTCTTTCTTAAATAATACTGTTGATGGGAAGAACAAAATGTCAATAAAGGTTTACCTTGTGGGCAAGCTGAATAAGCTGGGTGACCAAATGATTCGAGTTGAGAATATTCGGCTGGCTATCATTCATAAATGAATAAATATTTCCTACCTATTCCTTTCGCCTCGGATCTAGTAAACTGCATCATTCTTCTGGAGAAAATAAGAAATTTTGTCAGACGAAAAAGCGACTACCGGAAAATTGGCATCACTGATCCCGGGTAAGGCTGCCGAAACCATTTGGGTAGGTTCGCCAAGACAATGCTGGGGACAAATACTACGATCTTTAACTCTTGATTCCCTCGTGTATCACATCAGATAGGGTAAAACCAAAAAAACTACCATTATTTCAACATTAAACGCGTGCCATCGTGAGTGAGAAGCGCAATTTATGGAAAGTTTATTCCTTCATCCTAGAAGCAGTAAATGTTGAGGTGTTAGTTTGGAAGACGTCTGGATTGCGACCACGAAAGTTTCTTGTTTCAAATGCTGCAGTCATTTCGAGCAAAGCTTCTTAAGCATACAGAATAGAGAAGATTTGAGATAACAATTTAATAAAAATGTGCCTTGTAAACATCGGGTGTCAAAATATTACCTATACGAAAACCACGGCCAGACAAAACGCAGAGATCTCGGGTGCGATAAAGTGAAGTCGGTGGAACAGATGAGGCTTAGTCTATACAAATCGTCAAAAAAGATCTCATGGGTAACGATAATCAAAAACAATTGACATTCCCCGAAAGGATAATGCTAGTAAACTGATGCCACTATTCAAGGCTTCAGTAAATAAATACGCTGGTTGCTCCCATGGCAAAGGCCCGTTAGCGTGGTTGATTCCCCATCGGTAGATAACAGACATAATAATGAAAATGACCAGCCGGAATTATGTTACCATGAAAGGTCGAGCCGTCGCTTCAGTGCTATGATATGCCATGGTTGCCGTGCTACGTAATGGATTACTTCAATTGGCATACAAATTCGGCTCGCGGTTTTTCCTTTCAAACTGCGAAACCCGTTATTGGAGTGAACTAGATTAAAGTCAAAAATTGTTTATACAGAGCAAGAATTGGGCAAACTGAGAAGACTTTGTTCACTGCGTGGCTGTATTTTGCTTGATGATTTTATATCGAAGAAAGGCTATGTGGGCGCAAAAGCGCTCGATTAGCTCACCCACTTGAGGGATCTGTGGTGTCAACCTCACCTCGAGTTTCCGATCAAGAATGGAAATTATACACCAGCATTGCGATCATTGGTACCCTATGGCTCAGAAACGTGGTCCTTAAGAAAATACGATGTGCGGATCGTTTTCTTCGCAAAAATGATAACGCAAGTTTTTCAAGTGCTGAGGCTAGGGATGAGATGTTGAGTCCCATAGTACAATTTTTGGACTAGGCATCGAAGTGGATTAAGAAAAGAGAACTAAGAAAATTTTACGCATCCCCACAGAGCGCCGTTTTCGCAGTCCGCTGTTCAGGGGGTGTCATTGCCATAATCTGCTTCCTTCTAGCACTCAGAATCCTTTTATTTTTACACAGCTTTTCAATGTGTTCTCCGCAAATGATCTCTTTGTTGTTCCCGTACTGTCTTCTGTATTAGGTCATGAGGTCCGATTGGTATCGGATCAAACTGGCGCTAGCTGTTTCAGGGTCTAGAACTGTAAAAGCTGAAATTGAAAAAAAAACTCTCAGATGCTTATATAGTATTGGCCAATCTTATTTTACAGTCCAACAAAAGTGGACTGACTCTTGACTGACAGTTTTCAGTGTTTATTCGCCAAAAAATCAATGGATAATCCTTGTCGCTGTCAGATAAGTAACGCCATGTACTAATTCATATAGAACCATGACTCAGGCCTTGACGCTTAAACTCGTGCATTTCGTATAGAGTTCTTTATTTTTAGGCATGGCATTGTGCTGATTCCGTAGAACTCGCCTTCATACGTGTCTTATTTAACGAAACATACATCTCAGAATGGTATTTCCAAGACCAAAGCAAAAACTACGGTCTAATTTCTTTTTCGCTGAGTGATTGAATTTCTGGAATACACTGGTTATTTCCCTACGGCAACGCTCATCCTCAAATCACTCCAGTCAGGCTTTGAAGACAGGACCTATTATACGCAATATGGTTAGTTTAAGTGGATGCAACATATCAGAGAATAAAATACGCGAGAGCAGGATAAATTTCTACAATGGGAATTAATAACTCAACATCATTTTACCGCCTTTGAATCGCCAGCGCTACCTCCCCTTGTTCTTGAGAACAGTAATTCATCACCGCCTGAAAGTTGGTAGTTCCCACTGACTAGCATTAGTGCAGCCTTTTATAAGGTCTCGATCACCATGCTGAGTCAGCCTACTCCCCCTGAATTATTCTAATTTTTTCTTTTCATTACTTTTTTGCTTTAGCTTTAGGCTCAGACAATGTACCAAAATGCACAAGTCCTTTTATCCGTTCATGATTCGGTTTTATCATCCCTGTCTATTTAATACAACCATAGCAGTTACAACCAATTAAATACCCAGTCGGTATAAACGCCCCGAAACGGTCTCCAGACCGGCTCCAAAATAGGCACTCTGCAAAAACCTAGGGTCCTTTTTGGGACTGTTTTGCAAAAACGTTAACAAACACCCCGGCATGCATTTTGCAACACTTCCCCACAAAATCTCTCAATAAAAGCTTACTAAGACCCCAATATAAACGCATGCACAAAGAAATCCTACGATGAGCAGCCTGAATCTAAATGCGAATTAAGGATGCCCATGTTCTTTCTGCGTCGATCTGTGTACCCAATTGCACTTTCCTAACGCAATGGTCTGCAGCAAAACAAAATAAGGTCAGCTTTTATGTCTGAAAATGTATTAAGAAATTAAGTCGACAATGTACGTCAACTCCTGCGAGGCTGCGTGGATTGATTTAATCCGTTGACTAATGAGCAATCAGTTGCGATTCATCTATATCCTGAAAGGAAGGGAAAGTATGCATTAATTTATTGCATCTAGCTGCATATAACCGATCCTTCATTTGCTTAACATATGGGTAACTGTGCTAACTATGACATAACTACTCCGTATACATTTATCTGCCAACGTACAAGTAAACAAGAAATAGGCAACTGTTCGACGAATAACAAAGTTGCACCTACAAATGCAAGGTAGACTGCATTATGCAATCATCATCTGGTGCAGAGTACGCTGTTCACCAACGGTCAGTCTCTTGTGGGACGAATGCTGTACAACCCCAGTCAGCACAAACGCCCCGAAATAGTCCCAGAACATACCCCAAAATGATCCCAGAATGTTCCTGAAAATTGTTTTCAATCTGAAAAACAATGGGAAATGGCATTATTACTTTGCCACACTGACAGGATGTTTATAGTGGCAATATAAACTGAAAGTAGCAAAAGTTGTGACTGCAGAAGTGAAGCCGCGTGGTATATATATATATATATATATGTATATACATATATATATATTATATATATATATGTCAAATTGACAGATGAATACGTCGTCATTGCTTTCATTTCGGATATATATATCTCATTTCTTAACAAAGACTAATTTAAAAGCAGCTATCAGGTGAATACCGTTGTCACGGCACACTGAACAAAAATGCTCCTTGAGTTTCTGACGTCGTCTTGAGCGGGGTACCTGGTTCATCTCTCACATTGTTTGTACGGTGGCTCCTGGGTAGCCCATACAATAAGAAACATTTACAGGTTGGAAGCAACAAACTTTCGTGCCAGAGAGTCGCTTTCCATTGGGCATCTTTCATTTTCAACTGACCCAGAATAGATGTTGTCATTAATTGACGCATGATATTCTGAGTTCCATCACCGAATGTTGATGCTCGTGCGTTCATGAGAAATTTGGCCATAAAATTCGGTAGATTTTTAAGTGCAACTCACTATACGGTCGTAGTATGGGTTCCGGTTGCCTCCACCGATAAATGCATTTGCAACGCATTTGAAGCATGACAGAAACTACGAATATCGCAGGAACCAAGTCTGTTTACAGCAAAAGTTTAACCCCTAAGTATAATGAACTTTTAACGTCCATGTTAGTGTGTTGTGTTCGGAATCAAATGCGCCGCTAGATGATACGGAAACATACTCAGTTTCTTCCTCTATTTCAATACAATCAATTACCCGTAAAAATTTCCCGATATATCTGACGCCTCATTCACGTGTCACACTTTCTCCCATTAAATCTATACAGCTTACTTCTGAGTCAAGAGACGTTATGCTATCGCCTACTTATCGTAAACAACGAAAAGCGTTAGAGCCCACCACATAGATCTCTGGTTTATTGTTCATAGGCTAAGAGCTGTATTTGTTCTACCTGGGCGCCAGCAACCATCACCGGTTCTTTTCTTCGTATCCACGTAGATGTTCTGGAATGTTCACGTACATAAACACAACCTGGAGCTATTTGTGGACTCATTTCTTGCCATTATATGTATAGAGAAATTCCTATACAGCGGGAATTCATATAGAAGTTGAGATCGTGCATTTTTTTACACAGATGTAAGGGAAAAAACAAAAACTCAAAAATGAGATGACGGAGAAAAATAGATTAGGCAATAATCTTCAGGAAACCCCCTTAAACAGCGATCTAACAAGCAAGTTATGTAATTGAGTCTCAAACAAATACTGCTTCCTCGTATAAGTGAGTTCCGTAAACCAGCTATTGCCATTCTCAAGGGATGCCATCTAGGTGATTCACAGTAATGTACATCAGACAACACAAGTTTTACGATTGCGATAGCGTAATTAAGCACTCGACGGCAAAAATAACTTGTAAGCATAGGTCTAGCTCAAATCTTCCATATATGTTCAAATAAATGCTATGGTTTCAAATAACAGCTCACAAAATACCCTCTAACACAAGTAACATGTGTTCACGCAATCCCACTTACCCACTTAATGTAAAAATGACAAAATCATGACCACAACAGTGTAACTCACGTGCAGCAAGCAATCACCGGCAAGCCACGAGGCCGAATGACCGTCACAATTGAACCTCATTGAAACCGTGTAATAAGACTCACCAGAACAATGGAGGACCCAAGGACCATTGCTTCGTAAATTCTATGAACTTTGGTAATTTTCATGAACGAAAAACACCAACTATGGCCTATTCACGTAGGTATTCATGAGCATCTCCTAAAGTCACCCACTGCATTGCTCAAAATATGAAATCATTATTAAATTTTGTGCTTCAGCCTTTAGACAGAAACAAAAACCAGAAGTGTTCAATTTATGACTTTGCCAATAAAAGTACCAAAAACCGTTATGGCATGATGCCATTTTGAAAAACGGTCCCTAGCGAACCGTTTTAGTGCCCCTTTGCTGACTAAGTGTCTATCCAAAGCTACACCTTCCATAAGATCACCCCTGAACAATCATCTTGCTAATACGGGTGGTTTTTTCCACTTCAGAATGTACTCAACAGCGGCATACACTCCCATGCATCTTATTTACCGGTGTATCCGGTTGCATTCTACTTTCGCTCTTCCATCACATATCACTGCCACCCAACTTGTAACGGCACTTTGTCCGCAGATGCTTTTGAAAACGGGAAATACAGGCCACCGGATGCATATGTGACCACAATATGCTGCATGTAAACCCAAAACAGGTGAACGGAAGACGATGCGTTCCTCAGTAGAACACCTAGCTCCTCTGAAAAAGGAAAGTAATGATTGTGTCGAGATAATGCATAAACGTAGGACTTGAAAGCAAGATAACTTTAGCTGCCTTTGCTAGTGGGGCAGCCCAGCGACTAACCCAAAGACGATATAGATTGCGACGTAGTTTCGGCGGCCTATGCGGTTATGGAGAGCAGTCCACTGATCATACTACATTTACTCGTTGGCCCTGCCTAGTTTTACCTCTATCCGGCCCCGGCCCTTGATCGCACTGACAAAGAAATTCTGGTATTTTCTATTATTCCTGGGCGGAAAACCCGCATTGGCATCGCTGAGGAAAATCCCACCAAACGATGTACACTGTGGATTTATTTAAAGTAATGAGTTGAAAAAGCATGGATAATACATGTAGTCAGCTTATCACCACTGACTCCCTTACTTTTAATTCCATTTATTTTCCCTTTCTGCTCACTTCAGCGTCTTATTCTGTCCCACCAGGATAGCAGCATCCCAACGTAGGCAGGATTTCCCACCCATCAGAAGCGCGGTACCAAAAATCCGGAATCGGATGACCAGTAAAGTGAACGTCTTTATCCCTGTAAGTTGACTTCCGTGGACGTGTTAGACTCTGGATATTTTGGTCATGTCTTGACATTTACCGCCTTACTCCAGCCACATTTTGTTCTCGCGATGCAAATCGTTCTTTTATCGAAACTTTGAGCTTCATGCTGATAGTGAATGACGTTACTTCCGTGAAAACAATATCAAATCCTAAGTGACTCGATATTTCGCCTCCATCTTTGACTCACTCCCTGATAAGTTGTGTAATGCTATTGTAACGCTTGATCAAACAAACAAGTAGGTCTGTCAATGTCTCCGAGAATTTATATATCACTATTATTAGTAATCATATAAGCAGTTCGTATGCATTTTTGTTTAGAAATATATATATATATATATACTGAGATATACTAGATTGTCCTTTCAATCCTTTACCAGTCACCCAGGAACTTTTTTCGCACGCCGTAACCTCTTCTCAGACGATTTTCCATAGATTCATTTGCCTTTTGTTCGTGCCTGCTATTTTCGAGCTCATTTAGTATTTACAGCTGCTGCATGCGATCAATCATCTAATTACCCTGTTTCCTAGTACTTCCTGCTTCTGCCTTCTTTCTCTGAGTGACCAGTCACAATATTTGGGCCCCTAGACATCATACAACCTGTAGCCATACAGTTGTTCAGTATGTGGCATATGAGTTGGGCTGTTTCCTCCTCACATTACATAAAACACAGGAAACTCCATTTGTTTTCTTCACTGATGTTATGGAAGGGTTAAAAAAATAAGCATGAGTCGCAAAGTAAAGAATAATGCCCAACTCCACCGGGTTTGTCGACGACAAAAGCGTGGGTTTTATTTTGCATGTTACCCTGATCCAATGTGGATGCAGACGACCGAAATATTGCCGAGAAAAGCTCCTTTTGGGAGTCCCACTATGTGATCTTTTCCGGCACTCCACTTTTGAGCATCGGGGCCGAAATACTTCAAAGCCCAACGGGACAAAAATACCGTCATTCTTGACAACACCACTTTTCCACCTCAGCTTTCAGGCCCCTTGAGTAAATCTTTGTTCACCCTTGTGCGTTGGTGTTAATCCCTCCAGTGCATGGCGCGGTCAGATCCAACGCTTTGGCCGACGCATATCGGGCTAGCAGCTTGGCTGCAGCGCGATTTGCGTTAGACTGGCTAGTTTGGAAGATCATACCTAAGATAGTTTTATTGACAGCGGTATATTTAACAAAGTGTGCCGAGACGCATGCAGTATGAATTATCATAGATCACGATGAGATCAATAGTGCGAAAATAGTGTATGAACTTGAGAGTTATGTTGTAATTTTGAAGAAGTAAAAGAAGGGGACAATAGTGCAGCAGAAAAGACTACGAAGCCCAGTGGCCGAACTATTTACAGTGGAGTTCTATGGAATAGTACCAGCGGCCGATGATACGATATTTCGTTTGGGTACCATAGGGTACATAGGAGTGGGCACAAACAGATGCAAATCAGGTTGATGAAAAAATCTGAAGAGAAAAGTTTCCTATTCCGATGCTCACCCTGTGGGATTAAGAAGGAATTGACTGACAAATTCAGGAAAACGAATCATTTTTGCTGATTCGATTGGTGTGGCAACCGATTGGAAAGTACAGAAAATCATCCGTATATGTATATGCACGTGGGCTTCGTTAGCCACGTCAAAGTGAATCATTATGGAATCGCAAAAGTGTTAACATTTTCCCAAATGTGAAGGAAATTCGTAGTCAATGACAAGAACGAGGGATAACATTTTGGATCCGCAGGAGATAAACGATCGTTAGTATAAACGACATTTCTCTATGCTGGACGAATTTTAATAGCGGATAAAGCAATTTGGGTAGAACGACCAGAAAATCCGTATCCCCAGTTTTGTCTCATTTTCCTCAAGTTAAGTAAAACGTAGAATCAACAAGAAAGTTAAAATGTATGGTAACCATTGGTGAGAAAACCAAGGGCAAGTTCGCGGGAGGGAAGCACGATGTTTGCGGCAGATGCTTACGGTTCGATGTCGGTTCACGAATTGGGACACGGAAGTCTGGTGCGGGTGACTTGGTTTAGGAACCATAGTGATACTCAAAGGGCGACGAAATCTTTTTCAATTTTCATATGGAGAGTATTTGGCCGTTGACACTTCATTGATGCAATTCGGGCGCTGGGTCATAAAGCAGCATAGAAACCTAATAAGCTTCGACGACGTCCAAGGTTGCTTTGCAAGTGATGAATCTTCACTTGCGACATCAATACAGTTATTTAGGTGATCGGAAAACCTGGAAAATAAGGGGAGATACGAGGGACAGCCTGCAGACCGTACAGCCAGTAGAACATGCTGTGTCTTACATTTTCACAGGCAGAACAAATCCCAGGTCACTGTTCTGCGTTCACCTCCCAAAGGAGTTATTCGTTTTGTTTGCTCAGCATATGGTCAGCCCCATCCACTGGCACCGTTGCGGTTGAGAGTTCTGGTCCGTCTGTTTATGTGCACTTTTATATATTGGGATCCCACACCTCTCACTAACTTCAAAACGCGTGGAAAATACTACCATGTCCTGCGTTAAACCAGAACTTCTACAAGCATAATTTTGTTTTATTGTTTTCCACAAAATGCACATAACTATTCACGACCTCTTCATCACCGGTTTGTTGGTCATTAGCTCCACAAACTAATTAACTGCCTGCTAATTTATTGCTTAGGCAATGCAGACGGCTGAAGACTTTAGGACCACATTCAATTAGAACACTGATGCAAATCTGATTATCTGTAAACGCTGATCCGCTCTCACCTGCCCCCAACCCACGCAAAGAACTCTGAGGTAGTCCATCTTTTCAGTTCGCGTTTGTCTCCATTGTCTCTCATCAGTTCTTATCTTCCATCTGATCTCGCCTGTTTTGTGCGGGACGTCGTTGGCCCCGTTATGATGCTTCTCGACTTTTTTCCCAGAGCAATTCGATTGGTAACCAGTTTGTAAATATCCGGACCAAACGACGTAAGAAGTGTATCGAAAAATCGATGCGCCATGTATTGGTTTTTATTGTGAATGATATAATATTAATAACACAGCGTTGTTGGTAGATGTAATGCGCCAACGTTTCGACTACCGTGGGTAGTCTTTCTCAAGGCAAGTTTTACAATCAAATGCTTTTATTTTTCAAGACGTCTCTTAGTCCAGTTTGGGCCAACCATCATGCTGCGTAATATGTTTGTAAGAGCAGAAAAAATGCGTCAGCTGAATTTTACGCGTTCTTCTGTAGAACCCCTAACATCGCGATACGGCTCATGTGATCCTATTTAATATCAGTGTTTGATCTGCTTAATTTTCAGTTTCTTGCTGTTGAATGTTTTTTCATTTGCATAACCGTACACCATCACATGTCCCCTAGCTATCCAGAGAAATGTTAACAACCCAAGACGAAAACAGCTTATTTCGGCGTCCTCAATAAAATCGAACAGGCAACAGGCCAAAGGTCACAATGTGTCCTGGAAATCCAGAAAACGAGATTTGCCACTGAGGTACCACGTGGGCTCTAAAGGGTTTTGCTGAAATGCACCACGCTTTGTTGCAAGGCAGTGGGCCGCTAGACCACAACAATCGACAACGATTGACAAGTAACTTCTCTGCAGGCATCTTAGATGTGACGGAAGCTTTGGATAAGACCAACAAAGTTTGGCTGCTGCGTATGTGCCAGTCGCAGGGAAAACAATGTTTTCACGACGTTGTCGACCATATGACCGTCCGCCGAGAGGTTCTCATCCCAGTTCTAGGGAGGTAGATATGAACTGGTGATGATTGCTAACAAGGACAAAACAGTTGAAAGAAGCTTCCATACTTTCATTATGGCGAGTTGGCGGCTGATATCACGTGATGAATAATTTCATGAAAATTACACCCTAGGTTCAGTCGCCAACGCTGCCTTTGATTTTATCCAGAACCGCCGACTCAGTTTTGGTCACTTTTGCTTGTCTCCCTTAGTCCGACCAATGGCAAATCAGCTTACTGAGTTGCGCTTATGCGAATATCTACATGGCACATGACTGAAGTGCCTAAGTGAATTTAACTTCGATTTTACATTCAATCGATCGCTTTTTTACGACTTTGACTAAGCATTATAGCACGTTACTCCTGCGGTGCGCGTGAAAGCATCTCACTGGAGTCAAAATACGGTGTATTCAAACACGTATTGTTGTTATTATTAACGTTATTAGTAGTATCGTTATTATTATTAACCTTAGTAAAGAAGCTACACCTGCGTCAATGAAATACCGGCTGGCGGTTTGGGATTATTCTATCCTGTAACCTCAGCGTTTTATTCCAAAGCCACAATGTAAATAAAATGGAGTTGACTTGAAAACCTGCAACATGTTATTTTGTCTGCCACAAACCAGAAATTGCTTAGTCATTTGTTCTGAAATGTTTTGTGCATCTACATGTGAAAAACGGTTAACAGCAGTTCTAAAGAGTAGTCCACCATTTGCTAATCCGCAGACTGAAATGCTGCAAAGCACGACCGAGAAAACTCCTTCGAAAAACACGCTTTCTTAACATAACTCACGAGATCACTACCGTGTAGTGACTGGTGCTTTTTCTAATGCATGTATTCGTTTGCTTGAAAGTTTGCTTTTTCACACTCATTGCCCGATTTCGACACATTTTTCGGATTCGCGTGAAATGTTTGAAATTTTTGTACAATGACATCGGCTTTTGTTTTGTGTTACTGTGACTGTATATTTGAATTTCCTTTGTAGATTCTTTAATCTTAAACCCCAGTGTCGCAGAATTTACAAATCGATTGTGTTTTGGCTTTGGGATTTGAATTTGCTCACGCATTCCTAAAAACGATGCTTTTTAAGCACCATGAACCCTGGAGAACATACTGTGGATAATCCTCGAGGAATATCACAAAGAAGGACCAAAACAGGTTAACTGAAGCATTTAAAAACTGTGCAAACACATGGATGCTTTGGCCGGCGGCTTTTCTAGTAACATTAAGAAAGTGAACTTGCTGGCGGTTCCGAGACATGTCGTATTATGGCACAAATAGCGGGAAAATGCAGAATTGGGAACATAGGAGCTGGTAAAATTCGAAATATCTGACTTGGGTATGCGAAATGCTTGTTTTGGGTGAAAAATAATGGCGTTATATCTCAGGTTTCAGGCTTAATAAATATTAGAAGAGTTTTTGAGTGCAAATTAGGATCAATGGGATTGACGATCAAACTTCGATGACCGGTGATACGTTATAGAAAGAGGCACGAAGGGGTCTCAGCTTATGGCAAAAGTAAAAAGAGACAGCGTTTGGACAACGGAAAATGTAAACATCACGCGACATGCAAAAAATACCAGGGTGACATACTGTGCAGTCCGTGGGGACAAGGCAGACAGCTGACAAGAGGCAAAACGCCAGCTGCCCTAGATACTGCAAAAAAGCGAAAGTATGCAACCTCACCTTTATGTGATGACAAAATCTCCCTTGCCTGTAAGACGTTAGTAGAGTGAGTACAGGCATACCGAAGTAATCAGGATACCAAAGAAAATATACCTGTCAAGATTCAAGAGATAATCGGGCGACTTAAAGTTAAGGTTGACAACCCAAAATTCCCGGTCGTGCAGTTTTTCTTTTTCCATAAACAGCTAAACAAGTAACTAGAATATCGTGGAAGCATGCTGTTGATGCCGATACAGAGATACACGGGATGTGCGGTATTCTGGAGCTGATTTACTGATTCGGAACACTCACTGGAGGTATGACCACAGGTGTTTAACTATCACAGCCTACCCTTTTACACTGAAGGCCAGTGCACATGGATCACTAGCAAACACTGGAATCCTGCAAAGGGACTTACACTATTTGTGAGTAATGCAGCCCCCGCGCGGTAAGTTGCATCTTCAAAAAGAGCAATTTGGGGGAAGTAAGAGGGTTAGATGAAAGAGCGAAAGAATTATTGCACGTCCGGCTTTCCGAGATAGGACTTAATAAGTGCCATTGTCCCACCGACCACGAAGTCAATGTCCTCACCTCCGTCACGGCGACCCATCCAAAATAAAGAACTTTACATCTCGCCGCTACAGAGGAATTTGGCATTCCCGTTCCGATTGCGGTCAGAAAACCTAGTGGTAGGCGCAATGAGGAAACGATAAAACAGGAGGCGACATCTGGGTAAGAAAACCATCGTGAGCAAAGGCAGTCCCAAAACAGACATCAGAACATTGCCCTCCAAGGATCCATTGTAAGATAGGCCGCAATAATGGAAGCTTCCCTGGGTAAGGGTATTCCTTGGAATGAAGACCCACGAAGGCCATCGAACGAGGTAGGGAACAACCGCGAAAAGCCTTTTAACTATTTTTAAAAAGCAGTGGGCGCTAGTCTTCCACCTGGGCTGATAATACCGAAACCGAGAATTTAGATCTCTTCTATCCGCGTCATGGATGATCTACTGAACGTTTATCCGGTTCCATAGAGAATACGGAGCCAGATAGGGTATACTGGTCTTGTTCCAGATCAAGGAGCACTAGGAGCGATTCAGGCGGATAAATCGAAATCGTTTGAGTCTTACCAAAGTGTGCTACCTCACTCGGATCTCAAAGATATGTCTCTGCCCTGACATATGCCTTCCACAAAGTGGTCTCTTAGCCTTCTATATAGTTTGGACATAGCCCCTTCTGTGACTATGCCCAGTGCTACAATGTGAATGCCGTCTCTGCCAATTTTTTCTGGTTTCATGTCAAAATTGGCTCATTCAAAAGCAAAGAATAGTTCGAGGACCAAGGATATTTAGCCTCCAACTTACGTAATACACGAAGCCACCAAACAATCACTGAACTTTGGCACAATCATGAAGAAATTGTTCAGTATGCTTCGAAAATATGAAACGGTTCAAGTATACAGCCGTTACACTTTACCGACATGGGCTGAATGCAGCCAGCGTAAATCCCTGATTTCAATCGTGCGCAAGTGAAGTAAAATTGTGGGGTACTTGGATCAGATATTTTTGCTGCATCTATAGGGATTTAAATGTGCCTCGCTTTCCCTAACAGGTGGAAGTACTTCCTGGAGGACCAGTTTTGTTCTTCCGCGAAGACCGGAAATGATTTGAAAAATGAGGTTATTACCAAACGTAATCGTAATCAAAATCCCAACTACCCTGCCCTGCTCCTTCATGTTTGGGTATGCCACAACAATGTCAGACCAGTTCCCTTCAGCGTGCACAGGGTGAAAATTTCGCCACCAACCATTTGAACCCCCAGTTCAGTGTGAAGTCGGCCGATATTTATACTTTTCAACAATCTGCATGTTCCATTGTTTCTGAAAGACAAAGTGTCAGGTGATGTATCTTACCCAAAGGATGCATTCTTTGCTCACATTTGAAGCATGCTGATCTAGATCCGGCTATATTGCGGCCCAGCACTCATTCAGAAATTGGCAAATAAATTCACAGTATTGCAACGAAAGGCATATTCAGGTAGCCGGTTCATAGTGGAACGAGCCTACTGTCGAAGGAATTAGCACCTACCTGGAACTGCTGCGGCCCCTGCAGTTTGAATCTACCCATTCATATGTTTGAATAGACGTTGTAGATTAGGTGACATACCAATACCAGACTGACTTCCCTCGGTACTGGTCGCTTAGATGGCACCCCCAAAAAAGAAAGGTGATCTGGTAGACGCAAAAATAATGAGGTAGAATCAAAAAATCCGAGGTCTGCAATTGACAAAACGATTAGCAAGTTGAAATGTTGGATTGCGAATAACTGAACCTCCCCAAAACACCATCATATCTCTTATCACAGACGGTCATTGAATTTGGTGGGGCCATTTGCATTTATTAAGTTATTCGTCCTAGAGTTACAGCTTCACAATGTACTTGCAAATCGGCCTCCTTATACTGTCAGTTCTAGGCTTTATGTACTATCACCAATGTGTTAATGACCACGGAGTTCGTATCCTAGAACTTAGATATCTTAATAGATTGTATGACATCTAAGTAGTACTCGAAAACGGAAGGAAAAATATAGCCGATCAGAGAATACTTGTTTGTGATATTCGGCTGCTTATTCACCAGATTCATTTCCTTTGGATCTCATTATTTCCATATCTGGGCTATCGATGAAAGGAAAATGTTGCACCTGCTTTTATTTATTCAATCTTTTCAACTCCTAGGACTGGGGCATTTTGTTGATAACTCCCCGTAGTCTGAAGCGTAGACAGTGGCAAGCCGGTGGGCAGTAGATTTCAAAATTGTTGATACTTCAGAACCACAACATGAGTCTTTTTGGAAAAGAACTTAGATGATAGCTTCATAGCCGTAGTTCTGATCTGCTTTAGTCACATGCCGCGGATGATTTCGTTGATTTTATTGTAGATCTTCTGAAACATAGTCCAAATAGGGCACTGTCCAACATTTTAATACAGAACAAAGTAATTATTCCAACGGGGCGAACGAGCCAGAACCAACGGTAAGCCAGAATGCAAAGGGGAGACTGCAGGGTTTCGAGAACTGTCTCAGTTTACCTATTTAGTGACTTGGAGTTCTGCCCCCTTGCAATCCATGTATGCCTGTTCAGTAAGAGCCTTCTACTGAAAGTCCCTAGCGACTACGCCAAATTTACCTTATGAACTTCGCCACAGAAATAATTGCCGATGTGATCATCCTTATTTAGGTAATCGACCAGAATTTCCATAAGTGGACATCCAAGTTGGACTGCTTTGAAGAAAAGATTCCACAACTTTAATTCTCGGATAACCATTTGGAAATCGCCGTAAAAGCCATGCTATTAATTGTTGTGGATCGGCAACGCGCTTAGTCAACAAAATTCAGTCGCTGATAGCCGACAGGTGTTGGTGTTATTAGTGAATCTGTGGATCTTTTGATGATGATGATAGCTGCAGCTGCTTATAGTGGGAAAAATAATCTGTTCCATCTGGCAACACAAGCGGGGCAACATTATTGATGACGTGGCGAGCTGCCGGTCGAAGATGACCAGCTTCCAAGTGGCAGGCAAACCACTTCCAGGGGTGGTGTTTGAGTGATTTCATTCTCAGGCGGTGTGAAATAATTATTTTACCATCCAAATTAACGTTAACCGTCGTCTGATCGGCAGCATTTAGCGCTCTTTTCAGAAGCCCATGCACCGAGTGACAAAGTTGATGCATTTTTGGTAGGAGGGAACTGTAAAGCCGTGCGCTGCTCAGAAAAGTTAGTAGTGTCCCAAGGTAGTTTGCTGTGATTTCTGCGTGATGGCATGGACCTGCATGTTGGCGGTCTTTATAATTGATAAAGTCCTGATATTCCGTGGAGGCCTTGATGAAAGTGCATTCACCACAAAGTACCCAGAGGCCACGACTTGAAATAAGACGGCCTGCTTTATCCAAAGGTTGCGACGGATAAACTGGGTTGAAACCTGTGACAGAGGTGTCATTAAGAATGTTGAGGAAAACATGTATAGCAAATCAACGTAGGAAAATGAACTGCATCGGTTTTTAGAAGGCCTCCGGAATGCTACCTTCAGTGTGTCTTTTTTCAGATTCTGAATCTGTTGTTGACAAAGTCTATAGAACAGGGAAGACTCGAGTCAACATCCAGATGAAACAATGTACCCAGCGTTTCGTGATGTCGAAATCGCAGAGATACGACAGTATACGCGCAGGCGAACAACGGCAGAACAGTTGCGAGTGGCCGGGGCGATTCGAAAGCTATGACTTTTGAAAAAGACAGCACGAGCGGAAACCGACAGATATTGTGTGCGATAAAATAAAGGCAGCCGAAAAAATGTCACAAGATTGATATCAGACGTCAAAGCAGACCGTAGAGAAAATAATATCCGAAAATAATCGATTTTTTCCGAAAATTTGATGCCATTACAGTAGCCCTTGATAGAAAGCTGAAGTTTTCACGAAATGCTTGAGTGTTGATTGAGGAGAACCATAAAATATGAACCCATTTTGACATGAACGAATGGACATGTGCCATGTGGGGTATGCAGACTACCTGGAGGACGCTGACGTGCGGAACAGTTTGCGTGCAGGACTCTTGAAATGGTCAAGTGTGGACTGGACTAATTGTCAGCGACATGGCTGCGAGGATCATTGTCCAGCTGGTACCATTCCGATAAAGTTCAGATGAAGGTAGATGGCAAACTACCAAAACACCCGGAAATCAAATTGAAACTTTCGGGAGTAAAATATCGGACTCAACCACAGTAAGCCATAGAACGGTCATTGAAGCCAAAATTCACAGATGATTTTATGGGACCAGAGAACAAGTCCATGGTTAATGTTCCCTGCCTCCAGTTCTTCGGGGTATCCATCTGCCTTCTCTCACAAACAAGCTTTCAAAATTTCTGGAAATGCAAAGCACACTTTATCATTAATTTTGGCAAGCTTGGGCGAGAAGTAACTAGGGGAAAAGAGCGCACAACAAAAGCTTTACGGAAGCCGCTGAAGATGTCGAGGCATGATCATGCACCAACCAAGTGACCAAAAGGATCACCGTAGTCCATGCGGAATAATTCACAAATTGTGGTCCAAAATCTCTAAGGAGATACTGGAATTCTTGGTGGGACAGGAAAAGGGCTTCAGATAGCATTGGCTGTTTTGGTCTAACGACACGTTTTGCCCCAAGTAGCAGAGATAAAGTCTTTTTTCTATCTGCAGCCCGGAAGATGGTTTTAGGAAGCAAAGGTCTAACTCTGTCTTCACTCCGGACTGGTGTGTAAAGGTGTGATTACCCAGGGGTGATATCAGCATGGCGTTGCAAATACTGAATTGAATACTACGAAAAGTGACATTACATTAGAAATCATCAGGAAGCGCTTGTTTTCCTCTGATAGCGTTTTGTCCCATTTTGCTTGGTTTGGTTTTTCCTCACTGCCGAGAGTATTCCTTGCCGGTTTGGGAATTTCGTAGTATCATCGAGACAGTTTCTAGTTAGAGATTTATCTGGGTGTTACTAAAGTTGGTAGTAATGTGGACATCTCCGACTCCAGTCCCACTGTTGAAGGTCACCAAAGCAGAATACGAGTTCGGACCCAACTGGACGAAGTACTACTGGAAGACGGCCATTGCTCTAGATTGCACATAATTTGCACGTTGGATGGATGGCGGTCTTGTCTGGGTTTGCATATGGAATCTAAGAGAGATGTAGGTCTTGTCCGACATTCACCATCATCCCGTCACGCTGCTCGTGAATTCCTTTATCCTGTTACCAGAGTCTTTTGGGCTGCAGTACCTAGTCAACTAAAGCTCTGAATTGTCTCCAAACAAAAAACCCAGCCACGTTCTGCAAAATCGCTGATCCAAATTTAAGATCCTGAGGTTGTTAGGACTCAAAAATCTTTTCCCTTTGTGTCTTTTCAGGATTTTGCCTGATCGTACATAGCATTAGTCATCCGATCTCCGAACCATCAGGTGACTGAATACAAAAGACTAATTAGGGGCCCCTGCTGAAGGGTGACCATGTTCAAATTTGCAGCTGGCAATACCAGAAAATGACGGCAGATTACGTGCCTAAATTTTACCAGTCTCTGGTTCATGTAGAAAACAGCAAACAACGACCAATGATATCAGATTTTCGATAAACGAATCGCTATGTCAATGAACAGAATACAAGCTATGATGTGCCTCTCGATATTGTCTGCATTCAGCTTGCGCAGCGCTATTCTTATCTTACACGGTTCATCGGTCTCCGAAAGCGCCTTGAGAATACGTCGCATAGGAATTATTTCGTCTGCTCGTGACGCTACTCACGAATATTAATTTCGACACCAAAAGGACAGTGAGCTGGGGACAGCAATATAACTGGCACTCAGGGGAACCTATATGCACAAGCCAGCCTTCCTTACGGTCGAATAATCATTTACAAAGTTCAGTATTACAGAATTTGGGCCCGAGAAAATTCACCAATACAGTATTGCTATTCATCGAAATGGAACGACAGCTCAAAGAACAGTCAACTTGATTATCGTATCACCGAATCCGTCGAGTTGATTGGTTTGATTTGAATTTATCCACCACAGTTTTTTGGTTCGCCCTCATGGATCTAAGCGACTGACTTTGCGGATGCAAAAGCTTCCCCTCACCTAATCGTTCTCAGTCCTCGAACATTCGGATAGTTCCTGAGCAGTGTGAATACTAGATCATCGGAATTACAGAAGCGAATAACCAAGAACAACTTGGAAAACAATTAAATTTGGTCAAAAGTCCGTAACTTTTATTACATGAAAATAAATAACATGCACAAATATCTCTTTGGTATTGGTCACTCAACATAATGGACAGTCGTAACTGGCTGAATTGGATAACAAAATGTCCACGACTAGTTGGTGGGAAAGGCAGGCCGTATACTATCAATCACTGACGAACTTTAGAATACCGCACAATAAAACGATTTTTACATGGACACACGTTTTATACCTGCACCACTCCGTGGATTATGCGGGCTTGCCATTGACTGATGACGAAACATCGACTTTACGCTTGTTATTTGAGTGCTGACGAAATATTTTAAGGGGACTTTTGATTTCCTGGTAGTCACAAATATTCCATTCTTTTATCTCTTTTTTGAGCTTATAATCACACGTTTAAATGTAATATTTCACCAAACACATTTGTAATTACATGAAATATATGCACATACATAGGTCCGTTTGTCGTTTAGATGTGTACGACTGTACATCCCATAGAGACAAAACGTATGTACGCATATGAAGACTTAGGACACTGGAGGAATGAAATACTTTTTCGCACGTTCCCATATTGGTTCACAGAACCACTCGTACATTTCTGGTAATAAGTGAAAGGATCTACTCACGGATTGCTTATTGCGGAGATTTAGAATGGCCAAGCCGAGTCACAATGTTTGTTGTGATCACCTGTCAATCCATATTAGGGTTCGGTGTATATTAACGCACACGAGCCCAAGTACTTTCATACGCATTCGTGGGTGCACATCCGCATACATCTAAATCGTTAAGAATAAACATCTATATTATTATCACCAGTATTCTCCGATTGTGCAAACGAATGCTTTTAAAAAAATGAGCACATAAAAACATTTATATTCGCATGGATGAACAATACTTATCCTGATGTGTGTCGGAATATTCCTATCAATGTGCACATTCACATAATCCTTCAGCTGGGTTAACATACTCCTCTACATAACGATATATTTTGGAGGTCAGAAAACGTACACTGAGTTATACTGTTTATTGTGACGTTTCGATCCAAATTAGGACTCGTTGTCAGGAGTGAAATTATATACACATAAATATATGTCGGCGTAATTTAGCAGAATTTAAAAGCTCAGTAGAATTTAGTTTGTAAAATAAATAAAAAGTGCAGGCTTTTACAATCTATTACCTTGATAACAAAGTTGAGAACCACTTCTTCAGCGACAGCTTGCATCCTAAGACATAAAGCGAGTCAGATACTAATTACTATGGCAAGTGGCTCACAAACTCCGTGAAACGCAAAGGTACATGATGAAAGTAAATAACGAACAAAAGCAAGATTAGAGGAGGAAACCATAACACCGCCAGTCTCTTAACGGCACAAAAGTGGACTTATCTTTGTCGGTTGAGGAAAGCAATGGCGTACATTTTCCACATAAAAGTTTCTTTCTCGAGGCTGGCTCTCCTGAATGTAAAAACAGTGTGGAACTCTATGATACTGTTCAAACTGCACCTGTTGATACGCTGGTTATATGAGGCCAAGTTTAAGAACGCATTTGTGTTTTAAGGTAATATCTGCCCAAAAGCGTTTCTTTCGGAAAATGTTAAACTTAAACAGAATGACAGAAGCAAACATTACTCGATGAATTCTATGAAGATTGACGTGAAATGTGAAATACAAATAAACAAAATAGTAAGAATATTAACTGAGAGAATATTAAAAAACGTTATTTGTTTGTTTGATTTGGTTTATTAAAACAATAAAGTTATGGTATGAATGATGCTACCATTAAAAGCTCATTTTTGACGAAAAAGACGAGTAATTTGAAGATTCGCATTCAAGGAATTCATGCCCGAAGACCATGGTATTGTCTGTTTGCAAACTTTCGGTCAGAAACATTTCATAATATTCGAATTCAGTAAGTTATTGTTGACTGTGCTTTACACCTTGATTTACATTTATTTACCATTGTTGATAATCAAAAATGCACAAGAAAAGTAACCGGGGATTTTGCAAAACATACTTCACAGTACTCTATAAAAACAACGAGAAAATCCGTTCACCGTGATGAGGATATGCGCGCAAGAATTGGAGAATGGCCGACCGAACATAGGTGGTCTGTTTCGGTTGGAAATATTTTTCAATTTTTTTCCGGAAAGTTGGCTGACCAATAGGGATTAAAGTACTACAACCTATTGCCTCATAGACTACTGAAAATTCAGTGATGTACTACATGGTATGCAGAAAAGACCAAACAGTGTAACCATGTGACGGTGCAAGATCATTTCGGAGTTGAAAGGTTTTCAACCGGAAACCGACGCAACCTCTAGTAATATTTCAAAGGTTGATCGAACACTTCTTTTCTCCCATGATTTTGCATATTCTAGGTGGACACACTGACACTGGGCAATGGATTACAAAGCACCGGATGTTTGTCTCATCCACCTGCATTGTAGCGAATCTTAAATACAGGGACACTTTTTTCAAAACAATTCATCACAAAAAGGTGGTCTGTGCAAGATTTCACTTGAATGGAATTACTTATCATCATTACCGACTGCATAGAAATTTAGACCATAGCAGAAAAGGGGAACGGTTCTTATGAACATCCGAGTGAACCATAAGAGAAAGGTAATAAAAACATTTCTCAAATACAACAGAGAATAAGAAGTGAAAAATCCGCATGCATCCATAAGACGAAAAACTATTGCGAGGATAACTGCAATCATACACGGAGACTCACTTTTGCCACTTTATAAAATGTAGAATCAGGAGTTTCTATTTCATTAAATAGGGGAGAAGTATGCATCGCGATAGTTGCAATTGTTTATAACAATTTATTAGTTACGGTCTTCATACACTGTGAAGGTCGTTGATTCCATTTCTTAAGTGAGCAACCAGCAGCCACTTGTGTAGACCAAAACTTTCTCTAAGGTGCACCCAGGTGATTCTTGAGTAGCTAGGAGTTGCCTGTCAAGTGCTGTCATGTTTTCCAGATGGTGCTTGCGGTGCTGTATGCTTTCGCTGAACGGAAATTTTCAAGTTCAGGAGATAGCACAATATGAAGACTTTAGATATTCCAAATTATCTTCTATACGCTACTGGAAAACCTTCAGTTGGATTCAATTTAGTCATTTTCTAGATACCAACATTGTTAGCTCTAAGTAGCCTTTTTCGGTGAGTGTCTTTTCATTCCATGATCTGCAGTATGTGATTCAACTATTTAGTTGTTTCTACAAATGGATTTGTGGAGCACTGGTGCAAATGAATTGAAACCATATTTCGCTCAAAAAAGCTGATGAGCATTATAGTTTATTCATATATTAAAAATGACGACGTTTCATGGCTCAGATTTCTATTCTTAACTTGCGTAAACTGGAAAACCTGAAAAGTGGTCGATTGTTTGATTAACTAATAGAACAGAACCTTCGTCTATGAAGTATGGTAATAGTGATTGGGTCAGCGATTAACTGTAGCTCTTCCCCGGCAGAACTGTCCAAATATGCGGGGTAAATGTAAACGTCTCAATTTTCACCGCAAGCCAACTTTCCCCTAAACCTTGAAAAACAGGATTAAAGTTCAATAACGCTAAATAACGTGTTCTGCTCATGTGTAAAGTGGTTGTGTTTCAGCAGTCAGGTCAGAAAAAATGTGTCCAAAACATCAGCCATTTTAAAAAAATCCTGATTATATTCGTCTGGGATTGTTATCTTTTTGCCCTAATGGGGTTCCAGTTTTATTCGAGGTACGTTGTCGTTTTGCATCTTAATCCAAGTCGAAGATGTCATAGGAAAATGTCGAGGGCAGTGTTTGTAGAGTGAATGAAATTGTGGAATTACAATAATTATTCTTGTGTGCAGAAATTCTGTCGATCCCTGCCCCGAAAGGTTTGACAACAAAACAATTTTTCCTTCAATTCAACATTTTGAATGTGACAGCATGTGTGTGAATTTAATCCTAGTAAGTGACAAACGGAAAAATGGCTTTACCAAACCGATTAGCGTCTAATTGCTGAATTGACGGGAACTCCAAGCGGTGATGAACTCTGCTGGTGAATTGTAAATTCCGTTGAGATGGGATTAATAACTATGTGAAAATATGATATGAGGTTTTTGTGGACCGTGGAATACTCCCGAATCAAACGAAAATAGCCGTGTTCGTGACAATTAGTTTGCTGATTTTCGTGATGAGTAGCATTTTGTTTTTGCATGTAAATGGTTTATTCCAACCAGATGGTTATGTTTCGAAGAGCATTGAGTTCAATTTTTTCTTGAAGAGTAACAACACTAAGAAAATGACCAACGTAAATTCATTCTAACAGAAGCCACAATTCTGCGGTCGTGATTGTAGGTCACTATAAGGAGTTTAAGGAGCATTTTTAAAGCAGACTTGAAACGACACGAAAATGCACTCAGATGTTTTATTCCAAACAAATACAAATACCGTGATTGTTTACCCGTTTAACTTAATTACTTACAATTGCATATTGACATGGTTGAGGATTGTTCAAGGACAACCTATCACAAACTTACTCATTTCAGCATAGCTCCTGTCAAAACATATTGCACAATAAGCGTAGATTTATCACAGTCACGTCCAAACCGATGATCTTTAATAGGAGAAAATTAATGGTAGAAGAGTGACAGCTGAATATTTCTTCCAAAAATAAGGAGAATGGCTTCATTACATAGTTTCCACTGATCAAATAAAATTCTAATAGTTCCTTCTACTCAAAGTAGTGTTCAAAAAGAGTAGCTGTGTTTATCTAAAAAAACCCGTTTGTTAGGGATCATGCGTAGTGGCCCTCACAAGTGTGTTCTGATATCTGTGACTTATACGTAATCGGATCAACGGGGTTAGCTTTTACCTGCGTTACCAAGGTAAGATCACCCTGAAGTTCCGAGACACTGAGTGGGTGAGTGGTGAGCCAATTAATGTCTAGTCTTAAGCTAAGTCCAAACATTTACCGTCAGGTTTTATTCCACAGTTAATGAACTGTAATGATGACTGGGAAGTACTAGTTAGATATGCCTGCAAGCTTCAGTCCGTTTAAAATGCACTGTTTGTTTGTTGCATATTAGCCATTTGCACTCTTCATCTTAGTCCTGAATATCTTGATATTGTCCTTGAGTCTGAGCTAGCACTTTTCAGTCCATTTTACGCGGCTTCTTTAGACAAACTCTCCTCTCTACTTTTCTCGCTTAATAATGTAAATGGGAAATTCTGGTTTTGTCAGAAGTAGAGCAGAACCAGTTCGAAGTAAGTCCAAATTCAGGCATAAATTTCAGTTGTACGCTGATGTTTGGCATCACAATTTGGGATACACAAAACTGATGAAGAACCAGGGGCCTCATTTTTTACCCCATGTATTACACAAGCAAAACTAAATGTTAGTTGATGAATGTATGTTTCTCCATGCAGGAAAAAGACTTCCTTTGTATTAACAGGGGGAAAATGATGGTTCAGTGGATTTGATTTCATACCGCAAATTGATCACAATGCAAACATCGCATGTAACTAGTAGGCAATATTTAGTTTAGATGTGAAAAAAAAGATTGTGTTGGCTGCTTTCGCGACTATCTCGTCTAAATGAGCAGTACCATTGGAATAAACAATTATGTAGTTTATTCTGGCACAAATAAAGAAGCAAATGTGGATCTCGTTGACCGTAGGTTTACATCTGCTTGAATTTTGAAGGAGATGAAATATTTCACTCTATAGCTGATTTCGCAAGAAACGGTCTAAAACCAATCGGGACAAGTGTAGACATGTGAGACAACACACTCAGCAGGGACGAATGGAGGATAGATATATTCACATGCAGATAAAATTTTCGTGACCTGGGCCTCAGAAGGACTGGTTACGATCACATCGCTGCCAAAACGACCTAAGGATCGATAGCAGATCATGATTTGGAGTCCTTCCTGACAAGTAAGTAGATTGAGAGCAGATGAAAGTCACCGGAAACGTTGTTGAGTGATTTATAACTACAAACTGCCAACCAAGGTCCACATAGATCAACTCTGCGTATAGGTAAAATTGTATGTACAGTTTGGGCGGTAACTCCCATAGGAAAACATGACACAGATCTCGTTATGTGAATGCTTTTCGGGTTTACCTACTGCAACAGATGGTGAAACAATTTATTCATCATGTGTTTTTACGATACACTAAAGGAGAATTTCCAAAATAATTGTTATAATCAACTGTTGGCCTAGATGCTACTCACGTATCCTACTTCACTTTTATGTGAGGAATGATTTCGTTCCCGATGAAAGTGCTGAAGCTGATTTCGGTATTGCTTGGGACATGGGGACCGGTAACGTGCTGCTACATATAACTCTGGCTAACAATGAGCAGGAAGGTTTTGTGTGTGTCAAACGTAAAAGACTGAAGTGTCACCGCTTATTCCTCGTATGCGTAGGCAGTGGGTAGGTGATGTTTCTCGCCAGCGCATACGTGTACGCAAGTATAAATGCAAAAACTGCTTCAAGCTTCGTGTTTCGTAGTTGCTGATGATCTCAGTCTTCAATTCTGATAGCTAACTGAAAATCAAAAGACAGTTATGCTACTTGCTTAGTCGACTTCTCATGTCAATAAAATATTAACTTGATTTAATTATAATCTTTCCACAGATAGCTCTGTAAAACTAAAATATGCAACACGGAAAGAGCTCACTTTTAAACGTACATCACTGGAATCAGAATAGTGAAATTTTCAAGAGCATCCACCTGTATGGATTAACCAAAGTTCATCCAACCATTTAGAATATAGCTATCAACTCAGACAAGGAAATGGTACTAGCTGCACTTTGGGCAAATCATTCGCGTTAGTTCCCACGAGTGGACGGATGCATTAAAAATAAACCGTGTCTTGCTGTTAAAACACGCCTGATCTCTCAGTGTGGCCCACGAATGTGGCCGACGAATGTGGCCATTGCGGGTGGAAGATTGTTGGGTGTCAAAAGTGCCTGTGTACAATTGCTTCTGAAGAATGGTTAAAACACGACATGAAACCATATATGCAATGCCAGGGTTAGGCGTAAGTCCTTAGAGCACATGATACAATGACATTATTATAAGCTTGATGTAAACAAGCAGAAATGTAGATCTACCAAGTATGTACCTCTAAGTATATGCAGTCTACCAATGACTGCTTCAGAAAAGCAATGGAAAAGGAAAAAAATATTATCAGGGACCACCACATGCAACGGATGAAAAGTTCAGCGAAAAGTTAAAAAGCTCGAGATTATTACCATGTTTACAGGCAGAAATCAAAATGTGAACTTCTAGTACACCATTCTCTTTTTGTAAAGTAATTTAGTTCAATCAGCTCTACCGGGCTTACTTGCAGTCATATCAGAGGCATTCCCTTAACTTTTAGGGATACAAGCAGGGATGGTTGAGTATAGAGCTACCATGTGGACCATAAACTTACTGTATACGTGTCAAACTTCGTTCTCCCGCTTATAAAGTACGCAGCTTATTGATAAGGAAAATTAGTGCATATGATTTAAATTTTCTGTCCTAATTCACTTTCTTCAACGGGGTAAAATCAAGTAAATAATGGGCAGTTCAATTGACCAGAACAGAATGGAACGGATTTGATTTCCAAAGACCGTAACTCATCAGCTTCATCAGTTATTATTATTGAGGTTGAATGTTGCGAACTCGAATACACGAGGACAACGGGAAAGCAACCGGTGTTTCATTTTTGATGGTAGATCCCAATATTGTTTCCCGTTTGGATATTTCATGCCAAATGAAGTTAGTTTCGTTTATCTACCTAGTAGTGTGTTTCTGTTTACGATATTTTTGGTCCCATGAACTAAATTGAACGGGAATGAACTTTTGGTTCTTGGACGTTGTCGTCACTTATGGCATATTCAGTGAATACGAGATTTCGAACAAATATTCGTCTAAACTGCAAGCATTGCTTGGTTTCCTATCGAGATAAAATCATACAACTACTTGCAACAAGAAAACAGGGAACATGCCTGAGTGTGATTTGTTACAGGCAGGAACAACCTGAATACGGTATCATATCGCCCGGTGACGTTGAAGTTAAATTAGACACTATCAAAATTTTCATCACCTGAACAAACCCCAAAGCTCAGCATTTAATTCTCGCGTTTCGTGTCAAATGTCTTCTGTTGATCACGTCGAAACATCCAGAGGAGATGATGAATTGCTAGCAAGCAAACCAAGTGCAGTGCAGCAAATGGTACTCGAAATACATATCAATTTGAAGGTATGTTCACGATGATTCACGGGTTGCTGCTCGTCTCATATAAATCGCCAGTGGTTTAAGGCTTGCTAATTTGACTCAAGAAAATGTGCTGGGACTTGGATCAGTTGAGTAATAATGATGAAGCTGAAAACTTCAGTTTACCCTAATTAGATCAAAATGGGAGACGGTGCTGAAAGAAACCAAAGATTTTTGAGCATTGTTCATATTTAATGGAAGTTTAGTAACTTTACAAATGACAGATAATTGCTCACCTAGCGATTTAGCTATATTCGCCAGCAGAACTGCAGGCATAGCTCCAGGTAATTTGTGCCCTAAGAGTTTCCTGTCTAATGACAGTTAATATGAACCGCTTTCTCCTTCCAAACCGGTTATCAAGATGCGGAATATGGGGAATTTCATGTGGATTAACAGAACATATTCAGCTAAACAATCTAAATGGAAAGGAAAATTCTCGACTCAAAAAAATTTTTTTCATGGAAATGATAATTACAATTCTCACTGGGTTAACAACAAGTAGGCCATAAAATCCACATTTGATTCGTTCATATCCACTGAATGCTGCTAGTGGGAAAAATCAGCCAAAATCCATTCGGGAACTGAGGTGAAGAAGAAATGAGGTTAACGAATTATAGTCTTTCTATTGATTTCGTTTTCGCCATGGTGCCACCAAGCTTGTCATTCCCAAAGTTGAACGCCTATTTTTGTTCATTGACTCCTACGTAAATGGGGCAGAACGTTCGCTTCTTGTGGGAAGAATTTACTCAACCATATCTGTTTTCTCCACAATCACACTGTCCACTGAGTAACTTGATTCTGGAAAAGGTAATTGTCGGCAAAATACTGAGTGATCATTATGCTGTAATTCCCATTGTCATGGTTAGAATGGAATGGTAAGAAATAAGGCCGAAATTGATGAAGAAACGAAGGGGAAAAATGACCCACAGAAGGATAGCGTAAAACACTTGGTTTACGGGTTTGGGAGTAAAACGGTTTTAAAACCTGGTCATTTTGTGATACGGAGTTTAGTATGATAGAAACAAGATCCATTTATCTCTTCTAACCATTCAGTGACGAGAATTAGTTAAGCCGTGTGGTGAATGTGATGGACTGCTTATTGGTACTTACTGACTGTCAATCGGTTTATTGGATAACGTGAGATTGGTGCGTGAAAGATGGAGTTCGAAGAGGATTCATTCATGAGTACAAGAAACACAAATCTCACACACTCGTCACAAGTAGATTTAAGCGTTGTAAAGGAAGTGTAAAATGCGAAGGAGGCTAGTGAGGACATGCATCCATTCTTTGCAGAAGACCTGACTTTGTGAGAGGGGCTCAAGAGGACTTAACGGGACATCCACAGTGTCTCCTTTCGAGGCTGTCGGGTACTTCTGGCTGCCGTAGAGGTCTAAATCTGAGCAAACGTAAATGGAAAATTCTGATTAGTCAGGCTGGAAGCTAGTCACATAGTGAAAACACACGCCTTCGGACGATACTGCAATAGCTGCTGACTGCATGTAACAAATATGAAAAATCTCTACTTGCTCCCTATTAAGGTTGGTAAGAATTCTTCAGAGAAAACAACTATTTGTTGTATATCGAAATACTGGACAATTTTTTTTACCTAATTCATTCGTTCTGTGATGAAATAAAACTTCGTGTTGCATGACCCAGTCACCTAGAAAAAACAAAGGAAACTAGACCGGCGGTCTGGATAAATTAAAGTTCACCTAAAGAAGCACACAAAAACCGGATGGATGTGTGGGCCTATGTAAAGTTTTAAATGGAACCATGGTCTGTTTTCCTTTTTCTAGCCGAACGGTGACAGCCAAAATGTTTCCTAATAATTCTTATATAACAGAATTTACTGTGATTCTCAAGTAAAATGAATATTGTGTGCCGTATAAGGCAAACGGATCACAGAATTGCTGGGGCCAAAACAGTGTGGAAAATCCGTCTGCCTCCTTCAAAGCGTGCTGCTAATCTGGCCAAAGCATTGAAAAACTGCCTGAGTTAATCCTAGCTTAGACCAACCGGGCACACAAGGGATGCTCCTGAAATTCATGTTTGTTTCCAGTCGGATTACCAAACTGCCAAAATATCTTTCGAATATTTTGTTTGTTTCTGTCGATCCCGAGGGGAAAAACATGTCAGCTGGTGTAAAAACTCATCATTTCGGCATTCCCTTTCACGGATGTAGTGGAACGCAAAATCTGGGAAGGAAAATTTTCGTTACACATCTATTAAAATAATCAACCAATGGATGAGTAAATCATTGCTAAGGCAGTATCCTTTGCGGAGAGTAAAAACTGTCTGGTTAACACAATTTTTGTTTGTGCTTTTTATCGCGTGTAACGTAGTGTGGGTCGTCTCTCTAATAGATTTCATTGTGATCATCTAGTTGGATGTTGCAATTTTCTAAAATACTTTCAATTTTTGAGTGAAATGTTGACTTCTGACCCCGAAAAAACCTGAGTTTGCAATTTAGGAAACCTTTCGGAATTCAAATACCCCTATGCACGATACAGAAACAAATCTTCTGACCGTTCTAACGACTCGCAGGCGATAGCCGATTCAGTTTTCAATAAAATGGCGCCCTGCATGCGACTGACGCCGGAAAATTAAGGCGGTCAGCTTGTGTAAATTGTGGGTGGCTGCGGAAATTGCGGTAGCACTGTTCATTTGGTAATTTGTTAACACTGCCATTGTGCAAACAGATGATGCCGGGGTTTCAACTGAACTTTTCGATTAACCGTGGTTATTTTATGTCACCACGAAGTTTATTTGGAGTCTGCCGCTTGAATGCATTAACCTGATCTTTGGTGCACAAAGAAACCAGAGTGCTGATGTTATCGAGCATCAAACTGGACCATAACAAAACAAAATAATAAAGATATCTGGTGACGCAGGAGTACTACGTCATCCGACGATCGGCCACACAAATAGAGCAGACAGAAGAAGGCACCGGACTAAGCTGGACTATTGATCACAACAGTGTATCTCAAGATAAAAAGCGAAACAAACCGACGATAACTATGCCACTACCGGATACCCCTTTTCCCTGGTATTCGTCATTTGGTCTGAGCACATGGGAACAGGCATTGTCATTACCTGGATCGGTGCGGTTGATGGAGCCTTGAGCTTGAGAAAATTTCTTTTTCTTTTCGGCTGCTTATTAACTGTGGAACATACTTTCAAGCTGTCGGTGCCGTCGAGTTGAATCTTCGTGCTGTAAAAGGGATTAGAAACAGGCTAGAAACTAACTTACTGGTAATGTGATTGAAGGGATTTATATAATTTTTAATTTTATTCGCAGCCATAGGTACGGAGTTGTCTGAGTGTGAACGTTTACCATGAAAGAAACAATGCACACTAACGGACGAGCAGAACACTGTTCCCATCAATTCATTTGGGCGATGTACAAACATTCCCATTTGATTTAATTTAGTTTGGTTAAATGTCTTACTACTGGAAGAGACTAAAGCAGACTTAGCTCAACGAAGTTGTCTTCAGTGTAACGTCTAGGCGTATCGCAAAAACCAGGTTGTCGATACTGAAAGTGGAAACACAGATAAACGAATAGGCAGTATTAACAACAATAGAAAAAAGTGTTTCTGTAAAGCAAATTCACTAGCAATTTATTTTGTTCACCGTAACACCTGGCAAGATTATTAATGTTCAGCACTGATTCTGCAGTTCCGGGTTTCCTTTAGCCAGAAACCTGCGACTAAATAAAGTAAAGTGGTCAGCTCCTCGGCACAGTCGGAATATGGGGACCAAATGTCAACTTCGTCGTTAGACCCAATCACAAGTGGTCAGCAAAACAACCGGAGCTTCGAAACGGTCTAGTCACATTGCCCCATTGGACGTCTGTCACGTTTCCTCAGAGTCGAATTAAATGGTCACAATAGGGCACTTATAGTTGTGGATGCAGACGTTGTCTGGTTTTGATTGTAATGCTTGAAGCGAAATAAAATTTGTGAAACCTATGCCATATTTGGGAAATGTTTTCCAACTCCGACAATGCTGCTAGGGCTTTTCTGCAGATAGTAAACCCGGAAATTCATTAAGCCTAGCTAGTCGCCTAAATGATTTAAATTATTTGTTGCTTGCTTAACCATTGAAATCTTCATTTCAGTTTAATAGTTTTGTAAACAAAAATGTTTACTGTTAATTTCAATGGAAATCGTATTGTAAATTTGGTTATAATGTCATGTCGCACCTTATAATTCAACGTTTGTGCTATTACATTAAAACTAACTAATGAACCATCGGTATGGTTGTTTTTCTCATTGGTTAAATGAATGAAGCATATATTTAACTTGTTGATAACTTTATTGATTTCACCATGTATGCAAATAGTCATTTGTTCAACAAACAAGTGCCATCTAGGTATACCTTTCTTCCACAACAAGAACAAATGAGAGAGTTGGCGAAGATTGGTGAAATCTCAAAGCTGACCAATTTACCCAATACTTTTTTCCTTGGAACGTTTTGTGAATTGTTTGTTTGTCGTAAATGCAACAAGAATAGTGCTGATGTTCATCTTAGCAAGTTTAAAAGTGCCAGTAAATCTGCAGCTTCATTTTCCAAGAATGAAATGCAAATGATTTTTGGAAAAAAAAGAAGAACCATATTTTCCTTTCGACTGTTGAATGCTGATAAAAGTCCTGATGGAAACTTTATTCATTGCACCTTCCAAACTATTTCCCTGTTAGCGGCCCAGTCAGCAACATTCGTGTCTCTTGTGAATCTGCATGCATTTCCGTCGTCCCATCAAGTTTAATATCACATGGAGTGAAAAATATTCTCATCTCTTTTGGTGCATGCCAACAACGACCAGATTCTGTTGGTAAGTTGGTTCATCCTTTAGATTCTCCTGTAGTAGTTATCAGAATACCACTCCGGCGGCAAAAAACCTCTTTGATGAAGGCGCTTGCTTAAACTAGATTAGGTTTTCGTGAAGCCATTACGAGACAAAAAATGCTTGCTTCTGTTAAGAAGCGGTCAATTTTGAACCTCGCGAGAGTCCACCCAACTCTCTTTTGATATTCGATAATTCTGTGACAAGAACCGATCTGAGGTATTTCAACATCGACGAACCGAAGCGTATTTGCCTATTTAAACTGGTGAGGATTGGGGAAACAGCGTGGATAAATTGTGAACTAAGTTTTGCCCAACCGTTTGCATTGCAAATCGTCAAGTAACTGCACTGCTTACACTGAAAATCATACGCTTTATGTTCACAAATTCCATGTCGACAGTGAATTGTTTTTGATCCAAATCAGAGCAACCACTTTACACTGCAACCTGGAGTAATTTTTCGTTAACATATATGAAATGTGAAATGCCATATAGGGAACACAAGCAGAATGACCTAATTAACTTTCACTTTTTGTTATTTCATGTCTTACCGAATTTTTAACCCGTGAAATTTCAGCTGCGGCAAAATGCGTCGAAAGGTTGATTCTCCGAAGGCATCCCGTTAAATGGCCGGAGGATAAATTTTAGCAGCGCCGGTTATTCACATACGTCCTTATTACCAAAATCTACCCATTCAAACTTCAGGTTTGTTTTTGCTAAATGTCTTGGTGTCTTTTATATTTTGCCCCCTATTCTATTGAAATATGTATGTGCATCATTCACGGAAGTGCGCTTGCGACCAACGGAGCGCTGGCATGGGACGAATTTGCGCGTAGTAGGAGGATTCGAACCCGCGACCCTGACGTTTAAGAATCACTGACTTATTGGCTCGACAACCAACCGCAAACATTAAAAATAGCACATCTGTTCCTTCCGCAACTGGATTCAAGCAGCTGAAACAATAGCAAAGTTAAATCATAACATCGCTGAACGATGTTTTACTTCACCAAATAATAAAAAAAATAATTGGGACAAATGTCATTTGCTGGACCACAAGTAATAGGCATTACCGGAAACATTTTTGGGTAGGCAGAGTTGCCCAGCGGTTATTTAATAATAGACATGCTGCAAAAATCCTTAAGAGAAGCTCTGATGCCTTTTTTAATTAATCCGGAATAAACTAGAATCCAGCATATTAAATATCAATTTGTGACTTCCTAATTTAATTTAAAGCAACGCTCGGTGAAATCTAGACATCTGGAACTCAGTCAGTCATATGAAAACATCTCCGTCCGGTTTGTTTATAACTGATATGTCCGGATTGAATAGTTTCAAACCTGGCTCTCGTTATCCTGTCACAGTGATCGGTTTTGTGCAGAAGACTGAAAAAGAGCTAGATACTAGTTTACCTATTGTCACTTAATCTGTCCTGGTTTTTCCAAGTCACAATGAATAGTGTGGTAAATGCGCATGAAATACTGGTATCCAACTGTGAATATTCGTCCATGAATGCCATATCCGTCACTCGTGATTCATGATTGGGTGACCCAATGATCATTTACTCGAATATTTACGCCAAATTGCATTGACTGTCCAATGAATGATTAAAAAATGCAATAGAATAACCTATGTGCTGAATACATGTTGTACTTGACGTCATGTTTGAAGACACCGACCTTACTGCCGTCTATTTCAAGACTAGAAATATGTATAGGAACGTAATCTTTAGATCTAATTAGAGAAATATAGTGGCGCCAGATAACGAAGTGACATGAACCGTTAATTAGGCCAAATTAGGAATTCCAAATTGGTTTTTCTGGATAAGTACCTCCGGACCGTCACGCAGGATGCTACTAAAGCTACCTTCATCTGATTTTGATAGGATCAGTCGTTAACGGTATTGATTATGTCTGTGCCGGAATAAATTTGGAGTAATAAATGGAAATTTAATGAACACTACAACGATATCCTTGCTGTACAAAAACCGGGTTATGTTCCCCATAGTAGCGATCATTACAGGCAGAATGAGAAAATTATTTTTCAATCTTTACAAAGCACATTATAATGGCTAAATATATTGTCTTCCAATCGATCTAACTGCCATGACTAGTCCCTGAAGTATTCTGAAGACCTGTAGCACTGTGTACAAGATATGGCACGCGAGTAACATTTGACTTAACCTACAGGTAGAATGCGGCACCGAAATACTAACCGATACGTATGAAACCTGGAATACAATTCGTTAGTAAATTAAAATCAGTACTAACATCAGGAAGCGCACGTCGCGGCATCCAGTTGGTAGACTAGGAGATTTGCTGTGTATTATCTAAAGACAGAGGTGCCACACAAGATAGAATGAAAAACAACCGTATGGATTTGCAAGTCTTGTAATTGCACATCCTGTGGTGTTCATAAAAAAGGGACCAAGCTTTGCTAACTTATCAGAGACAAGTGTAACCTTCAGCGTTCTTAACAAGCTTGGATTGTCTATCTCGTCGGAGTACAAAAGTACGGTTTGCCCTAAGATGAATAATCGTAAATTAGTGTGTCCTTGTTTGTCAAGCATCCAGCTCGAAAAAAGAATGAATTTGAGAACCCCAAAAAGAAGGGTAAAGAAATTTAAGGAGGCACTTGATTATTCTTTTTCCGTGCAGCTCGATGAATTTCGTGTTCTTTTAATTAAAAACCGATGAAGGAACTAACGACTGTTGAGTAGTCAAGGTGATGGGGAAAGGCAAAAGCAGCAAATTGGAATTATGTCGCTGGTAAAGGAGGAAAGAGAACGGAATTAGTCAAAACCGGAGTGCGCTATTTTGAAACTCAGTGTGTATTGTATGTTCCTCAATAATCTACCACAAAGCTGCATTTGTTTGCATAGTTCCTACTGAAAATATTTGGCTAATGAAACAGTTACCAGTAACATGAAAGCAAAATTAGTGAAACGACAATATACGCTACCAACAAGGGTTAGTATAAAATGAAGTTACAGTTTTCCGATAAATGGAATGACAATCAGACAAAAGGTACCAAAATATAGTTAGTGAATCCTAAGTTTCCAAATGGCTCATCTTGCAGCGTCAAGATTGGAATCGCTATTGAAAATGATGGAAATACTGCACATTGTATTATCCTTGCTAGGAATCATCGACAGTGTAAATCCATCACGCAGGAACCGGGACGTGAACCCGAGAAGAACTACTGCGAGTCGCATGTCCTAGCCATTATGCTGAACAGGCTGGTTCTCGGCATTTGAGCGGACATGGTCTATCGCCCATATCAGTTTCTGGCTTTTTCGGGCTAGAGATCCTTGAACGCACAACATGAACGATTCTTAGGTGAGGAAGAAATATTCTGCGGGAATCAATGACGTAAGGCTGATGGGTATAGAAATTTGCCAACTGATCGTTTGCAGTAGTAAGAGACTTGTTGTGAACCTCAAAATGGTTCCACGTGCATTATCGATGCCGAAAATACAGATATTAATCGCGGAACTGCTGTTTTGAATTTAATTATCTTGAAATTCGTTTCATTTTGAGAAGGCGACAGATCAAACAATCGTAACCAACAGTGGCAGGCAAAAAACGAATTCCACAGCGAGCACGCTAAATGCTACGTCGATTTTCCGTTCCAGTGCAATTTAATGTAATTTCTGAAACTTGGTTGGAGAGAAAACCTAATGTCAAAAATGTTTTCAATCACTTAATGTTAATGTAATGAATTTAGTTATGCGAGTCGGAAATTTTGAAAGTTGCACTATTCTGTGACTGATTCATTATCGATGAACTCCCGAACGTAATTAGCAGGTGACAACTACAGTTTGACTATTGCCTAGAGAAAGCCAAAGATATCGGAGAGGATTATAGATTTGCGGGAAACAGCAGTGTATAAACTGAATCAGCACCCGTCGAATGTAAGATGGTTAGCGGATGCTCCAGAAAGATGCATCAGCTGTCATCAACCCCAGCCAAACCAGATAATAATCCAAACTAAAATGTATTGACTAAGTTGGAGAAATTGTTTGTGGAAATGGATCAACCGTTTTCAATTTCCGATATGCATATAATTTTATCGTAATTTGTGACACGGTTGAAAATTGCTTTTGTATATACCTTTGAAAATCTAGTACTTGCGGGTTTTAAAAAACATAAATAAATAACGTGAGATTATCTAGGAGTTTTCCTCATGTTGTCTGGTTGCGGACTGTCGCTGGCCCATTGAAACACTTGTGACCTTGGTTGGCTAGGTGTGCACATCTGAACATAACCAGTGAATTATGCTGTAACATGAAAATTCGGTAAAGGCTTTGGGAGTCTTTGGATTTATGGTACTTTACAAGCACACTTTGACTGGCTGTGCTGCAATTCTGTCATCGTCATTTCGCTGAATTCTTGTCGGATATTTGGTCCGATTATGGTCTCCTTTCGCTGCTACAATCGATCGGAATTTTTGTTGTTTAAAAACAACATTGTTACTCAACGGGGACAGAATCATTCACTGCTGCACCTCAACGATCTTCCTGTCCATCTAAAAGGGACACGCGGGTTGGCTGGCAGGCAGCTCTTAAATGCATCCTTCCAGCCAATATGTCCATTCCGGCATTGTTGAATACCAACATCCGCTCTCTCGGTTTAAGAAAATGTCCGACCTGTCCCCCGCACTTCAGTCACCGATCCAAGTTCACACGTGTATCATTTGCATACAAGAATCGTGGCTGAACCCGGATATCGCTGATTCATTCGTGTCGATGAACAGCTTCAGACTCCATCGGCAGGACAGACTTTCGGACAAGAATAAGACTGGAGGCGATGTGACAACATACATAAACTCCTTCTGGTCTGGTAAGTCCAAATGTGTTTACACGTGCTCGCTAAGCGGAACTGATTGTCTCATGATATATTGTCATCTTAGGTTTTGTCACAATACTAGCATTATCATAACGAATTTATGCATTGCCCATTTTAGCTCGGAACAAGATATCACATCTTTTTCGCCCCTTTTCTAGTGTATATTATTCATCTTCTTCAGGATAATCTGCATATTTTTGTGGGTGATTTCAATCTTACATCTACCGCACCACTGACTATGTTTGATCTGACTGACCTCTGCGTTTCTCCAACCAGAGGCGGCTCCATTTTAGATAGAGTTATTATCAACAACCCTGAATTATTTCCCCTGAAACTGCGTGCTGCAATATCAAGTAATAATCATTGTTTGTTTTTGTTAAGGCCCATTACATTCCTTCAAGCGAATAAATCAAATCGAAGTTCGCCTCCGTAACTTTTTGCGCAACAAGCTTACTCGTCCGCAGAAATCGGTTTTCACTTGCATCTACCCGTTTCTCTTTTGAACCCCTGCTTAACGACATCGTCAAACTTCTCACTTATACGATCAACGCAATATTTGATATCTGCTATCCCTTAGAAACACTGTTCGTCTCGAATGGACGCATCTCCAACCAGAAACTGTAATCTCTATAAGGACGCCAGGAGCAATTCTACAAATCCCGTAGTAACTCAAGCACACGGTATATGTGCAACCTAATAAAAGCTGGAATCCAACGCATTGACACTGC
>LUCM01008353.1:42837-137858 GCA_008360955.1 Fasciolopsis buskii
GAGGAAGGCCGCTCTCAAATACACATCGTCGAGTAAAATGCCCATTCCAGCATCATTCCACATAGAATTACTTCTCTGAGTGCAAGGATGTCGGATGTATCTCTTCCAAATGCCTGTTCTTATCTGTCGAATTTGCATAAAACAGTCGTGACTTCATGCAGATGCTGCCTTCATATGTTGACTTCAAAATGTACCGGGAAGGGAGCAATTTTAGTAGGGAAACTGTGAACGGTTGGAAAAGAAACATCATCCGACCCATTTGGGGGAATCCCAAGTATATCTACGAAAATTCCCACCTGATATAACCGCTTATTTGATCACTACGTGGCATCCAAGATATGGTGACCATCACAGTGTCATCATAAAATGCATCAGCTCGGTTTCATTTTACCTTCTACATGATATCTAGTCCTCATGGGGTGCCTTTCTACCATCCTTTGCTTTATTGCAGGAAAGTAATTCGCACATCACTATGGGCGATTTCAATGGCGTGACTTTAGATTTCATCTAGTTTGATTAAACAAGCAGTTGTGAATGTTCAACTAGAGGGCAGTTTATTCCTGGCACAGTTATAATTAACAGCCTTGGTTTATTTCCCCTTGCTGCTTCCGGTTTTTTTACAAATGAACCCAAATGCATGCGTTGTATTCTTAATTGCTATACTAATACCGAGATCATGTACTCCCACCGTTTCACACGGATATTTTCACTCCAGTGTCTGGTCTCAGAGAGAGTTAGTGACCTCTTGCAATACGTTTGGAAACCTAGCAGATACGTTTTGCACGGCACTGTCCCCCTTTTCGGTCACATAAATAAATCTTCAGAGTGATGCGGCGACTTATTCTGTACATGTCAATTACGTAGCCTGTTTCTTAACATACCTTGGAAATTGTTGGTTTCCATGATCTTCTATTAGCGTAACTATTTGATTACGTGCATACCACTAACCTTCCTACTATTCCAACTTTAATTTTTCCAGAAATGAAAATGACGTTGTCCTCTCTCAGATTTATACCATTTTTTCTAGCAACAGGGCATTTCAGATTGGTTCTGTGAGCATTGGTTTCAAATTTAATTTAGACAAATATTTGCGATGTTGTTTGTTTGATGCGCTCCAACTGGTGTATCCATCTGATTCATTTTTCAGAAGAAAAATGCAAGCATCTTCCAGGGCAGAACCCGCCAGCTGCTTTCAATGTGACTATCAAGGAAACTGAGTTGTTCGTTTCACATTTGTACTCCTACGATGAAACTTCGAGATTCAGCGCTTCGAACAGGAAGACTGAAACACGTTGAACTAATTCACAGTATCCATCCCGTTTTGTCCACCAGTGTATTTTGACTTCACTTCTTTACTTTTCCCCTGTTATTTCTGCAAGCCTGCTGGGAAAAATTTATTCTCCTTGAACTGCCAACTGGTAATCGCTTATCTTTTGTACCCCTGAGTGATTTACGCGTCATTTATTGTCATTTGAAAGACGGTTCGAGATCCATTCATCCTCTATAAGACTATAAAATTACATTTCCATTATTTATCAAGCAACCTGACTAACGAACATTGCATCCTAATGGGTTATCTCGACAACATATCGCAACTGATCACATCCTTTGTCTACCGAGTTATGTTGCTCCTTTTCGATGAAGTAATACAAGCAACGCTGTCTGTCTCATCTGAAATTTTCACATATAACTATGCCAAAGTCAGCATTTTATTACAATACTGAAATTCAGTCACATGCACGGGTACTAATAAGAAAATATTTACTTGTCTGTGTGTCGGAGAAAGTGGTATGACAAAAATGCTAGTATTTAAGTGAACGCAGATTCCACCGAAGATTATAGTGAAATGAAATCTACTTAAAATCTGTCACTAACTGACAGAAAACAAGAAGCACTATGCAGCGGACGGTGGGCCAGATGTACATCATACCTATTTCAAAGAGTTTCCGAAGTTCATCATATTACAAAATCATTCTAAATTTAGTAAATATCACGGCGGGATTTGAAATTCCATACGACTCAAATCAATTTTAAATTAGGGTGGACATATTTTGGCATGTGGCCTTAGTTGCCAGGGCAACGGAACTGAAGTGCTTAAGTAGTCTGGGCGATTAATCTGTCGACGAAACTTCATTACCCGAATTTATCCAATCTCAATCCTCAAAGTAAAGCCCTCGTCATTCTTCCAAATGGACACCTTATGGAATTAAACGGTAAACTTGTAGTGTTTGTATGGGAGTGCATAGACTTTTGCATAAAACAGTATCCGGATTTCGATCAAGAACCAAAATTGAATAAAATTTGGGTTTATTAGTCCGTCGAAAATGAAAGAGTAAAATTCATTGGGAATAAGACTTGTTGAATTGGCGATTTGAAAGTGTCAGAAAATTTTGCTCGAAAAGTCGGCTGAGAAACAGTCTGGGTTTGTTTGGAGGCGTTCCTGAAGAAAAAAACGAATTCCCGCTTGTTTGCTGACTAAGTCCCCTACTCGTTCGCACGATATTACATCGACTTAAGGTTTAATTAATAGATTACAAAAAAATAAATTGGAACTCATTCGTCCTCACTCGACTGGGATTCGGGTACGCGATGCACAGTGAGCTCAATAACTGGTTACAATTTTCCAGCATTCCTCTGAGTGCTTAGAAGAGAGCTGGCCTTTAAAGACAGAGCAAGTCGAAGCAGCCACGTTACACACCCCGGAAACTTAGCGACGACAACAATAAACAGTAGCTTCCTCAAAAATAGCACTCTGACAGGAGCTGTACTATATGCTTTGGTAAAACTTGGCCTAGTTTTGACTGAGGTATCTCCTAGTGAAAAAAATACCGACCTTACCACTACTGAATATACTGTGAATAGTTCACTTCGATTCACATTCCACACAATGGAAGACCTGTTAATTCAAATAAAAATCTTGATGATTTAGGATTTTTCTGATGCTACACTGATTAAATCCCTTTGCAGTGCTGATCTCACTTTATTGTGATTTGTTGTGAAAATCCGGTTGTTATTCGGTGAAACTATCTCCAAGAATTTCGATGAAATCAAGGAAGCCGAATTCCATTAGTTGCCTTGTGAAGTCAGCATAACTATAATTGTTCATGGCGGCAAAAAAGCATGTAGATGGGGGAAAATCAAACCGGAATAAATGATTTCGTCATGCAAGCCTCAATTATGATACCGAGGAATTTAGACACAGTGGTTCCCTCTCACTAAGTACTACCAAGCAACTTAGGTGACGAGAACAAAGACTGTGAAATGCGGTTCACAGCGGTGATGAATATTTGCCATGATAAACAGCTGCCCCTTGTTAGCCAAAGAGGCTAGAGATTTTGTCAATTTCGGGTAGGCTTCAGGTAGGGACCATTCCTAAACCGACCGAAACGATCGATAGCAATTTGCAGGCCAACGAATGTACAAATGACCGAGAGAACCAAGTATTTGCTGACAATGCCAAACATAACTCTTTTTTACACTTTTGTCGGAAGCTTGGCATAAACTGTATATCCTTTCGTCGTGGAGCAAATAGCTTTCAGTAAAGTCGATGGAGCAAAAGGACTCACCAACCTCGGAATCCGTGCTCACAAGTAACCGCAAACTGAATGGCAGGCGGAAAACAATGAAATCACCGGCACGGGAAAGAACAGTTACGTTTTGACCCACGGACAACACAAGATATTCACATGACAGTAATGGCACAAGGTATGCCAGGAAAACACCGATAAGTTGCATCAACTTACACCCCTGTCTCGGGAATTAACATAAATGATGAAACGACCATTGACCCTGGGTGACAAATTCAGCGGATTTCATAATTTTGCATTTGAGATTTTGAAGCCTCACCACAACACAAAGGCCCAATGATTTAAACGACGTGGTTGAGAATATTGGGTGCTTTTTGCGACCATAAGAGTCCATATTGTCATTTTACTCGAAATGATTATTTGCTAGTCAGAATGACGCATTTGGTGCATTTTCGAGTGAAATAACGAATCAAATAAACATCTCCATGTAAGCTAACAATATGATCCGCGAATAGTACCGATTTTTGATGTCCGTGAAAATATTCCGACCAGGCTTCGGCCGACGGTTTATGCATCGCTGCAGCCATCAAGTGCACGCAAATGATGGAGTTGCTTGATTACTGAACGTCTGCGGAAGCTGCATCAATGCGTCCCATTGTGAACATCGTTGGTCGTCAATAAAGCCACAGCAAACTTAAAATCTCCGGAATGTACTCAGGCACTATAGCTTGGACAGCACCATCCCCTTACACTTAGGAGTAGAGACAAAACAACTAACGTAGATTCTGATTTTCCCTTGTAAGTCTTCTGATGATGCCATTATTGAAGCATAGCACTGGTTGCAGTTACTCATAAGTACTAATGACTCAGCTCGGTGCATCAGTAGTAGATCACTAGATGTAAGCTGGCGAATGCTATTTTTTGAAAATAACCAAAGAGTTGGATATCTCTGTTAGGGGGAATTATTTTGTTTGGCTCACTTGATTCATGCAATTATTACTCCAAAAAGAAGTCCCTCGAAGCGGTACCTATCTCTGTCTGTTGGTCTGTAACTTTTCTCTTTATAATTATCGCTGTTTAAAAATAAGATGTTTGGAATGCTGCCATCAGTTAAATGAGATTAATGTTTGAACTTTCATGCAAACCGTTCACCTAAAGTCTACTGCAATTCATAATTTTACAAATGAGTGATGTTTCCATCCGTTCAGAACTCAGTATTCCCATCTGGGTTTGCAGTACTTGTGTTAGAATGGAATGAATACGAGGATACACAGATAGCCTTCTCTGTTTTCCTCGGCTTTACTCAAGAAACGATCAATATTCATCGTCAACGCACATTTTTTCAGCAGACTCTGAAATAATAAAAAAACACTGAAAATTCCCAATCAATGATATTTTTGAAAAATCATTTACTGAAACAAACCTCTGCCCACAATGAATGCTCAAATTAGTCTGTACCACTAGCGATCGATAACGAAAACCAACTCAAGAAATGATGGGGATGGAACAAACGGTTCAATAGTCTTTCAAACTGGAACAAATGAGCACTCTTATTCGATGGCCTAGTTTCAGGATCCTATTTAATCATATCGATCTACAACGTCACCATGCGCAACAGGGATAGAAGGCACGTGTACTTGTGGGTGGAGTACCGGGAAAAACTGGTAAGTAAATGTAACTGAACCATAAAATGGACAAAATTTGTCCACTAATTGTTTGACATAAAGAAAAAGTGGGCACAGCAGAATACTGATCGATCTTCGTGCTGGTGTGATGCAACTTTTCGAAACAAAACCTAGGAACTAATCCGATTATAGGGGGTTGATTTCAATTGACGAATCAGACAATATTACCTTTTGAGCAAGAAATGACTTGCACAACGGGCAAAGGTGAAACGCAGGTGCAGTGCACTTTTGAGAGAGGTAAAATAACAGAAAGGTTACTTTATTCTCATTTCGTAACTTATCTTTATTGATGACTGACGGCCTGTTCTTTTGGCCTGGTTCAACACTGCAATTTTCCTACAATATTTGTTTTGTGTTCTGCTGTGCCTTGGGAGAGTAAACGCTAAATGATCAATGAATGACATTGCTTCTTTTAAAACGCAATGACTCTGAGTTACAAATACTTGTCAGCTGTTCCAACTGTGTTAACAACATTCAATACACCCCACAGCATTATATCAAGAGGTGAAAGCGAAATGCAGCGGAAATTGTGCATTATTGATGTCACCTCCAATTTGAATAAAGAATTTGAAACCTAAGCATATAAATTATGACACTGTGAAAACTGCAAGGTTCCTTCTCAGTCAGAACTAATGTGAATCACAGTTCACAAAAGCAACAACTTTCATCGTTTTCTCACAACGGGTCTCGTTAATTGCGTCAAGTTTTCTCTTTCATGCTCCTCATTAATCGCTTCCTTAGCACAAATGTTTACCTCCCTGCGATAGAAATAGTTTACAAGGTATGGAAGGTGACAAAACTTAAACAAATGCTCGAACTATGAAATGGTAATCCAATTAGGATGTACATTTCGTTTCGTGCGGCTGTTCATCAAAGGAAGGCAGTGTTATACAATTGGAACTATGGAAATTGTCTTTTCGAAATCAGCGATCACTTTGGCCAACAAATACACACACCGCGCTGGATGCATGCAGTAGGTCAAGGATTTACCACCGTGAATTGCCAGGACTAGAAATGTCACACAGGAATTTAGTATACTCAGTGATTGTAAGTACTGTATTAGGCCGCAGTCAGTGATCAACCTTGAGCCACGAATGTTAACAGGATGCAGTTTGTGCTAACACATCGCCCACTTCATCAGCCTACTTTAACGTCTTGGTTACATTCTTGCTCATTATATTTGCATCTGGGTATTATTTACCTGACTCCAGGTTTCGCGGTTTAAAAAATGAAACGAATCTTTGTCACCTAAAAATAAATAAAATCGACCGTCTCGACAAACGAAACGTTAGTGGATAAAGAACCTGTCTCAATCGATGGCAGGGCCGCTTTTGTCAGATGCTATTCTCTTATATTTTTGCCTTGAACACTGGTACGAAATTATCGATGACACAACGGCATGGCAAATCACCCAAATGAGTCTCAGCTATTTTTGGTAAACCAGTGTCTTTCTAGTTGGAAGGCATATTTTCACCAAAAAACTATCACCTTATAACCGTTGTGCATTCTCTTTCTAGATTTATTGACGGGTGTTTTACATCAATAAGGCCAAGCCCGCGTGTTATTAATCTAACAACTTCAAACTGACACCTAGTTTCCATAAGGGACACCAGTTGCCCGTGTGTGCCAAAATAATGCGGTCCAATATTTTTTTATACAAACGCTTGTCGTTATACTGTCATCACTGAAAATACCTAATAAAAGCTAGTGGCTTGAAAAGTCAGACTACCCAGGTTCATTCTGGAATGTAGGTTTAACACGGACGTTTTTATATTTTACCAAGTGTGGCACCTAGTCACACACACACACACAGGGACAGTTGAATATGCGTACCCCTGACCAGGTGGTGGCCAAAAATGGTTTGCATACCAATTATTCTGCGCTTCTCACAACAAAGAAATCCTACCCAGTCCGCTTGCGTTCTTATTTTGGTTTTGTCTTACGGGCCGTGGAATGATAGGAAACTATTTTTTCACCCGATGTGTACACCTCATCAGTTTTGTTTTCCAATTCTTCTGCAGATTTTTGGGCACCAGTTTAAGGTGTGAAATGAACATGAAACGGAAGTACGATGTGAGGACAATGGCAAGTAAATTAAAAAAATTTCGAAAGCTCAGGTAACTGGTAAAAAAACTGAGAGCAAATTGTAAATGATAACTTTTCTGGCGCTGCATATTTCGTCTTCAGTTTGCGCAGATAACTCGGCAAATGTAATACCTTGTACTGATACGTTCAGCATCTTACACAAACATCTTGCGAAGTTCAGGGCGATAATGTCTAGCATTATCAATTTTTCATTTCCGTTATGAGCTAAGATAACCGCCGTTGTATTTAAACTTATTCCATGTCTTTTGGATTCTTTTTCTAATTAAATTTCTTTTGTTATTGCCAAAGTTTGGGATACAATTATCTGAGTGCTGCGTAAGCCACAAAGTAAAAAGCACGGTCAGATAATTGAATCACAGATGTTGCTTTGTAATAGATACCATGCGGTTATCAGCTAACAGGTAAGCCATAACGAACTGGAGCAAACTTATTCTGCGTTGAAATTCGTGCTGCTTACTTCGGTATGAATTCGATTTCCGTCGAGTTCAAACTATTTTCACATGTATATTTTTTCCACGTACTTACATTTCGACGTGTTTGGGATGCTGCTCAATATCTTCAGCGCTCAAAGGTGAAACAACCCCATTCGTGTGAATAAACAAATAACATTACTTTATTTGTCTTATATTATGCTCACCGAGTCCATAAATCAGCTTGTAACGGATTTTCTTCTCCCACCAAGGCATTGTGTCCTTAGCTAGGGGATCCATTGCTGACTTTTAGGAATACATTGCTATCGAATATTCAACTTTCACGAAGCCCACACAACCATAGTAAGGTTTCATTTGTTCTCAAAATATCGCTTGACAGATCCGATCTCATCAATATGCATCACCGTTTATTCCGTCTCATAGTCTGTTACGAAAATTGTATTAAATTGTCCTAGCAAGCATTCAGCGAAGGTGATGGTTTCTTCGTCTTTTACTTGAACTGAATAATCCACGAAAGTGGTGAACGCAACATAATCTACTGCCAAGCATCGACAAACCACGGTTTCATTAGGTGCTCATGACATGAATGTATTAAACGATGTTTTACCCAATAATACTGTTTCGGTCGGGAACGCACAAATATTCATGCTCATGACGAAGAAATATACGTATTGCAGGACAGATAATGCGGTTCATTCTAAGTTCACCAATCATTTTTCTGTTCATGTTGGAATGGGTACAGCTCTTGGCCACATTTCTATTTGCTGGTTCACTTTTGTGCATAAGTTATTATATGCCTCAATCTGTTCGTGTAATGGTGAATACGTGTGCGGTCGCCACAGGATTCCTTGCCCAATCCATTTTAATCAAGTCGCATTTTCTCTAAATCACTGTTGTTTCATACTCTGATGTCTCATTTGCTAACGATAAATGATTAGTTCTGTTGTTCTAATACATCGTGAAGCTTCTTTCCCAAACCCATTGGTTGAACGAAACATTCTGTTCTCAATGTTGGTGATTCCTTATCTCAACAACAAAACTACTGAGAGATATTTTCCGAACGGGGATCGTTTTCAAGCCGGAGGAGATGCAAACAGCAAAAGATTTATACTCTAGTTCAGTGTCTGAGATGACCATCCTGTTGGGTTAGAAGACTTTGTTTACAAATAAAACAAACCACATGGAAAAGTTTGTACGGGAACAAACCGGCCCGTTCGAATGAGGCTAGCTCACTCAGTCGTTTTTCTAGTTCCTCAAAAAGACGATCTGTGCAAAGTCTGCATTGGAATTTTCCTGGGGCAGGGGCTACAATGGAACTACTTGGCACGTGCCTATATTAAGTTACGAGATTAGGAAATTGCACAATCTTGTAGGCCGTTTTCATATGTTACGATCATTTTTCTCTAATTTTTTTAATAGGCAAAAACCGCATAACTTTAAACAAATTTTCTAAACACTTTTGTCATTGCTGATTCGAATGAGGCCATTTTTGGTATACTTTAATTGGGAATACCAGACCTGGACGCCCAAAGACATAAACCGGTTGGGAAACTTCAGCATGTCGGTCTGGAAATTGCACTGTAGGTTAATAAGTAATGGAAAATTCATCATGTTACGAAACACCATTCAAAAGATCCGCATCAACTATACTGATTTTCGTAAATTAGGCAACCTGGACGACTGCCTTTACCTTACAAGGAGGAACAATGATAAGCACTTTGTGACCGATATTGCGGCGTTCTTTTTAGAATGATACCGTAAGTCGGATGTCACATGGAAAGAAAAGTTATTTAATTACACCACATTTGCCTAGCGTCCACGACCAACCACTGATAAATCCTCTATCAGATGACCAATTTACCGCTCTGTTGGATTCTTTCAGACTGAGATGACAACTAAATAAGCGACGCCCTAGCGGGTTTTCCAATCGATGTAACATCTGATTCGTACGAACTCCAAAACAACGAGACCATTCGTTCAAAAAACTTCGAACTTAGCATAATACCGTTGTAGAAAACAATAAAACAGACCCGACTGTAACTATTCCGAACTGCCTGAAACCTCTTAGGTTATTTTGATTACGAAATTTTGTTAGATTGATCTTGCCGCAATAGTAATGCTGCTTCCGGATTAGTTGAGTAATGACGCTTTGTATTGTGGTAATAAAGGTATTTACGCGCTTTGCTCAGGGTTGATGTTGGGTTCATATACTTATTTGCTAGACCTCGCCCGAAGTTCCGTACAGCTCAGACAATTGCATTATTTTCGCAGCCAAATAAAACAAGTGTAAAAATATTTTGTCGCCCTGAATTTGAGATGGCTCTCACGAACCAAAAGACTATCTGGGATAGAAAAGAATATGACATATATTTCTTTTAACCAAAACCTTTATCATGACAAATCATTACAGCAATTATGGTTTTAGTTCAGGATTCCTAACCCGGTGAAGATCTATCGATTCATTATGTCCGCGTCTAATTGTTTTGTTACACTGTGCTGAAACGTTCACGTTTGAAGGAAATTAGTCACCTGGCAATTCTGGTACAACAAGATGGGAATGGCAAGGAAAGTAGGCTTACATACTCCAAATAATAGAAAGTTGTACTAATACAAGTACTTCGACTGATACTAGCCTGAAAGCTATATCGTTGCTGTGCGTTGAAACAACTGAATTTACCCCGATTGGCATGACGAAAATGGTAAGCACGAAAATTTGGGCGAATCCGCAACTACATGTCTGACTTCGAGAATAAATTTTTACAGTAAGCAGCCGTAACCGCATGGATATCCCCTTACCATAGAAGGGATAAAAGAACGGGACCTCTTAGTCAGGTTAACATAAGCGTCCACCTACCTGAGCAACATAAACGAAATAGTGGGATTTTGCTAAACCAGAGATGGGAGAGAAAGCCCCTCGGTTTATATTTGGCTGATTTTTGCTGACGAGATTTGGGAAATAGCAGGCAAATATCACCTCGGAAAGTTGTTCCAAAAAGCCCCTACTGTTCTGTTTGCTGAAGTTGGTCTTATCGTGGGTATTTAAACGACTGAGACAGGGTACTCTGTCAGCAGTGAATCAAATCTTGAAGTAGATGCAAACTTTCATGAGTTTCATCTAACCAGAATTAAACGGGTGCTTCACAAGACTGTAGTCTTTTCATAGTCCACTTTCAGCCGCGCTACCAACTCAAGGCTGAGAATGTTGAGTCACGTCTCACCAGGTGTCCAGGGAATCAGGGTACATGAGTAATCAACTGGACTGGCGACTGAGTTGAGAGAAAAAACGTGAGTACCAGCTAGCATGTAACTTGGAAGTTTCCGAAATTCGAGGCCTGAAATTTCAGTCCCGGTCTACAGAAAGAACTAGCTTAAACTGCTGGATGGAGTTACCAGGAAAACCTAGAGGTTTCATAGAACTCTATTAACGTGCGTTCATATACTAATGTCACATAAATAATTTGACTTGCCAAAAATGAGCACTGACGTTTGTAAAGAAATGAAATGCTCACTTAGCCGTGAAATTAAACAGGAAATAGTGTTCCCCAGTGGCATTCCGGGAGAGTCTTTTCATGCTGCCTAAAGAGAGGCTTCTGTTTATTAGCCAATGGTTTGCGTCAGCACAGAAACAGGTATTTTGCACCGATAAGTCCTCACTGCAGTAGATGTAGAATGCCCCACGCATGGTCAGATGACTGAAGAAGGGCTCTGAAGTACGCATTCCTCCCAGTGAAACATTGTTTTCTTTTGCCTGATACCAGTCTGTAGAACTAGCACATCAGTTAGCACATTTTTCGAATGACGAGCACAAAAATGCCTAAGTAGTGTTTTATAATATCCTTATTTACTTTGTTCAAAGTATGTGCAAACACAACCGTGATGGGCACACTGGCAATCTGACGATTCAGGTGATTTGCGTGATCCAAAAACGTTATTTTGTTACTGGAGTGAACTGTCCAATCTGCATTTGTTTGACAAAGCTAAAATTTTGGTACACTGGTCTCTTGAGCACTTTACACAGGAGAAAATATACTTCAGCGGGGCTAAATATGTTTCCACACTTATTGGACGAACATTAGCATTAATCCATCCAAGGTTGACAAAAATGTATAAAGCATACTAGCATGAGGATGCACTGAGAATACAATGCTTTACCTGTATTTCAATAGGCTGCAAACATCACAGAATGCTTCATGACATTCACCTGGCACGAGATGAAAATTAGAATATTGTCACCAGGAGCTCGTTTCATCAAGCGGCTCGGTCGTCATGGCGGTATATTAGCGGGTAATGAAAAACACTGCTTTCCATTCGGTTGCGAAAAATAAAATTGACCATATATTTTGGAAAAGTGTTTGAAATTTAAACAAACCACTTCAGATTAGACCAAACGCAGAATGAGTACTGTGGTCATACACAGTTAAACATTGTAGTTTCCATGCTGAACTTCGTTGATCTGAAATTGCAACGTGGAAAAATATCGAACTCGTGGATGGAAATGGCAGATACTGAGTTTCAACCGAGATTAGCTCATCGTCAACGATCAGATTATGCTGCCTTAATCAGGCAATCAATCGAATTTAGATGTTGCGTACAGCCTACACAAAAAGATAAAATATGCCGTCCTAATTGTTTGTTTCTCGCATCTCGGACAACCCTGCACCAGCTACAATTCTAGGCATTTTAGAAAGCCGGGCAAATATAATTGCTCTGTGAGAAAAGCAGTAGCATAAAAATCGATCGATACTTTACATTTGCATTTCGGGAGGAACACTCAGAATCTTTTTAACCCGTTGCATTATCAATCTCTGACATTGCTTCCTTGTTGTTCCTCTGAAGGTTTTCTACCTTGAAAGGGTTTTGTGAGCTTGTCAACCGTTTTGTATCTTTCTAACAATGTTTGCATGCGGAGCCTAAGGAAGCCTGAGATCATGTAGCGATTCACGTTTGAAAGAGTCTTGTTTTGTCTTCTAGTAAAAAAACAACGAGAACGTTCCACGTAGTTTATTCAAAGCTTTTGTTTGGCCTATAAATTAGAAATAATGGAAATGGATATGCACTTGCTTCCTTTAGTATTACGGGACCCGAACAAAAAATCATCGGTTAAAGTAAAATGGTTGTCTTGCTAAACTCACGATGTGTAAAATCTTTGAGGCAAATGCAATCTGCTTGTTCCAAAGCACGTACAAGACTGTGAAAATGGAAATCGTTTGAAGGGAACGGTGATGAATCTGGAAGTCCTTTTGCATCTAGAATGTGAAACTCCGAAACGTAAAATATTCCGGACCGGTTTTTGCCAGTTCAGTTGCCATTCTCTACGTCCAATACTATTCGTACTTGCAGAGATGGCACTTTCAATGAGAAAATCAATATGGGCAGCAAATTTGTTCCACTGGAAACAGGTTTGGCGGGGCGCGGTTACTTTTGCATCAACACGAAGATTTTGCGTTTTTTTGTTTGGTCACTGTCGGTATTGCAACAGCTAAACGTCTTCAATTTGGAACGCCAAACATACGATAGTCATCTACCACTGCAGTCGCGCTGCCCTTCACAAATGAGAACAACCAGAAAGAATTATCTGTTCAAGAGACTAAAGTGATTAGCCTTGAGAATATTGGAATAATACAGTTTGCCAGTAAAGTAGTGTGGTAGCCTATTAAACCATTGACGATCCATAGAATTTCCCAGATTCCAGCTTTATTTCATGAAACAGTTCAGTTAACAGGGAATTTTCAATGTGCTACTCTTGTGATTATTTTTTGCGTAATTCAGCAAAGTCTTTTTCCAACCTCGACCAGCACTCTGCTCGGTATGATTTATGCCGGCTGCATGCATCCTGCTCCGCAAACAACTTGATTAATGTCATTTGGTCCTATTGCATCTAATCAGTAGAAAACCTCTGTCATGTGCGCGGTTGCTTTCAGTGTGACGTTGTTCATGTTTGTCATAAATAATTAGTTTTGTGAATGAATGATGAATGGGACAAAAGCAAAATGATCAACTTCTAGTCATAATCATCTTGCCTGTTAGCATTATTCTTGTTACGATTGCCGACAGACCTCCTTGACTGACACTTTTGAATAAATAAGAACTGACAGAAATGCAATGAAGTTGCTCTGAAATTTCAAAAGACTAATGCATTTGTGATCACTTAATGCAATGAGGCTGCTGAAAGTGACCGAAACGTGCGTGGTTTGTCCTATATACGTCTAGTATAGCTTCGTCCTAATATCACATTTTTCGGATCAGCCTCGATGATAATCACTGTCTGGTAAAATAGATTTCCACTATTGAGTTGCTATATTTATTGTCTGTCTAAATATTATTCCTAAAAGTATCTGTATTACCGAAGTCAATAATGTCAGCAACAACGGTTTTGAAATTAAGTGAAATGTGAAGTATGCCACGGTCACAAACTAGATGCCCTGTGTTTATTCATTCATCTAACTTCTTTCAACGGAAGCAAGAAACGTGCAGACTCCGGTCAGCCTTACTCAAATCAGGCTAATCGATCCATTCGCTGAATTTGTAAGAAAAGCCCATCAGCAGTGTCTAAAATTGTCGTCAATTATACGTTTACTTCGCGAAAGATTTTTCCCTACTTTGGTAGTTTCTTGGATTATGCTTTCAGTGTTCTGACGATATACCTCAGACCTAATTAACTTTATCAAAGCGCATCTGTGCGCCATAAAAATGAAAGACAAACGATGGATCACTTTTAGGTTAAGCATTCGACGTAGCCTATTATTAACCATGCACCTTTCCGGTTTGGGACAAAAATATTTCGTGTACGTGCGTTCAACTCTGCTTTCTGCGTTTCGTCCACCGTCACTGTTAAATCTGGTTCACCAATTTAGGATAAATCCTGCCACAAAATGTGTTGGTGCATGGTGTGTCCGGTAGAAGTGCATCTAAGTGGGTAGGTGTTCATGTATTTCTGTGCTTACGTGCTATCGTGGTGTGTGTTATAATTCACACTTTTATTTATCTCAACGACGGCCACAGATTCCAATCATGCAAGCTAAACACGGCTAAAGATCATTCAAAGCTAAAACTTTCGATGAAATACAGGAAGTCGAAAAATAGCTGTTGTCTGGTCACCAAGCTATGAATGAGCCATGTATAGGGAACGGTTGTATTCACTTGCGACCACTGGTACGCTTTGACCAAACGTTCATCTGAGCTTGAATGATGGGCGTGTTCGGATCACTGTTGGAAACATGGCGGATGCGCAAATAACGAATATGCTGTTCACTCCCCTGAATTTGGGTCACTTTGTGCTTGAAGTAATAAGTTTATAGTAAGGAGTATTCACCACATAGGTTTATGCATTTTAATATTAGTTAGGCCACAAAGGAGAACCCAGCTTAGGATGAAACATTTTATCCAAGAGGTCGGTTTTAACTCGTGAGCACGACCTATTCGGCATCCCAAAACAAAAGATACAGATAATGTTATGTATAAATTAGCAAATCCTTCAGCTACTACAAATGCAGAACGAGGTACCGTGCTTTCGTTTGATGCAAGTTATTTACTGCTGCACAGCCAGTCACCAGTCTAAGTGAGGACTTCACTGCTTGTCTGGTCCCCGGTGACCTCGTAAGTAATTTTAACGGTGATGCTAATGTGTAATAGTTACCAGTAATTTTAATTCAATTAAAAACTTGTTTTTTTTCACTTCGTGTTCATGAGGGACAACTAGGGCAACGGAAGGTTATGGGAAATTGAACTGAAACTACTGATCGTGCCACGTATGACGAAACGGGTGGGATTATCTTTTGCGTATTTCATTTCCAAGTAGACTGAAACTTTCGGACTAACACTGCCCCTCTCATAACGGCTTTCTGAAAACAGTGCGATATAACGTCTAGTTCTCTGTTTTAACTCGTGGATTGCAGTAAACATAACCGATGAAATAGTCAGCCAACGTTCGACGTTTTGACTTGTTATGAAGAATAGAACTGTGAATAGGGAAATTCCCAGAATACTTGGCTGATCCGTACTGGTGATCAGCAGGATGCAAGTTACCATGGTGACTTCATTAGTTAAACAAAGCCACTTTCACAGGTAATACTTGATCTTTCATTAACTGACCAAATTTGGGGATACGCCCAAACGCGTAGTATATGTTGTATACAGGATAGTCATCAGGGCAGGTATCATGAGAATTGGAGAACACAAGACATTTATCTTTTTTGACATTTCAGCATCCCAAAAAAATAAACACTATGGTCATGAGAGAATCAAGTTGCATAATTGCGTTTCACATTCGTAAAACACCAAAAATCCACTCGGCCTCATATAACAGAAGTGTTAACGGAAACGATTAGTCATAATCTTCAACAACAAAATAGGTTTTCTCCTCAATGCGTACAGATGGACGAATCACCATGTGATTCCTAAATGGACTTATCGTCTGTTCACGCTCCTAACGATTAAAATACGATTCTAGCGAGAAACTACGAAAAGAGCACACTAGTATAAGGATGCTTCGACAGCAGAGTACCGGATACGCATACCTGAAGAGCGGCAGTAACCGGCAAACCCGTCCTGTGCAAACCGGCAAATCTTGTTCACCCATCCATATCCCAAACATACCATCGAGACGAAAACCCAACACTTTCGGGCCTCAGGTTCCCTTTCTCAACGTCAGCCTGGCCTGACCGACCAAAATCCTCCCACAAATCACCACATGATTCTTAACTATACTCATCATCCATTCTTGCTTCTGACGATTCACGCGAATTTCTAGTTGGAAAATGGGTCTGTTGAAAATCTTATTTCGGTTGCGATGTTCATGAATATGATAGTCACTGTGCGTGAGTCGAGGAAGAGATGTCCACAAAGTTTGAATAAAATGCAGAAGAAGTCGACATTCGTGGTTCCGTGGTCCAGGTAAATGTAATAAAAAATTCATGACTTCCATTGTTTGTTCAGGAGGTTGGAGAATGTTTTTGTCAGCAGCTTTATTATCGTCAACGACAAGATTCTTAGTTAAGGACTACTAAGATATTCCGAAGTTGTACATGTATCAACGGAGGTTGATACCGGATAATCCGTTGGACTGAAGATTACCGGGAAATGCGTTCTGACATCATTCCAGTCCTTTTGCTAATAATGAATGATCCTGATTGCGAATAAGTGCGACCAGCAAAAGATCGACACTCAGCAACAGGAGCTAGAAATTATGATTGTGTTTGCAATAAGCTTTGGGAACATCAAATTGGTCTGGTGGAAAGATGCAAGAAGAATTGCACTCCCGAAAACCAATTAACGTAATGACACAATCACATTGTGCATGGTCCAAGTATCAAATATCTTTGCGGAAAATAGTTCGCAGGAGACAGCTGATGTTCTACAACGAAACGAAATAAACTGATGAGCCGTTTTATAAAGTTGAATCTCAAGGTAATCTAAGAGCTGGCTGATTCAAATCATATTTTGCAAACGGTGCGCGTGATTGATGGGGTAATTTGACTCTGCACTGGTAAAACCTAGGTGAAGATGGATGAAAAATATGTGGTTCAGAAAAATGAAGAACAAATGAAATATCATAATCGATTTTGACACCATTTTAGTCTATTTTCCAGCTGCCTCAGTAGAGTTCTTTTGACAAGGACTTGGGTAGCTTTTTATGCTAGACTTAACCTGCAAATCTCGGCACCGATTGAGGCCGGATCATGGTTCTCACTAAAATGTTACTTCACAGGATGATAAGCTGTATTTCTATTCTGCTGGAACACCGGTGTAGACGAACGGTTTTGACTGTCCAGTATGACAACTAATTATTGAAACCCAGCATGTCAGTTAAGGTACGATTTTCTACATAAGTCACTATGTGTACTTGATAAGGTATACGATTGGATTTCTTTGGGAAATAGAATTCTTGAACAGTCCTGTAGAAATACGACACAGTATTAATTGCGCAGGAATTTTCTACAAACAATCTGGTTTTAACCGTTTTTATTGTAATCATCAGAAACCTGAATTACTGAACTTCTGGAATCGCACGATCTAGTTTCCGGATATGTGAAAAATAACTGACGAAATTTTAACCCGTAGTGATGATAGACCGATGGAGATAACACCTGCTTAGAAATGGTTTGAAAGTTTCCCAGTTCACAATAACAAACAATGTCACAAATATTTTCGTTGACTCCCATGTGTGATACAGACTTCTGCGTTCTGTAATCAACTTGCGCCACACATTCAGACCAAACAGCTACTCACCCGAGATAAATTAATGCCAGCATTGTCTCCGGAGACCTTCCGATGAACAGACCGGCATGTGTAACAATACAAGGGACAATCCACTAATAAAGCATCAGTGGTGCTCGAAGCATTCACTTTTCCGAGCTTATACTCATCGCCTTTCCACAAAATCAGATGAGTACCCCATTCTGTGGAGTCTGAATTGGACGCCGTACTAACCTGTTGGCGGAAAACTGGAGGTTGTGGCACAAATCTTCCTAACAATCTTGTACATGTGTACGTTAGTTGAAATTCAAAAAAGCAGCGAAAAATCTATCCTTCAATGGTGCTCATCTGTTTCGTCGATCTATCAGTAGCCTCAAATATGCGTTAAGAAACATCAACGAAGTAATCGAGGAAGTGAAGGAAACGGTAAAAACAAATAGGGTTACAGTGTAACATCATGCTTCTAATTTTTTAATGGGTTGCGTGACGTACTACTTAACTGGACAAAAGTCGACCGTGAGGGCTCACCACTGTTAATCACCATGATCCTGGGATGGTACAGTAGTAATATCTAATTGAATTAATTTTAATTAATTAGAAGCTCTGACTAATGAATATTTCAAGTCTTATTCGATGAAAAAATAGGCAGTTGTGTTACGAGTATTATTTATTTACCCTCAATATCAGCATGCGGTAACAGCGAACTTGTTAGTCACATATAATATCGTCGGCACCAAAATGATAGAATTAAAAGGAATCCTCCAGTCTAAATTTGAAATCAGGCATTTTACCTTAGTCCTTTCATGCAATAACTCCGAACTAATATATTTCCAATTCGGTTGCCACCTCGCAGCACTGAACATTAGTGGAAGGAGAAGGAGTAGATCAGTTTACAGAAGGAATACCAAGAAATGGATGAATTAAGAGTGAAAGAACGCAGCTGACTGCTGCGTTGATTCATGTCGCCCGTTGTTTACAAAGCAGTAATCTAGGTGGACTAACTTGAAGCAGTTCACGGCTTAAAATTTGCATACGATTTTACCACCTAATGGGCTGTCCGTCTTGATTCGTTTTTTCTCCACGAAAAGTGTCTACGGAAAGTGTCGTTCTGTGTGACTGCTTAACAACTTTGACTTTGGACGAGTCCAGTCCTGCAACATTACTTTACGCCCTGAAGTTGCAAAATAATCTCAAAAATGCCTAGTCTTTCATTTGGATAGTCGACGAATACCAGCAAATTATTTCACAAGCACAGCATAAAACAACCTCCCCGTAAGCAAATGTGAGTGCTACCATTCTCACCTGAGGCTAGGTTGACTTTTTCAAATAAGACCTTAAGCATAAACGAGTAGAGAAAGAACGACCCATGAGAACACTAAAGTCCTTGGGGAAATCGGATGACAAAGCCAAGAATATGAACTATGCTTCGGTTGTTTGCAAGCGTACAGTGGAAAATTGAAGTGGAGCGCACCCTTTAGTGAAAAGCAGTGGTAGTGTATTGTAAAATGGAGGGCGTTGTCTGCTGGTTCTGCATCAAGAAGGATGAAATAACTAGGCCAATGTTCTGTCGTCTATCGCACTAAGTGATCAGTTTGACTCCGGCTGTGTCCTGGCTTGGATCTGGCTTGCCTTTGTTCGTGTACTTACTAGTCGGCAAGTGCAGTGTGCCCGACTAGGTTGGACGGCGTCCTTGCTTAACAAATTACTGTGATTTTTATATGAAGACCAATCACTTTAAAGTTAAATTGCCATATTCACCGAATCAGACAGGGTCTTAAACAATTCCTCTTTCATCCCGATTGAAAACGAAAGTTTTGCTTTTTCTGATGCCAAATATTCATCGCGGTCTATGAGGGAGACTAGCGAATCATTGTTTCTAGCCAACTTTTTAGTTTTCAGAAATATTCATATTTATGGGCAACTTCTCTGATAAGGAACTGATACAGGTAGAAGTTTTGAAGTTCAATTGAAGGATCTCAAGAGCTCTTTCAAATGCATTGCCCAAAGCTCCAAACGGCAATGCTGAAAGTAAATTAATAAGCTATCGGATTCCGTGATCACCCCAACTACACCCAATATTCGTATACTATTGTGCTCAGTCATTCCTTAAAGGCTTCAATTATTGTAGATACTGGAAGCCTTTCAAACTTTTGTCCTTTTTTCTGTCCAAGCTGTCATTTCTCGGGCCCCGGGTCACCGGAATTCTCAGGAATTCTTAGCTTTTATTGTATTTAGAGCCTGTAGTAAAGAATCTGCGAACATCTGACGGAACAACTGACACTGCCGATATCCATAGTTTGGTTGGTCCACAAAACCTGAAGTCGTGATTGACGTTCGCCACCTCCTGAATGTTAACTCTGATAGGCTGTCCAAGTATTCTCGGATCCTGAACATTTGCATGCAATCACGTTCTCATAAATTTCTCCAAGGGAAAACGAATTCAACGATTATTGTTTGGAGGGAGCAGCGTAGGGATCAAAAGACCAGAAGGCCCCACAGTCGTCGACTTCTTTGAGTAGATTCAATAATGAGGTCAGAATGGCAGTCAGGCAGGCGCAGAGAACATCGTCTACATGCGCTGGTCACGAGTCATTTTGCTACTGATATAATAAATACCAAATGCGAAGCTGGCTATTGGGGATATGCATCCATCCTGTGCAGAAGAGCTGACTTTTTGGGAGTGGCTCAAGAAAATTTAGCCGGACATTCGCAGTGACTTCTTTTGAAGCAGTTGGGCACCTGGCTATAGTCGAGTACGACATCAGAACAGACTTAATTCGGTAATTCTGATTGGCCTGGATGGAAGTTAATCGCACAGTAAAAACAAAAGCCATCCAGTTGGAAGTCACGGATTCATATCTTGGGAATGATTTAGGATACGTACTACTAGTTAGCTTCAGTGAGAGCGAACTTAGATTTTGATGCTTACTGATAGTGATGTTAACGGGTTGTGCCTGAGAAATATGGCCGCAGGAGCAATCATGCAAGCAAAGAAAAACTCCGACTTATCCCGGCTGACAGTCATCGGTGGTCATTCTGAGTCCAATTCCTTGAGGGCGAAGAAGATGCCGGGTGAACCGGTGTCAATTTCGTGACAAAATTTAGTTCCGCCGTGGGCAACTACCGACAAAGTCGTAGCTATAACAGTCACTCAAAAAGTCAAGCTTTCAAAAGCACAAAATATTCTGTTGATGCTCAGTGTTTCACACGCTGCTTATCAGTTTGCGTGCAGTTGTGATGACATGTTCCGGCAAACCAACTAACTGTTTGGCTCAATAGACGTCGCAGTATATATCACAATGGTTTAAAAAAGCAATGACGCAATCCTCACCGACCTCGCACGGAAACAAAATCCCGATATCCTTAATCGAGAGGCACCAGATGGGTTTGGGTCACACTTGAAGCCAACCTCCTCTTTCAAACTAGCAGTAGGTAACAAACCACTAAATGCTTGCACTGAGTGACGCTATGCATATCAGCATGGACTAGTCAGTACTTGGAGCACAGAACAGTGACACCCCAACCATTGGTCCACCTTGGCACTAACCCACAGGATTTTCTTTCACCGATGACTATTTAATTGATAACTACTTATATAAAGCCTAATGCAATCAACTTTTCACCATTTACTATCTACATGTCATAGTTCTGCTCACACTGGAAATGAGTAAACGAAGTGCTTCCAGCTAGCGATATATGTGTTTCCGTGTTCTAATAAATGATACTTCATCAGTAACAGCCAGAAATCAGAACTAGCCTGAATGAGGTAATCGACCTTGTCGAGCCAGTTGGCAGCGATAGTGAATGGATCTTCGATGAACTTTTCAGTATCTCATAGGATAAATGATGTTTATCTTCATTACAGTTTACAAAATTCGTGATGCATCAGATATCCGCGATACAATCGGCTGGATATTGCTGAACTGGTATTTCTTGAGGTGTAAGTTTGAAATCATTTTTCCACAAATGACTGATTAAGATTAATTGAAAAGAGAAATTATCACCGTATAGGTTTGAGAATCAGAATGGCATTGCCGGATTTCGTCGGAGGAAAATATGCGAACATTTGTTTGACTTTTTATCAAGGGTACAAAAATAATGTATAGTAATTTATGCACCAGATCTAACTGTTGCCAGGTAAACCGGCAAAACCAGTAGTGCAGTCAGACAAACAACAAAACACACGCATAGAGTTGTCATTTGCTTGCGTAAACTGACTAGAAATTGACGCGCAATCGCCTGAGTTGGGTGACCGAACACGTTCGTGTGACATTTTTGTGCGCCTCGGGATCACCACTGGCACTGGTACTGCTAACTGCATTGTTTCGAAGCAAGAAAATATTAAATGAAAATAAAATCCATGATTGAGTAACCATACGATTCTACCCCCTACATTTGCTCTTCTGATGACTGTGTGGGTTTTCTAGAGCACAAAGAAGCAGGTCATTCTTACCTCATGACGGCTTGCTATTGTCTACAAAATTGTTCACAGCAGTAAAATGAATGTTCAGTGCCTCATTCGGCCATAAAATTTCAAGACTTCTTGTACCAGTGAATGATTCTCATGACCCGTAATCCACTTCCTCAAAATAAATATGATTCCATGCCAAACTGAAAATAGATTGATGAAATAAACATCTAATGAATAAGCCTGTGCTCCAAGTGGATTTGAGATTAAAAAGTAAATCTCAAAATTTTGACTAATTTTGACTTCTTTCAAATGTTTGTGCAATTATTGAACACCATAGACTCAAATTATGCCTTCAGTAGGAGAGAAGCTAAATTCAATAACGTCCGTGCTCCACAGTAAGTGCCAAAATGAAGATTAAATGAGGTTATTAACTTCAAGCACCCAAGAGGAAACTACCGCTTGTTTGAACTACTCAAAGATGAAATCCATGAACAGTGAGCGTGAAGATTTTTCGTTCACACTCTTGCTTGGACCTCACTAAAAACAATGATTTTAGTCTTTTTTAGTATTTTCATTCAGAACCGTCTGCATTACAGTGCAGTTTGTTTGTGAACTACGTATTTTACCTACGGCTGGTTTCTGCTTGTCTGAAACCCTTTGGAATAGTTATTAGCTATTTCAGACTCGGAGTAAAGCCAGGGTAACCAGCGTTGTTACGTGGCCACACAACACATGACGGCAATCTTCTCGGTTGGAAAAAAAGAAACCATGGCAGGAAGTTACCTGGAAACCATACATCAGACTATCCGGTAGATTGCTATGTCACCACGTCACTACGGACAAGCTTCGCAAGCTAATTACCCTTCGTTATGCAGTCGGCTAGTTTTACTGAAAAACTCAACGAGTGACAATTGTAAACTGATTTTGTTCATTTCTTGAACTATCTGATATGTCACAAAATACCAGGTAGCCTTGGAACAAAATCAAACGCAAATGGTTAAACACCGTTCACGATTTCATTGTGAGAAAATGTTTGGTGTTGTAATTTGTTGCGAAATGATTTTCCCAAGCATTGCTAGCGCGTGACGAATGGAGTTTAAACTTTCGAGGAAAAAGGTTGTCGAGACTTCCTTGTGCAAAGTTTTTGTGCGAAATTAGTCTGGGTTACGTGGTATTTTGTACTGTACTTTTCATTTAAGGAGTGTTTGACTAATTATTATAGGTCACTAGTTGATTCTGGCCTGCTGTGTTTTTGGTCACATGCAACCCGCTCACTGAACCATCAAGTTTATATTTGCTTGGTTTATCAGGTGTAACAAAGGAGTTGAATTCAGCTGTGAAAGTAATATGCTCAAACATATCTTTCAGTTTCGTTCCACTGTTCTCAAATTGAAACTATACTTATACCAAATAGCTCAATGAAAAACGAGAGCGGATTTCATGCGTGGAAGACTGACGATAAGATTTCTAGAATGATGAGCAGAATCCACGAAAAGAATTCATGTTACTTTACTTCTCATTGGGCACATAAAGATGTTGCTTCCTGATTATTGTTTGAGCAAACCACAATGCTCGCGCTGGATTTTATATCAAAATGTCTCACGACCGACAACGATGACGCAATTTAATTCGTGATGGAAAAATTCGCGTGTGATTGCCTCCGCTTTAGAATGAATTCCCGAGCACTCCCAAATCTCTCCTCTGCACTTAGAAGCTACACAGAGGCTTTTAAGTCAATCTGAGTTTGAAATCATTCAGTAATACAGACAGCAAAATCTGGTCACGCTTGTCACTTCACCATGGTAGGCTGAATGTCGTGTGAAAATGCGGCGGATATTCAATCGGCATTGACTGACGCATTAATTAAACTAATGGTAAGAAAATGTAAATACTTCATTTTTGTCAATTTCTTGCTTACTCATAAATGTTTAGCCAGTAACCGACACACAAGATAACTGTTTTTTTCACTCAGCTCTCTCAGCCAGTGAATAAAATTTTGAGCTTAAATTTACTAGCAACTGAATGACATTATCGTTCCGGTGAATCGGTTTGTAACCTTCTGTCTGTAAAGACGAATCGATAAAGTATGTTTCTTTGCATAGTCTTGTAGAAAACGTAATTACAGTGCAGATAAATAGTTCGGTTTATGGTCTGGGTTATTGAAAATGTCCGCAACTATGGCTAAAGGCAATTCGATAAAATATTTGCCAATCGTTATTCTAACTGCTTTTGCTCCCGGGACGTCTTTCAAGAAAAGTTAGTTGTTGTCTGTTCCTGGTCCAAAGAACTATTATCCAACGCAGACAACCATGGATCTTCCTCCTTGTGTGTGTGCGTGTGTGTGTGTGAAAAAATAATCCGATAACCTGGAAATCAAAATGTCAACGAGGTCACGCCACTCATAAATATGAAATCAAAATTGGGAGAATCAGGTACACAGATTAATCTAATGATTAATTAACAAAATAAGGGAAATGTTTAAAATGACGAGGACGAAAGTAACAGTGATCGCTCTGAACGGTAATCCGTCAACGTGAATAATGAGAACCTTAGTGAATCTCATGAAAGCACGCTTAAACTATTGTGCTCAATTGTGTCAACAAGGGGTGCAGCAACTCCATTAAAAAATCCAAGGTTGTGGCCATGGCAGCCAGTTAAACACTACAAATTAAACGGAATCCTAAGGGTTTCGTAAACCCGAGAGCTATCATCGGGTGGTCGGCGATGAACGACGGTTGGTAATAACTCTGTCCCAGACCATGGATAAGTGATGTTTCCTGTTTCTAATAAGGCAGGTTGACAAATCTGCCTTTGTGGGTTTCTTGCCTTGTTACAAGTTTTGCAAAAAATTAATGGGAATTAGGTAGCTTGCCTAATGAATGTTAGACGTTTCACATAAAAGCACCAGAAGAGTGGAGTCAGGAAAAAATAGTGAATCCAAGTACATTAACGGTGGCAACTGTTGAACTGCCAATTGAATGTTTAACCCCCCACAAGAAAAATGTTCAAAATTATAGCTGATGCTTTCACAGAATTCTTGCTTCTGCATGCGTTCATTTGCGGAATTTTATGTTTGTCAAATTTAATTATTCTAGGGTGGCGTTATTACTACTAGGAAATCGGATGAAATGTGAACACATTCCTAAACGTACTACAATATTAGGTCTATAAGAATACCTAGTACTCAGACCTTGATTTTGGTGATTTGAGACGTTTTTCCATTAGGCTTGCAATATTACAGTATATATATATATATATATATATATATACATCACATGAACTCCAACGCAGCCAGTCAACTGTTTGTGATCATCAAGCTCTTTTGCCATTCCGACGGCCATCACGACCTAATCTCCAACGATTATCTACCTCACAGAATAGCACATAAGAAGGCAGACGTTCTGTAGATATGAACAAAACATGCCCCAGCCGCATTAATCTATTTTGATTAAGTGTCTCTCCTGGGTACTGAACCCTAGAACCCAGCACCCCACTCCTAACATGTGAGTTACTCACAAAATACTACTATTGTATTCTACGCACCCCATAAAGACAACGACGTTCTAACACCAAAAGTCATCGCAAAATTTGTCCGGCCTGGTTATCCGGAAAAGCCAGCTCTAGTGAAGATCACACAGTTTCTTTGCTGACACATTCACAAAATATGACTTTATTGATTAAAATATCATTTATAATCACGATGCATTTTATTCACTGTTAGTCACCTGACTACTCAGTCAGTGACCATCAAAATATGTCTCAAAGTTATTAATACATGGTCTGCTCAAATCATGTTATACAACTGGGTCACTGCTAGAAAAGCACGACACACTGTGTGACCACAATTCGGCACCATTAAAATAAAGGAGAAGGAAGTTAGCAGCGCTGGACTGGGTGATGTATTCCAAATATTTATTCCTGTCAGAGTAATTCAGGCCGCTTGAAATGGAAAATCCAGTGAGCTCTGTTGATTCAAATGAAACCAAAGCGAAAACTTGACTCATTCTACGAATCATGGGACTCCTCGTCATGGGTTAAATAAAGGGTAAATTATTTGCCTAGCAATGCAATTGAAAATTTTACTATCAATTTGTCTCTTGTATACCATTCGACTTGGTTCGGATGTTAGAATTTTGAAAGAGCAAGGAATTTGGTAGCTGTTTGACATACACGTGCGACTGCGAACATGAATATTAACTGCTTCAACTGCAACTAGATAGCAAATTGCATGGCTTGTAGAAGGTGCGAAAAATTCGTGTCTCCTCTGCATTATGGTTTACTTGTTATGGAGTCGAAACGACTAAATTATTGACCAAACTTTTAAAAGGGCGTGCCAACTACAGAGGGCTCATGCCCAGTCGCGCAACTAATGCTATTGAATACAATAAATGAGAAACTGAAAAGTAAAAGACGCTGTGCTGCAACAACAAAGACTCAACTTTTCTTACCTAAAGATGCTTCAAAGTTCAATTTTCTCGATTCCCTCATGATATCGCACGACTGTTTTCCAACTAAACCTCAGGCAAATAAATGGGACGGAGTTAAACACTGACCCTTCTTCCACCACTTTCTTACGCGAAATAGTTAAGCCTATTGAAGTAATTGTTCCATGCGTCAAAATCTAAATATTTCTGACCCAAAACCAATCATAGAAAACATCACCCCAATGGGAATTATGCATGCAATGTGAATATTGCCAACTCTAATCTACATCTCCTGTCTAAAAATTCAAATCCTCATGCTTTCGTAGTAGAAACTGATGATTCTCTGAAAAAGACTCGGCCTGCCCATATTTGTTTTAAATCGATTTACTCGCCAGGTCACACAAAAATCTATATACAAATACAATGAAACAAACGTTCAAACGTCTTCGCCTAAGTTTGCACGAGTGACTTATCATACCTAACTGGTTAGTATAGAGACAAGTATAGTTTGTTATTCAAGCTTTGCGGACTTTGTATTCAGCGGAGAGGTGACTTACACGCAAATGCATTTACTGCAGACGTAATTCACAGAACTCCTCGGGTTTCACATAGCAGTGCAATAACAATTATCTAAGCTGGCCTCAATGTGACAAAACAGATTGCCCGATTTCTCTTGTAAAATTCCTACTGGTTTATACAGCGCCCAGAAAAGAAGAAATGATTTTCGCGGAAATGCATCACATGACCAACTGCAGCGGTATGTCAATTGTGGTAATCAGTCGGAACCCATGTAATGTTCATGAAGAAGATTTGCATGTTCTGAGAGCCAAAAGCCTGTCTTCGGTTTAGTCCTGTTTCTTCAGAATTAAAGCCAGGTTTCGGTTAAGAAAAGCTTGAAGTGATGGAGTATAATCACCAGTTGGAGATGAATAAGTGAAATAAAATCAGTATTTTTTAGTGCTAATAAAAGAACCAATTTGTGGTCAAATGTAAATCACCCAGTAGCGCTTTCACTTCCAGAAGCAGTGAAATAATTGACTGTTCGTCGATAACCGTATATCAGACTTGTCAGTGGAAATAGACAGTCACCTTTGATTTAGACTTACTGTGCCTTTCTGAGCGATCGAATTCACGAAGCTGAGAAAATAATTCTCATTTGGCTTAGACTTAAACAACTTCTCATGAAGTGCAACCATCGACTGTTACACGTTACTGATTTGAGTCACGTGATTGTGCAGCAAGAACTTGATGATGAGAAAAATTTATTCCCCGTCATATTGTTACTCATTTAGCCAAATGACACTGTTAACGGTACCGCAGCTTCATCTTAGCAAAAATTAAAATTTAATGCTTATTCCTCTTGTTTATCACTCCCGTCGTTACTAAATCATGTACAGGTTACATCGAAGTTATGGTAGAAACTAGATTGTGTATCTCATAAACCCTTGACCTCATTCGATTTATCGACGAATGCATTTCACTGTTCTACAGCTGCGCACAGGTTTTGAAATGGCGGCAGCAAAGTAAGAGATCCACGTAGCGGGTGCAGTAGTTTGGTTTTCACACGTCGAGTGAGATGTGAGCACTCAGTTTTCTTTACATTTTCAACGGGAGAAACGGTAACAAGATTAAAAGGACGGGACTGCTAAGTATAAGCGGTGAAAATAAAGCTGTCGCCTATAAGGTAGGATAACAAATATGACTTAGTCATCGATAATAACTGTGTATCGCAAAAGTTTGTGGTAAATGAAAACTATACTTGTTGCACTTTATCGAACGAGCATGCGCAAAAGCTACTCGTTGAATTTATTGTCCCTATTTCTTCGTCCCAGTTTTTCCGAGGATTGATGTGTTTCCTATTTTCCACTAGTGAACCATAACGATTAAACATTCCGTTTCATCGCATCAACCTGACCTTTGGTTATCACTTTTCTGTCGTTCACGCGCCGGGCCAGGCTTGCTGGACCCGGACATGTGTCTGACCGTTTGATCGGGTCTCGCTGTTCGATCCTCCCGTCCTGCTACGGTTGAAATGTAAGAAATCATTTTATGGCGTCACCGTTTGCAATCGTAATATACCACTCTATTCCCAACCGGTATCTTGGTCACGACGGGATTGGCTTTGGTCTGCGCGTAATTCTAATAGCTCAAACGGGAAAATAATACCTCCCTTTGAGACGATCAAATGTGGGGAAAAGGGACGATCTAACACAATAAAGGTTTGCAGATTGTTGTTCAAGCAATCCTTCATCAATAAAAGAACAGTCGATTCCCTGCGCAAAGGAACGTATGCGAGTAGTGCGCACAGATAAATAGACAGTTAGTGAAGACTGGTAACATTTAAAGTGCAGTTGTCGTTTGTAATTTCAATTCTTCGGCGCCATTTTGCAACAGCCGTTCTGAGGGTGGCTTTGCGGCAACCCAGATCTTTAACTAACTGGTCATATTTTAACAATAACTTTCGATAAATAAATGTTCAAACCAACCGTACTAAACTGATGAGTTGGAAACCATTTATCTAAGCAGATTGTCAGTGGTGGTGTGAACAGACCAGACCAACTTGACTTCTTATGTCATCTGGAATACTTCAGCGCACCATAACAATTATCAAAGAGGGTACCACCAACCATGCTTGTGATTAAGGTTCAAACATTTTCAGAAGCATTCTACTGAGGAAGGAAAGTTGGATGAGATATTGATCTGCAAATTTCCGAAAATTTCCTCGGCCATTTGATGGGTGAAGCGGGGAAAAGAAACGGTAAACTCTGGAGAAGGAATCGTAGTTTTACCATCAACATTATGTCGTGAAATAAGAGCCTAAGCTCTAAAAATAAATTAGTAAACTTGTATTTAACTTCAAAAACAAACTCTAATAACAAAGATGTTTTTGGGGATGCTAGTCTTGGTCTGGCAGAATTGCTACCCCATATTGCGGTTAGGTTACTCTTTATGTGGATGATATTTTGGCTCTTTGAAAATGAAGAAAACTAAACAGAACATTGCTCGTTTTCATTTGTGAAATACCCTAACGTCCAGGGTGTTGTAAGCTTTTACTTTCTCGACAATATGCCACATTCGTTATTGTAATCCGATATCAATGGTTTGTGTATGAAATGCTTAGATTTCGAAGTCAACCAAGCACGGCACGACAGAAGATTATTTGGTTATGCACAGCAACACACGAGGCACAAGACCCATTTAACTGCTGCAAACAAACCCACTTTCTTCGTGTAATTTTGGTGAGGATTTGTCTTCACTTAGCCGAGAGCAGTTCCACTTTCGTATTCAGCAGAGTTTCTACACCCAACCAGAATAGCTTATTCGTGGTTTTTGCTAACATAGAAGTTAGTTCTCCATTTTATCTATGATATCAGCCTATGTCTGCTGATCGTTAAACCTTTAGCAATTAGCACTTCATCATGTATGAATTATGTTCGCGCGATATTACGCTTGATTGACAAAATTTTGCATCTTACCTTTAAGTTCGTGATGCGTGTGTGTGTGTGTGTGTGTTTACCATTCATCAGTTCGTTACGGATGTCTTGAGAACAGTGACCTTGAATGGCACGTTTCAACAATACCCCAAAATTCACAGGGCACAGGTCATGAGTTCAGTCCAGCTGAACAATGCTGCCGACTTGAACTAAACTTGTATTCTTAGGTCAAAGAATGGTTAAATATTATTGATCAAACAGTAAATGCAACTTGTTCCAAAGACGACGATAGGAAAGGGCTTTTACCTCCTGGATGCATAAAGGCGGGATTAGAAACCGGAGTACGTTTGCAAAATACCTTTTTAACTCGACATTTTCAACTAGTGCTTTATTTTCAACGAATGACGAATATTCTTAATGAAACACAAACTATGAAATCCAATTTCAGTAAACCAACAATTTTTACAGACATCTTTTCTGATGTTTCTTCGACAATATACTTCCGAAGAGCTTCGCATCTGAATGGTTAACTTCCGGATTGAATTTGACTTCGTCACTGTTTTATTGTGGGGCAAGGGTAGAGTGAATTAAGATCCACTGGTTAACTTGTGATTGGGCAATCACTTTGGTTCTGATTCCTTCACTTGGTGGGTAATTTTATGTTTTCCAAATTGTCCCTTTGCCCATTGTAGTCGAAGAACCGGATTACGCTGAACTTTCACGCACTGTTTAACGTCCCCCGTTGGCGTGCAGATCTTTGCTCGTAGTTGGCCGAAGTACAAACTGAAAGCGAGTTCAATCGATGAACTGCGAGATTGGCTTATTGCAAACCAGTCTGAATGATGACAATTGCCCTGGAAAATCCATTAGCGTTGTTTACGCTTGACCTATTCCAAATAAAAACCAACCGCGACTTTGTAGTTGTGTACTTGATGGAATTAAAATCAAATGGGTGGCCATGGTTCAAACCGTTGGCTTCAACTTCTGGCTATATGTTAAGATTTGATCCAACAGCAGTGCAAAACTAAGATATTTGGGACTAGTAACCAAAAAAGGATACAGGTTTCTTTTCATGTTACCCCTGCGACTTACAAGCAGACAATGACTGCCAAAGTTAAACTGCATTTTTGTGTTTAGAGGCTGGAAGCTTTAAACATTTGCTGCCATGTTCAGAAATTGAAACACAAGATTATACAGTCTGCAATGATTCAAACCAAAAACTTGTTCTTGTATGAAATCTGTGCAGGTCTTGCTTTTCTTGCCATTTAGTTGTGTAGATTTCTTATTTCAAAAGACATTAGGCGTTATTCCAAATTAATGTTGATTTATCCATAAAACCCGACTGTAGATTTTTAATTGGGTTTCAGGTAAGTCCTGGAAGTTAAAAGAACTCACAAAACATCAACCAAATGTTACCCACTTTGGACAGTCGGTGAGGTTGCAGCATTTGGATTTTCGATAAAATTGGTTCCGGCTGGTTAATTCTGAACTCGAATGACATTCATCTGAATATTAACAACTTTCGGCCAGCCCAATCCAGCCATTCTGGGTATCACCAACCACTCCGTAAACCATAACACCCCGCTTAATCAGACAATCAACAGAGAATGAAAGCAAGCACATAATGACCCAGATTTTGACAAAATAAAAAGGGAAAACTACCATAACACTGAAGGAGAGCCCCGGAGGCTTAATGAGTCTCCCAACCGTGGAGGACCAATCGACCCAGACCAAATCTATGCTGCTTCAGTCGTTTCCTTTAAAAAAAATACTACTAAATGTCGTAGAAACTTTTATTTCTGTCCGTAAGATCTGAATGGAAATTGTTTGCTCATCAAATACTTAGACTGGCAATTGCGTCTGCAACCGATGGTTCATGTTTATGGATTCACGTACTTTTCGTTGTTATTGGAGTTTCATTTTGGCACTACCATTTCATGATAGAACGATTCGACCGACTACCAACATGACGTTGTCAGGCTTAAAGTTTCAAGACCGGTAAGTATATATAATTTGTCACCTACTCAAGTAGGCAAACGTCAAGTCTTTCGCTGATCCTGGTTGTTAATCAATGCATTCGAATCGGCTTAGTGATATAAATAATGAATAGAACACGATGTTGTAAGTAAACTCGTTTTCAACCGAACACTGTTTAATATGACCGAAACTAGGCCGCGTTTAACATGGTCAGTTTTGTTTTATCTTTTTATTTCGGCTTTCAGGTCCGAGAAGATTTGATTGGCAATAATTCTCTGCAGTCTGGTAGGAGGATCGTAACGGAAGTTTGTGACACTCAACATTGAACTGAGCGGGACAATGCAAAGGGCAGCCATTTGTTTCCACGATTTTACGATATTGATTAATTCTATCTGGAAAGCAGGTGGTTGGGTAAACGTAATAAGACGATAATTGGTTAGTAAGATAACTGATTCACTCAGCTTACCGGACTGGTCTCCTGTTTAAGACTATTCCTTCCGTGCTATCACTTCAGATCACCATTGTTGAATCAAGTCTTAAGGATGCTATTTTTGCGACCTTTTATATGAACAGTAGGCTTCTGCGATAACAAAGACAATAAACTTCATTTATTAAATTGGAGTTAGATTCCATTCACTAAGCACCTAGCTGATCTGTAGGTTTGCCGTAGGCAATTCAATCGACAACGAGTATTAACCAGACCAAATTTTATTTGAAAGCAATTACGATGTGCAAGTAAATTGCAAAATTGCGGCCATGATGAATATTGCTTTGAAATACATGCCTGAAATGACCATAGCATGGATGGGAGCATAATCAAATTTAATGAGGAGAACTAGCTTCTATCGACCGACAGGCACGGAACAGAACAAGTTACGATGATGATTTTCAGTGAGGTTTGATTGCACTCTCAGGTTGCCGAATTGCTGAAGGATTTTCCCAAAGGGTACGGTTCTCTAGGGAGGCTGAACTGTTTGATATTGGTTTCCGGTTTCTAAATCAACAGGTTCAAATTAGGAGGCTGGTGCAAAATGGTCTTTATTTGAGATAAATAACTCTTTAAAGTTATGCTGATGCTACTGAGGGCTGGGAAATTAATCCACTTTCTATTTCCAAAAGGCGCTGCAATTTCAGACAAACATCTGTACTAGGCAGCCTGAGTAATTTCTTGGATTTGTTTTTTTCGAGCGGAAATAAACCTTTTCTTTGGCATAAAATTGCGAAATGGTGTTCAGTGCCATAACAAAGTGATGCAAATTTTTCCAAAGAAGAATGCTAACGTACTCGGTGTTTTATTTTGTTAGGATTTCGAAGACAACTGCACCTTCAGTTAGAATCTGAATAAGCATATCCAACATGAATACTGAGTCCGTGTGACTGGAAACAGAATTTCTATTAAAAGTGCTATTTTATTTCTGATCACATGAATATATCTCCTAGTTCCTGGCCGTCTGCGATCTAGTAGCTTGGCTTCTTTGACACTATTTCTTTCCCATTCCAGTCTCAAAAAGGCCAGTTCGAGTTTCTTTGGCACGGGAAAGATTTCCATCATTTTTTATGAAATAGAAGATATCTGTTTTTTGGCAGACAACTTACTGGAACAGCAATCCGTTTTGTCAGCCCAGCATGAAGCTGCTATGGTGTAACTATTTGCTTCATTGAAAGGATTCTGCCCGCGGTTTTTTCGCGATCAGTCAAAATGCTGGGTTGTATAGTGTTTTCTCTTGCTTCTGTACGCTGTCTCGGGGCATTTTCTAGTTAAAATTATCATCCTCCTGGAGAGCGAATGTGCAAAATTTTAGTATTTCGAATGCATCGATTAGAAGGACTAACGAGATGTTGAGCTAACACGCTATTTTCGACTCATTCACTGCATGAGCAACTGATTTATTGGTAAAACAGCTAGTTAACCGTTTACCTTGCTGGTAATTCGAATTTTGGCAGTAGGTCTTATTTTGCTTGTAGATTTGAAATTGCTGCTTTTTCGTTTTCACGTTTTGATTCCAAAATTTCTTATGCCTTCCAGTCATTCGGTTTGTTTCCACAGATTTCAGTGACAATTTTGATTGGGAAATCTCGTGGACGGAAGACATCAATAATTAGAGCCAGAATGTTTGTCCACACCTAATGCAAACTGCCAGGTAGTTATAAATGTCACAAGAGGGCACGGCGTAAAAAACTTCGTGCTCTCTTGCAGGGTTCATTGCCGTGCTCAGCGTTCGCGTGTGTCGCTTGCTGACCTACTTGTTCTGCACAAGCCACGATGTAAGTCCGTGCTCCAATCGATTTCTGTGCGTAACCAGAAGCAGGCAAATCCCCAAGCACCACTGTGGTCAGCCTTAGCAAATTATTCATCGTGTGTAAGGCAAAGTAGAGCTTAATGATTAGTGCAAAATTCGAAGTGAGAACCGTTCTGATCAAAACGACTGTTTTACACACATGGTGCAGACGTCGTTTCTACTCGTCAGATGCACTCTTCTCTAACCAAATAAAAATCTGTTATTAACTTGAAAACGGGAAAACGCTTTAGGATTTCCTATCAAGTTTGCCGTAATCCACGTCCGACGCTTGACAAGTTTATCTGTACTCAAGTTTTCCAGTGAACTCTAACTTGGACACCAAATTCAACTGGAATCAGAAAGCTGTACCCAAGGAGTGAATTCCTTTTAATATCTCTTTGAGAAAGTACAGCGTCAAATGTGCATACCTTTATTCTCACTCGACTTTTCAGTAGTCATCAAAGAATTGTAGTTTTAACGCTGAAAGCGACCTTTCAACAAATTCGTTCGAGCTGCTGGCGCACCTAGCCAGCAACATCGCAAAAACCTTAATTCCTAGACCCTCAATAAATGACTTAGTGAATAAACCAACAACAAGCACACAAAAGATATCTGGTGACATATAATTAAATACTGAGTAGTCAGAATGAGATTGATTTGCTCACGTAATATGAGGCCCAAAAAGATAGCATAGATTGGGGAACAAGGCTGTTTGCAGAAAACCCCATGCTCACGAATTAATGTTCATATAGAAACGACACATTTGTGGGGGTCAGTTAGTGTTAGTATTAATATCAGACTGACTTAAAGATTACTTTATTGGCATATATGTGACGTTTTTCTGTAACCCGCCGTACATCCACAAACTTTGTACGTCTGAGCCTCAACGAAATGGGCACCAGCAGTCTTGATTATTCTTCCAGTTTGGTTGAAAGATCTGAACTAGGACGCAGGTTGTTCTGCCAGTAGATATTCAAGTGCTTCTCTGAGGATTTTATGCTGAACACAACCTCGATGTAAGCTGAAGCAAACGACTACGCGTTTGTTCTTCTATTTTCCTAATACAAGCCTTTGTGCAAACAAGTTTGCATTTGTGGCTGATTCTCGGTCATGCTATGACGGGGTACAAGAGAACCTACCAATTGAGTAACTCAGTTAGTTACTTATGAGCCAAAATGGATAAGTTCGTCAACTGGATATTTTCAGAATTGTCTCAACTTCCGAATCTGCGAAAATCAACGTGTCTGACGAGGCTAGTCTTCTGATATTTCAAATGTACCTAATTAATTAACCGTGGTATGTTCACGTCTTCCCTACTTTATTCAACCCACTGTTGTCAAATAGGTGGATGGAAATAGAACAAAATAATATGTATTTTTCTGATCAGGTCTTATCGCTTTGGGGATAACCTTTCTCCCCGTTTGGTCAACAGAGACTCCGTCACCGTTTACTGACCTGATTCTGTATAAGGCAATCTTCTTATCTTTGGTTAGGAGCCCCCTCTTCAGTCTGCAGTTAGGTTTCCTCCTGTTTTAGACCGTTTGGAGATGAAAGCATTACTCTGATGAGGAAGCATCCTCGCGGCTCATTTGATTAATTATTTTGTGCATGAGGAACTGATTCCCTCTTAGATTGTCCCGTTTGGTTCTTTTGTGTATGGTGATTACTGTGAAGCATTTATTCTGTAAAAATACCAATCCCTTTACAACTCCATTGTGACAAGTGAGTGTTAGTTTCGTTGCTCAGAATTTGTATGCATAGCATCTTGTGTTTGCTTGAGCCATTATGTGACTTCCAATTATTTACTTCGTGCGCTTTCTCTGATAACCTGAGGTTTCCATATCGATGCTCGTGGTCCTTTGCCCTGAGACGTCTAACACTGAAGCAGTTAGCTTTTTTAAAATAATCGTTCTCTTTCATCTGTTGGCAGGCAGAAAGATAACGATTCTATTAACTTAGGTGGTTGTATTCCATTTTTACGCTTTTCAGAAAGCTACAGAATTTCCGAATACAACACAAATTGAAGATGAGGTTTTTTATCATCTCGCATTTCATTTAATTTTTAAAACTGAAAAACTGGATTGGATTTTCTAGTTCGGCAATGCATTAAACAGTTGTCGGGGTTCTGCGGATTGTAGTGGAGACCTTTGTCAGGGCATTCTTGTTCCATTTCTCGTTAGCGTCATTGTCGACTGTTTGGTACCCCGTGAATGTTCTTCCTGTTATTTTCCTACCGCTCAAGTTTCCTACAATTCCAATTACCGATTCGTCTCTTGATGGCGCGTTCAAATTCTGCACTAATTTACATTAACACTTATCGGTTCTCATAACTGTATTTCTTCCGTAACACGGCTCCACCCTTTCGTCTCTCGTAAATCACCCAATATCCCCATGTGTCATGTGGATCGAGCACGATCATTTGTCGTTCCATATGTCTGGTTATTCTTTCATAACGTATCTAATTAATGCGGATACACAGTGCTCATGGTGTGTGAAGAAAGTTTGGACGAAAAATGATTTAATTATTTCTGTTCTACTTGTTCTCCCAATCAGGTAGCATTGAGATGTTTCCCAGAAGAAATCACGATCAGTTTTACATAGTTCAACATAGACCGTGGAAAGACTGTGTCCTATGGCGTTGAAGTTCATATGTTTCACTTGGCTAATATGCTGAAAGGATATTGACTATTCTAGCATTCGTGGTATTTGATTTATTTCCAAGATGTGTGAAAATGGCATAATGATTCTTCCCAAAGGTTTTGCAAGTATGTTTCGCAATTCACGCATACACTGCGTTCTTTTCATCGTCCCTTAAAAATCCGGTTTTCTGCTAGGTTCGGAATAGTATCAGTGCTGGTGTACTGGCAAGAAGCACATACATGACATACAACCAACGTATACCCGATTGTAACCATGGTAGCACTGTACAAATTTCGATTATCTGCTTGAGTGTTCGGTAACATAAACGTAATCTGCATAGAAATGCAGTGTGAAATAGCAAATAAAATATTAGCCAATGGAAAAAGCTCTTTTGTTTTGTGCTAAATAATGCCAAGGATTTTTATTTCTGGTAACACGTTTTATAATACTTTAACTATATTCTGCCTTACAGTCTAGTTGAACTTGATACAATCAATTGATCGTTGTTTCGTGAAGATAAACAAGTAAAATTTCATTTGGTTGGTGACTGCAATCGACAGCGCTAAAAGAACACCACTGAAAATATTTATTTTCCGTCAAAAATCCCAAACACTATTTCTTTACTTGATGTTCGTAAGTGCTGCTTAATTCCCTACCTATTTCTTACAAGTCATCTGAATAATCAAACAAGCGTAAAAAGTGACTTTGCATCACAGACTGCCATTAATTAGCTTTTGATGCGTTCCCGACCCAGGGCGCATTTTATCAGCTTTACATGGTAATGTGTGCTTCTTACTCGCGGTTCATCAGATGTACGTTATTCGTTATTTGGAACCGAGACAAAATGCTTTGGACTAGTTCGTCGCACGTCAATAATTCATGACACATCATTTGACAAGCACGATTCTACAGATGATAGTAAAACTGTGTATATTTTGCCAAAAGACAGTTACTTTCAGCTGGTTTGATTTCTCACTGAGTCGCGGCTTAGCTTACCCAAGAAGGACGGAAATCTCTCAGTTGCACTGATTGGTGGTCAGATCTTACAGTCCACTACGTTGAATTCAGCCTGGCGATAACTGAAATACACTTTCAAAATTTGATCACGTTAGCGTTTATTCATAGTCACTTGTGAATAGAAGCAAAGAATTTTAGTGACGTTGAATTCATAGCATTGCGATAATTCACAAAAGAATCGATACACCATCTCCAAGGCTTTTAGTGGCGTGAGGTAAATATAATTATTTGTGAAGCTAACGCTTACAAACTGACTAACCTGCATCCAAGCCTTCGAGTTGTTCATGAAGGAGTTGTCAAATCTCCTGTCATCAATTGCCTACTGTTAGTAAACTTTAAAACACTGAGCAAATAAAGTTTACCTCGTACGGTCCGTATGCATCTAGAAGTTTTATTACACAAAATTCGGAACATATGCGCCACCAATTTTTCTGGGTTTCCTTTGGTAGAAGAGAACTCTTTGACTTTCGCTTACTGAGAAGTACGAAATTGGCTGGCAACCAATTCTATTGAAATGGATAGGCAAGCTAAAATTCATTGGTATCTTAACAAAAACGTCTTTGTTTTATTTCCAAATACTTCTATTAAGTACGCTCTTAGTGCATAAAATCATATCCTGCAGAAATCTGCGGCAGTTCAAACTCCACCTGATTTCCCTAATACTAGGAGACATTTAACATCCTGATTTCTGGTACGGTCTACACAAGCCAGATTATAACTTGTTGAACTCTACTGCACCACATTTTTTTCTGATTTAACTGACAAACTATAAAAGCTTCGGCACTTTAAGGATTACAGTGTTTTCCAAGCCTTGTGGTTGCTGTGCTCAGGGCTCACGTCTAAAAGTTCACGTCGCTAGCCATGTTGGCGTCATCAGTGCATGGAAACGTCGAATGCTGATGAAACATTTTCGGCTTTTAATGTGCAAAACAACCGTGCTGAAATCTGATGTTATCCCTTCACCTTGTGCGCAGTGAGAAACCAGATTATTTGGTGGTAGTCCAGAGTCCACAATGAATGAAATGAATCCTTTTGGTGCCCTGCTAACAGTCAACTATCTTATAAACAGGGTGCCATTTGCATACTGAGTAACAGTTATGGGATCATTGCGCGCAGAATGAAAGCTAACAAATGTGAAATATCTCGCAAAAGCCTGGCAAAAGACTAAACGGGTAATGCATTTCAGTCAGATTTGTGTATAAGCAAATAGTCCACTGCCTGTGACCGCGAATCCAAATTGCTGTTTTCACTGTATTGTTTTCAAAACCATTTGGCCGACTTCTGGCGGTAAAAAATGCTAGAGACCTGTTGCCCTGTACTTGCACGTACGAATTAGAATACACTAAAGCTGACAAGTACACAGGCAATCAATGGCCTTCACGCCCCTTGCTACGGTGCGTGGCCTGGTCTACAGCGCAGCTAGGAACACGTAGACGTTTAACAATTCAGGCTCTCGGATTATGAATCAATTTCAAAGTGACAAAATCGACGCATTGCTTATGAGAAATTTCCTGTTCTCTAACAGAAATGATGTTGAGCTTTTAAAAGCAATGACTTAAATCCAGTCATATATTCAATTACTGATTATATTGAATGATGTCATATAATCATTTTGTTGAACATTAAACTTGTTCACTTGTAACTGCTTAGCTTGGTACTCTTTCCATGACCACGAATTCTGTTCAGAAACACCACACATTTTGAAAGTGTTCATGCAGAGGAAAATGTTTCTATTTTTATTCGCACTGTCCTTTACAGTGTCCTCATCCGAACAAGTTGGTTATTGAGTTGAAGAAAATGATCTGCCTTTTTCTTGTCCTTGACAAACGAATCATCTAGAATTGCATATTATTACTAGTTTCTTGTATTTTACAATCCAGCACACAAACCCATAAAATTATCTGTTGTTTCACTTTAACGAGAGTTGCTGGAATCCCGTGGGTTCAAAATTCATCTGAAGTGGGCCCTGGCTATTGCGAATACTTTAGGCAATGGGCTACCAAAATCAAATAGCTAGACATATGACGGACAAAAGAAGTAACTTATAAATTTGAATATTTTTATCGCAAATATCTAATGTAAGGCAAAGTACGCAATCGTAGGAATGCATGACCTATCAGAACATCCGTAGAATGGTGCAATCGATTTCAATGCTTGTTTTACAGTTTGATTAACGAATTCGTACCCAAGCACATCACCACTGACTCGAAGGTGCAGCCGTTAGCGTTCTGGCTGTACCATTACTTAATAAAAGATTCTTTGTCCTATATAAATGACTAGACATTTCCATGTATGAAAAACCTAAAACGAACGATGTGAATTTATACCCCGATTCACAAAAATGTCTAGAGCTATTCAAAACAAAAGTGTTTTCTGTAGTTAATTTAGTAATAACCGCTCGCGTGCAATCATTTTACATGGAACGAGCAAGCCTGTCACCTACAATCACAAGCGAGACAGCTCTTAGTTTCTGCAACGGCTAGTTAGCAATGATCAGTTTTGAAATGGTGACTACTGTTTGCAAAAGAGCTACGGTTAAACCATAAATAAACAAACACAGAAGATCTGAACCGTTGAACCAATTCATTTGAGCTTTGGTTCAATTTATCAATGCTGCTTTTAACAGCCACCTGCTTCAAAGTTAGCCAGCAAAATTGAAATTAAGGAGGGCGGAGTGTGCAAAAAGCTGAACGGTAAGGCGACTGATCAGATTCGTTTGAAATATTAGTCATCCATCACAGATGCTGCAATTAGTTTTGAGCTGGGACGAAAAACTAATCAAACGCCGTCAGATAAGTTAGCAAAACCTTTGATAGTCGGAAAATATCCAAGGAACTAAAACAGTCATGTGTACAATCACCATGGCAGGCAGTCACATATGTCTAGCAGAAATTGAAAAAGGAATTACCGACTGGCTGGTAAATAACTCTGAAAACCGAAAATCTTGACTCATCATTCCAGATTTATCTCAAGGTTGAAGACAAAATGACAGAAACTGGTAACACCAGGAATTTCCTATACATTTGCCAAGACCTGGGCCGAACTGTACGACCCTAACATCGAGGTGACACATTTCTGAACATTGTCCAAGTTTTTCCTTCTAATCACTGAAACTTCAAACCCGAACTATTCTGTACGCCTTTTAGGGAAAAGTTTGTACTGTTACTACGTCAACCCTGTGAATACATACCAGATTGTACCAGAGCGGACGTTTCACGCACTAGTCAAAAATTTTACAAAATGCTCTGAACTTAAAAAGGTTGGCAGTAGGCTAGGGTTTTCCCTTGAGTTTCAGGAATGGCTAGATCCTGCAGTAGTACTTCAGATTCCAAATACCAGCTTTTGAGCGCCCTCGTCGTTATAAGTTTTTGGTAAGGTTGAATAAAACGCTCTCTTTCGGAGGTTTACTCTCCAAACGCCGGTCTGTTTTTCCTTACAATAAACGGTGATCAATAAAACATTTACGCTTATGAAATTGATAGCGGGTTGAGTAACATCTGGAAATTGATGCCACAAATTACCTTATGCCGATGCTTACTCTGTGATCGGCGCAAATCTGAAAGCGCTTGAATACGCTTATGGTAACTTGGAAGTACTTTCTCTGTTTGCAAGTAGCACAACAAACTTCTTCGTGATCAACAAGGACCTGGGTCTTTGTTTAATCTTTTGGGTATTCAGCAAGAATTAGTCGGTAATTTATGCTTGGTTCTAGATCGATATAAGATTGCATAGGTCGCAATATAAAAACAAAACTAGAACAGTTTTCGTAAAACTGCAACAGCTGTGGCATTGAAATGATGGAAAATGCATGCAACCTCCTTTTAAATTGCCTTCTACTGTCCGTTTGGAACATCTGGTCTTTCCACTCTGAGGCCTCTTGGGTGGCTGCTTCTTGACTACGAAAAATTCCGAAGCCTTATTCAGTCGGATAGGGACATCAAACGCATTACACTAAGATGTATTGTTGTAAGTCTTATGCTAATATTCATCGTTAAGCAAGGCGATGTCCATCCGAATCTTCCGCAATAAACCAAGAGTACTCTTACATGCCCACATTTTACACTCCGCTCTTCCATACTGTCCGAGTGTGGAAGAATCAATGTGTAAGTCAGCTACTGGCTTCGGTTTGTTGTCTGAAAAATAAGACTTTGGCTCCCCTATTTCTGGTGTTCCTCAAAATGCTGGTTCGGGTCCCAAGAGTTGTGGGATGCTTTTGCTTCTTACATTCCGAATTTTGATTCATTTTTCCCTGAGTTTAGCACTCTGTGCAGTGGTTTGGGCAAGTGTTGTTATTATATATACAACATTTGCATTTTTCTTTTCCTCTGAATTTCAGATTCGCTTTCCCACGTTAAATGATGAGTGACCCTGATGGAGTTTTCTGTTTCATTTACAAATTGCTGTCGTCTATGTAAGGTGATATGTTTACCCTTTTTCCGGTATAGAGCAGGGACGATTTGTTGGATCGATTTTGTTTACAATGAGTTTTGGTGCACCGAGCTCCTATTGGTTACCCAGAACTGTTGGGTCATAATCTGTTTGGTAGCAAATTGGGGCGAAACAATTTGAACCAATCAGGGAGCAGATTATGTGTTCCTTTTATCCCAATGTTTTCATCACTTGCCCCCACATTGATGAACAATTGTCACGCGAGAATTGCTCCTTGTTTTCGACGGTGACATGTTAATGAGAAGGATTTTGGGGAATTCTATTCCGCTATTTAAAAACGGAACTGTGAAGCAACAAGAAAGCACCTGTATAAGTTCCTCATTTAAAGAGTGATTTCTATTTCCACGGATATTTTCTTCATTAGCTTACTCCAACGGACCGGTTGTGACGCGAACGAGCATTTCACAGTCTTTGTGACATATTCACGCTATGGCTGGCAGACGAATCAACTTAACTGAAAAAAGCCGTGCGGACGTGATTAGATCATTCTGTCAGTGGACCAGCGTACGTGGTTTACATCATGTGCTCAGAGCGGAACATCCAATTCTTCGTTTTATTTGGGCTGTTTTTGTAGCTTTGATGCTCGTAGCAAATATCGGTTTAATAGCTTTACTAATGACTCACTATCTGCGCTTGAATACGATTGAGAATATCCGAACAATGCAGGGTGTGGCTGTGGCCTTTCCACAGATTACGCTATGCAACGTGGATCCAGTTAATTCAGATCGTGTTTACTGTTTGAAAAACATCAATGCAAAGGGTTGTAATATGGATCCCAAGCATAAAGATATTCTGGAGAAATATATGATCGCTAGTAATTACTACGCCCAGTACAAATCAACACCTGTGTGGAAAATCTTGGAAGATCCTAGCATGGTGGCAATTTTCTACCAACTCATTGGAATGGAGGCAGCATCTCAGATTGGTCATCAGTTAGACGATTTCATCATTCCAACATTTTGTGAACTGACAACCAGGCAAAAAGGTGGCATACTGCTGAAGCGGAAGTGTCAAGATGCAAACGTTGTTCCGATAAGTTTTATTACATACAAATACTTCAACTGTTATACACTGGCAATCACAGATCCAGAGATCAGCAATGCTGCCGTGCGTTTGTCTGTTGTACTTTATTTGGATGAAGAAGAGGATCTCAATTGTCGTCCACATTGCACGCACGAGTTTACTGAATGGGCCGGAGCGAAAGTGGTAGTGCATCCCGTTGGCACGTACCCAGATATCGATCAGATGGGCATGAACTTGCTTCCTGGGGCGTCTAATCAAATACTCGTGGATGAGATTCGACGAATAGAAAAGAAGAATTTACCGCCAAAGCCGTGTGAACAAGAAGCCAATAAAACTTTATCTTTAGCTTACTTTGATATGAATAAACAAAAATTTCAGACAAGAGAAATGAAATACACAGCAAGTCTTTGCATTCAGCTGCTTTCACAAGTGGCTACGATGGAAAGGTGTCAGTGCGTGGACTTCCTCATGCCTATTCCCGGATCTCATCTGGACCGCGTTGGCCATTTACCGTTTTGTGGTAACCTCTCTCGGTCTAACGTTTTATACAGCTTGAAATGCAACCAGCAGGTCAGACAGAACAATTCCCGTGTATTTCATGAGCTCTGTCGCGAGCACTGCGTTCAGATGCAGTACAACTACGAGCTAACACAACTTAGATGGCCACAGAAGCCTCGCGTCCTGAAGTACTACAGTGAGCTGAAGGACCGTATCTATTATGATCGCAAGTTCAAAATATACGAGGAAATAGAAGCCATGTCCCGAATAAATGCATCGTTAGCGTTAGAGAAATTGCAAAAAACGGATGTATTCGAGAAGAATTTTCTCCAGCTTGACGTCAATCGACCAAATTTTGACACGCTTGTGTCGTACACCGAAAACGAAGAGTATACGCTTACAACTCTGCTTAGTCAAATTGGCGGTATTTGCAGCATTTTTCTCAGTTTTACTTGTGTGTCAGTGCTGGAATTGGTCGAACTGATGTTTCGTTTGACTTGGGTCACATGGCCATTACTTGCCTCTATAATAGGAATTCGAAGTGCTTCAAGTAACGCTTCAAACCGTAACTCGGATTCCCATCTGGGCAACAGTGATATTGAAACGGATGCTAACAAACCACTGTGTGTATTGGACTCACCAGAACAAACCACTATGAAACCGGATGCACATCCATGTAATGCAAATTACGAGAAACCGGCCAATAATGTGACACCATTTGAACACCAGAACACACGTCCCTACTTGTTCCCGGCTAACCAGGCTTCATTTTGTAAAACATCTCACAGCATGCGAGATATAAAAGCTCATCTTGTTGGTTCACGAAGCGTGCAGGACGAAATGACAGTCAGGAGCCTTTCTGCAGCTCATCTTTATCAGAATAAATTATAACAATGTTAAAATGACAGCTGAACCTATTCTCGATCAAGTTATTCTGGGCTTTCGGTGAACTTTAACTGCTCAGGTAAATAAAGGTTTTACTATGCACCAGCAATTTGCATCTCTTGCCCTGCGGACCAAAATAAAATGATTCATGAGGACGGACTTTTCATTCTGAACAAAGGTAATCAACGAGTGGAAAGCATTTCATTACAGATTGTTTTACCATTATTTTTTCTACTTCAATGTTTATCTTTTTCCGTCCAATTACAGAAACTAGTACAGCATAAATATTGGTTTCATTATTATATATCTTTCGAATCTCGCATCTGTCTAGTTCAGACTTTACAGTTGCACTCATCCGTTAGTCAGCCCCTAGTTATTCCTAAGTCATATTCCACATAAATTTGCTCCAATTGTATTAACTCATTCTATTGTATTGTGGCTGACCTGGAAATTACTTCAGTTTCCTTCGCGCTGTTAATGATGAATCGTACGCTTGTATTCCATATAAACATATTTTTAATCAAAGATTCGTTTATTCACAAATCGACTTTGCTGAACATGTAAAAATCACCATGAATTATCTCATTAAATAGCAGCTGCCAGTCTTGAGCTAGCTTTGGAAGTGGAGATGTTGTCGACTGTCGAATCAATTCAAACACTTCCACGTAAAGTGCAAGTTAGAGATACAAATCGCAACAGTCATAACTCGCAATGGATTAATCTCTGTCGGGCGAATCGGTGAATTTGCATCGAATTCCGTTTCTCGATCGGTGGAGTACGTGTGAACGAACAGGTGTTATTAGTTCGCGCAATGGGAATCAAGGCCATCTGTGCAAATAGAGTTTAAATGAAAATAGGGAAATTGGAAATATCCTAAGATGGGTTTTTAAATTGTTGTTTTAGTGATTGCAGCACGCACGGCTGCACGTATCTGCGTTTCTTGCACACACTCATCAGCAGCAATCAAACCACCTCAAAACTATTTCCCGACAGGAAATGCCTAACACTGACAGAGCCGGGATAAATTTACCACCAATTCAATCTACTGTTTGTGGTTCTGTTGACACAAACAGTCGGCCTAAGCCAACGTGATACACGTTTTCAAATCTGGTGTTCCGTGTGAAAGGTTTACATCCCTCGTGGTGCCGTTGTAAACATAAACGGCTTTTTTAATGTTATCACGTGGATATTGTTGTGGACAGAAGTAAAAAACGATTCCTGGTTGGCATTTGTTTGCATAAGCAAGCAAAATATTAAAAGTAAAACGAATTCTGCAGTGAACTTTTTGTGTGAGACTTCCCCGACCTGGTTCTCAAATTTCCTGACGTCTAATAATGCAAAAGCTCTGAAATTCTTTTGAAATACGACTGCGTTGCATGGCCTCCTAAAGCAAAAGAAAATGAATCATTTTCGTTACCTTTAGGTGAGTATTTTGCCATTTCGAACGAAAATCAGGGTTGACAAACTGAACAGTACATTATAAACTAAGGATTCATTTCACACTTTAAAGAATTCCGTGGTAAACATTTTCATATGTCTAATATCTTTGAAACTGGACCACAATCTACGATCGCTCTAATTCTCGGGAAACTGGTTTACGCCCAGGTCACTAAGGCCAAAATACAACTTATCCCGCATAAGGTATGACCACGAGAAATTATCGACGAAGCTGGTCTTTGTTTGACAAACACTAACATTAGGAGGGGAAATACAAAGGAAACCCTTTTGCGGTCACTTTGTAGGTCAACCATGATCTTATTTTAAAAGATCGAATTGGAAAGCGCTTATAATTTTCTCTCGAAAAGGCACACTTTAGATGCTTCCGAATGCATGATCTTTCTGCGCCCATTTTTCGCAATGCGCAAGTTGACTGGCAATGCACAATGGGATTTAAGGATGAAATCTGGTGTTGAATACTTTTATCGTCTCATTCAAAAATTATCTAGTGCCTAAAACCTGCTCGATGGCAAGATCTTTTAATTGGGTAAATTTCTGAATCACATGAAAGCTTCCGGGCACGTAAAGACATTATTGTTTCTGCTGAAATCGGCATTTGAATAAGGACATTCTTTATTCACCCAGGGTTGAATAAGCGCTCCGAAAAGGGGAGCGATGCTCGATTCCCTCATCAAACAGATGTGCACGGAATTATTGGAATAGCCTGAATTCACAGTTCGTTGGATGGTGTGATTTGCATACTACTTCATTTTTATGCCCGCATATATTCACCAATTTCCGTTAAACGAGAATAGAATTGGTCTACTTTTGGTCGACTGAAATCAGTTCAGACTGCTAAATTAGTATGACTATGTCAGAGTGAGCCAGGCGGATTACGCTGTTACTTTTGTGCATGAAGTTTGCGGGTTAGATTCCTCTACCCCCGGTCAACTCCCCCGCTTGCTAGCTCTTTGTTTACCGCGGCCGCACCGTTATTTTGTTAATGAAAGAATTAAAAAGGCCATTTCTTATTGGAACTTAAGAGATGTGCAGATAACTAGTATTCAGTAATATTCCAAGCAATCCGCTTCCAATATGCAGAATTCTGTTTCCCTTCTGTTCCAGCACGGTTAGAGGTTTCCCATTTTTTAAGTCGATGACACAGTAGTCTAACTTACTTGTGGATCCCAGTGTTTTCATGAATTTTCAAGCGGCTTCAGCATTTCTTAGTTTACCGATTACCTATTCTAGATTTTATACGCCGGGATAATGAAAAGGGATAAACCAAAATTGTTGTCCTGTGAACTGAGTAGGACTTGAAAATCAATGGTTTGCGAATTGAGTTTAACTGCTTGATAAATTTAGTAACCTGGCGATTCTGATTTCAACATGATTTAGTTGAACTGGCGTCCCATTTCTGCCCTTTTTTATGAGTTGCCTTTTTGATTAACCTGATTTCATTTGATGCATTTAGTAGGTTCTAATAAACACGTGAAAAAGATGCCTCCCAAAACTTATTGGGTCATGCGATGCTCCCGCAAGCAGTTAGCGATTAGTGAAAATTAACTAGCAAATACCAGTTTTCTTCAGTGAAACTGGACATTAGTTGAGGACCGTCTTTTTTGCCTACCAGTCGCATGACGGCACCAAGTTGGAACATCATGACCGATGCCCAATGCCAGTAACATCATAAATTATCACCAAAGTGTCTGAAGTCCGACAATTAATTTACACGCGATCGATTGGAATGGACGCTGTTAAGAAAATACTCTGACAATCAATTATCGTGTGAACGTATAACAGCAAGCTTTACGGTAATTAAATACTCGCCGTGAGGAGTAAGCATCGCAGTGCATGCGGGTAGCGAAATATATACCTGATATTATTATTCCAAAAAGACCGTTAAGTTTAACTGTTTTCAAAATTACCGTTTGTTTAGCATCTCTTGAGTGTTTTTAGTTCCTGAGTGGGTCGATGGATTTTGTCATTTGGATCAAGTACCACAGCTCACTGGACTAAATGGCAATAACAACAGAAATCACGTGATAATCCAGCAGATTTTCTTACACACGTGAATGATGAATTTTACGGCTGAGCTTGTCTTATAAAAACCTGTTCAGCTGGCTCAGATATTTGCTTGAAACTTTTTATCTATATGCAGTTAAACACCAATCCTTGTTAACCAGATTATGCGGAAAATGAGTTTAGATTATTTCTGATACACTATTCATATTGTTAGAATACTTCAAAGATAAGTAAAATCTCTTAATAACAGATCTGATGTCACATTTTTACCACAGTAAGTAAGAACACCTAGCAATTGCTGGTTTTAGATCGGTTATTTTTGTCACCTTTGAATGTCATACCATTGAATTTTAGCACTGTTAGAGGTTTAGTCATCACGGCACAAATTTCGATCAAATGCGCTTTGTGCTTAGGCTAGTCCAGCTACAGCTGAGTCGTCAAGTGGAACATACGGTCAGACTTTTGGACAACTGTGAACTTACCAGGACGTCATTGATTATTAGGGTCAGTCTTGTTTTATGCTAACAGGCTCAGATGCTACGGTTTTTACACATGCATCTAACTCCCGAATCAAAACAGACATCAAATAACAGAGCTGTAGTTCTCCCGTGATAGGTGCCTTTAACTCTCCAGTCAGAACTGTCTGTCATCTTGCATGCCAATGAGTGAGTAACGATTGGTTGGTGAATGCAAATAACCCACCCACGAACATGTATGTGGAAATTAAACACCTACTGACCTTAGGCGATATCATGACTTTCAACTTTATTGAAGTAAAATCTACTTACTCACGATTAGGAATAGGGAACAAATATAGCATGGTCATACGGTAAGACGTCGATAGACCATCAATAATCCATGTTTACTTAACAGTTTGTTCATACGTTTGCTCATTACTGCATTTCTCAATGATTATCTTACCTTTTTATTTCATTTCGTGTTCACCGCAGGCCGTATCTAACAAAACCTAATTTCCGGGCCCATGAAAAATGCTCACTAATACCAGTTTCTATAGAACTGTAATAAATCAGACACTCACGCAAACTCACATCTCGCATGCCATATGTCGAACATTTCGCGCAAAACATCAAATACAGAGCAGGGGATTATCCCCAAAGAAGCTCTTCGAATTGTGCTTATCAATTAAATTGCACTAAAACGAAGACTTCGTCCAATTTAATGGTTATTCGCAAGCAAAATATGCATTAGCAGCAGTCCCGTAAACCCTCAGGCTTAGTAAATTTTCCGTGCCGGTTCATAAAGTTATTGTTTAGGTGGAATGAGAAAATGGTCTGAATGCCGGGGTAGTCAAACATAAACGTCACAAGCCAAATTCAAATCAAATTTGTTCCGTTTGCTGGGCAGACGTGATTGTCACGTTACCGAACGTGAATGTCTCCAGCGCATAGCGAATGGAGCGCAGTTGCACTTCCAATAAACCAGAACAGCTAACCTGGTTTTAGCCGTCTGATTTGTAGTATCCGTTACTATCCAGTGGAGGCCAAGGTAGTGCTGCTTAAATTCAACTTAGATGAACTGCATGTTTTCATCAAAAACTAACTTACTCAAGTAATCTAATCAGCAAATCGGGGCTGGGTTCCATGTTTCACTGGACTAGTGGTCTTGCAAATCTGAGGACCATCAAAAAAATGGCTCAGAGGCTCAGTGATAAGAGAACTTGGTCTAGAAGTGTAGCTTTTACTCAGTGTTATTTACCCGTGCAACAACTCATGAAGTGATTTCACTAATAATCCAAGAACAGCTCACTTTGAAAAATGGTAACTTGCTTTTCAAATGGGCCCGTCATCCATAGTCATATTTCATATGGTATTTTCTTACGAATAGCCTATTTGTTTGACATCAGATTGTACTAAAACTTGGAATTGTTACAATAAGAATACACCTTTGGAGGGTTGCCGAATGCTTATCAATTCTCTGAACAGTTTCCATCACAGATGTAGCTTCGTTACTTCTACCGTTCGCCAGAAGAACGCTAGGATCAGGACTATCCGATACCTGAATAACTTAGCTTGCAACTCCACGTTTATTTATCTACCAAATCGTTTGGCCAGTTAATTCATTTTACTTATAGTCTAATATCTAAATTAAAGTTACCAATTACAAGAAATTTCTGGCCCATGTTTAGTATAATGCAGACTTTTCCATTCTAGAAAATTTGCACTGACGTTGATTAACATGTGGGGATAATCATCAATGAAAAATGTGTCATTCATTATGTTGATTGCATCTATTGTCTCGTGTGCAGGACAACTTGGTTCAGTAAGTTCAATCAATTAAAAATGATGAGGTGATTATCAAACGCTTGGACTTAGACCTTTAAAGCTTGAGTTCGGTGAGATGAAAAAATGAAGTAACCACATGAGCACATATTTTTCAGTGCAGTTCATCTCTTTGATCTTTGTAACAGACTGTCAAATTTCGTAATTGACTCCAGCGATACCAGCACATGGAAACATTCCAATTATTCCTTGTAAAAAGTGTGCACAGCAAATTTTCTGGCAATGTTATGCTTGAATGCATCTGGCATGCAATGAATTTATCTTGTAAATGCAACTCGATTCTACATTTCTGGAAGCATTAAAGACGGATGGTAGAGTATTATAATGAAGTAATATGGAGCGCAGAAGACACACAACAGTTCCCGATCGCTTGGTAATGTGTGAAAGATAAGTAAAAGAATAAGGGAAATAAAATCGCAACTGATTTCCCTTGTCCAAACTAGTTAGTTTTGTCAGGTGAATCTCAGATCCTTAAGAATTCAGAAAAACTAGCCAAACGGTGTCATTTGTTGCACTTTAATTTTGCAGTTAGAAGGGACACAATTTGCGAAGCATTTTGCCACGATATCGTAAAATTTATCAATGTCTGCTTGAACCATTGAAGCTTTGTCTAAAGAAAGAGAGAAATATGTACAAGCAGTACAAATTTGCTAGTCGTTTCTCATGGTATTGCTAATGATATCCAAGAATCACCTAGACGAAATTAGATGTGCTCATTACCTTATATCTTTTCTATTCCATTCCGTTTTTTTTCATGATTCTGATTCGACATTTGTGCAAGGTATGATATGAAAACTTAGCCCAAAGTGCACACTTTATTGTTCCAAACACGACGCGACTGAAGACTGAGTGGAACTCACGTTTTAACTCATGATTCACCGCGGCTAATACGTTTTTTTTTCAACAAAATCGAAAATGATAATTTCATGGTGCTAATAAGCTGGCGGTATTTTGTGCCCATTGAAACATTCAGCATAAGCGAAAACACTTACCTAAATACCATAGAAAATCTTTTGACGATCAGTGGTTTATCACCGCTTGAAAGCAGTTTTCCTTTGCACCTATCGAAATGTTGGCAAATTTGTCAAGAAAATCTGTCTTTGTTATCATATATAATCGATGTGCTTCACAGCGTTCACCTGCACAGCATCTGATGGGATAACGAGGAAAATGGAATAGGTTTTGCCGCCCTATCTCCTCAGAGTAAGTTGACCGTTTTTCGCTGATACGTTCCAAAAAGTCATTTTCTGTTCTGAAGTTAGCAAACAATATCCGAATAACTCATATTTGACGTTTTCATTGCAAATGAATGTTCCTTTTTCTGCAAGCTTCCATAATCACAAAGCATTTCGTTCTGTTTACTGAAAGTCAAGAGAAATAACACATCGTTTTGCCTACTTTACGGTATTCCTTAAGTGTGCTGTTCTTGGGTAAAGCCGATGTAATCAGGGTCTCCCAAACAGTACCATAAGTTTATAATTACTTTATTCCATAGAGATTTGATTATAAAACCATATTCTTTGTTTTGACCAGGTTGCCTTAAGTACCTACAATAATTTCGAATGAAATAACATCTAGTTCACCTCATCATATGTTCATCCGAAGTGCTGCAAGGGAAAGTCGTTTGATATTTTGCAAGGAAAGAGTCCAGTGCTTGGTGCATTCATGTACCAATTTAATAATCACCACGCTCTCGAATACAGATGTTTGTTCCAAAGTTGTTAAAAATGAAGTGATCTCACTTAAAGCTAAACTTCCAAATGCTTTTGGTAACTAAAATCCATCCCGACCCTTTTTTTATTTTTGGTGACCATTGAAAATTTCGGGACCAAAGGGTTGCCATCTGAAGTAAGCATAGTTCCTTTGACCCGAATGCAAATAACTTTGTCGAATTCGTTAGTAAACAATAGGCGCATAGTTTTAAAAGACTATGCTGCTTTTATTCGCTATTTGAGAACGGTAATTGTGTGCCCGATTGTTATCACAATGTAAATTTTATTCGTGCCAGCAATACTAGGATGCGGCAGGGTGACACAACGCGGCATAAACCTACTGTGCTGCTCGCAAAGCGGTTCCACCAGTTACTATGAATTTTCTATTCCATTCAGAATATGTAGTGAAATGTGTTCTATCTCACTCACCTCCGTGCCTGACCGCACTGCAGATAAAGAAAACTTACACGGCTTTGATGGCCTGAGTAACGTCTTGTTAGCGGGAAAATTCAAAAGACCTGGCTGAATGTGGAAGCAAAAATGAGGAGGCAGGATACGAAAATATCTGGGAGGGTTACTTCTGCCAAACATGACCTTTTTAATGTGTAATCAACATACAGCTTTGCTTTCTTTACTTACCCCAGCTGCTTTTAGCTAAGTTACTGAAGGCTTTTGCTGGACTAAAGGATGATGTTACTGAGCCAACTATAGAAGGAACGATAAAATCAAAGTCCAAATACATTATTGCTTACGAACTAACACTTATGAAAACCACTACTTCATAATCGCATCCATCCTACTAAAAAATAAGACGATCATTTTTGTATCTTAGAAAGTATTTCCGACAAAGTCAATTTAACCCTGTGTAGAACAGACATTTCCCACTCTCGTGAGGTTGTATTCCGTTGTGATTGAGGGTAATTTGCGCTGGCTAAAATCGATGAATTTCGGGTGTAGCTGTCCGTGGAATGAATGCAGATCTTGAGACTCTACCTCAAATTTCATCAGTGCTTGCCGAAAAGATTTTTAAAGAAATATTTGGCTATTAATATTATCTCGGTCATGACTGATGAGTCATTCGACGGCGCCTGTTTTGTCAACTTCAAAAATATTTCATAATTTTTGATATAAATCGCACGCCGCACAAAACCAACTATAATAAACTGTACCGGGATCTGCTTTGCTTTCACATTATGAGGGTTCGTCGATAGCTCAAACATTTTAGTGCCCAACTCACGGTGAACAGCGGATATTTATTCTAGAATGAATGTCGGCTAGTTAAGAACAAACAACGGTACAGATGTTGCCATATTTTCTGGGTCATTCTCCTGCCTTGTTTGTAGCAATCAAATTCGTCCTTGCTCTGCAAACCCTATCATGTTGAATAAATAAATAAATCTGCTACTTAAGCCGTCAGCTCCGTGATGATAAATCCAATGTTGTGCCGAGATTTTCCATGCACGAGTTGAATGGATTAGCACGTTTACTTACGATTAAAACAAAACAAAGGGTATTACTGAACTGGATACAAACAAGACGAGGTTGTTGCTTTACCTGATTTGTTTTGCCTTCAGTAGGCATTTGTTGATATTATTGACGATGAAACATACAAGAAAATTTACTCGTAAACAAATTCGGCTGTATATAAAGAATTGAGCAAACATGAGTTATTTTACTTCAACGAAAACAAACCAAAGACCTGAGTCGGCAATAAACTGTTGGTATTAATTTGGCTTAAACGGGCACAAAATCACATATTTAGTTCAGTTAGGCGGACGCGGAAAAAGCAGTGACTGATCGGTGACTAGCAAACAGACGATCACCGTATATTCATCTAGGACTTACCAAGTGGTGACAATGCATTTTTACACGGTAATGTTTTCTTTTAATCGGTTGCTAAACTTTGAATTTACTTTTATTTAACAAGTAGTGGTTTCGTCCATATAAACACCCTGCCTTCTAGAACATGAATAGCTGGGTGTATTTCTCGTCTGATGTTTCTTATTAACCGTTGCGAATGAATCATTCGTAATCTTAGCCTTTCGACTGGAATGTCGTGAAGTCAGCTTTTAACACCATTCGCCATTCTCCAGCTTGGAACCGGAAATCGGTCAAAACTCCTCTTCGAAAGTATGATGTATCTCCCACGTTGCAAATAGAAAATTTACGCAATCTATATTATCTCTGGATTAGCCGTAACTACGTCCCAGTCAAAAGCACATCTGGCAAACTGTTTTGCCACTGTCAGGTAGCACAGTTCGTTCAAAGATGATATGAATAAATAAAGACAGTAAGTTTAATGGTTGCAGGTATTCACTCTCGCAGGCACTACATATCAGATGCTGTGACTTCCTTCTGCCCAGTAGATGTAAGCAGGGATTTCGCAACTGACTAGCTGATAAATGTTTAACGGTTAAAATTTTCAAGCAAAAATAACATTTAAAGTACAAACTCATCACGATCTCTAAGCAGTTCGATTGTTACTTTCAAGGAAACTACCGATAATAAGACAAAAATCTTCGATCTCATATACATTTATGGTGGGCACAGATTCGTGTTTTGCTTGTTTAGTTAGATATAACGAAGGGTAACTAAAAGGATAGTCTGCCAGACCACTCTTTCCTTTCGTTTGTAGCATGGCGCTTATTTTTCCCAATCCAGTCTGCTTCAGCTCAGACAAATTGGAACGGTTCAGAAGGGATGAAACGTAAAGCTTCACTGGGGGTGAAGCCATTCAACCAGAAAGCTTATCGAGCGACTGATTGCTTTGGCATGCTAAACTTCTAAATGCGCTTCGCTTTGCAGGACATTGAGAGTGAATTTTGAAGGTGCAAGACCAATCCAATCCATCACTATGACAATGCATTCTACAAATAAGTATTGTCAAGCAGAACCAGTGTACTATCGAAGCCGTTCACCTAAACACGGTAGTTAAAATAATTGAATTGCACAAAAGACGAATTAATGCGCTACTGGTCGAACCATCGCAGCGTTATTTTTAAAATCTCGGAGGACAGCATTTTTCCTTATCTAATTAGCATGGTCCACTCCATTCAAATTTTGTCTTGTGTCTTCTAATCGTGCTTTCTTTTCAGCACTTGTTTTCCCTTTTGAACCATGCTCTAATTGTATTTGTAATTAAGTATTCACGTCATCCTGCGAAACTGGATGGGCCAAATGACACCGCCATTTCTTCCACGGATTTTCATGCCAGATTTTGGTGTTATAGAAACTGGGTATCATTTAAATTAATTTAGATTTTCGTTGGGATTCTATCGACTGGTTTGACAGCAAAGCTTTCCCACCGTTCATAATATAGGTAACCGAGTTGCGTTCCTATAATGGACATGAAATGTAAGCACGGCATTAGTGGTTACTTTTCAGTTCCAACGAAAACGGGACGAAGGCGAACCGCACTGTGTGTCATAATGATATCCTTTTATGACTTCTTTCTTGTTACAGGTTGCAGTTACGCCACGTTGTAAAAAGAGAACACGACTCTGCCCGTGTTCACAATTCGATACAGTAGAATGATGAACAAAATTATCAATTTTATTACCATAAATAATTAAACTTTCCTGAGCAGTCATCAAAACTCAAACCAGAAGCTCCTTGCAAAACACGTCTGTTGTATTTGATGGTGATAGTTTCTGAGGTCAATTTATCTACATTGCTATTAAGAAAATTCTGGCTAACCATTTGCTTTCCTATCGATCTACTTTAGCCTATTACACTTGACTTTCGTCTGACCTTTTGTACGCTTGCCCATTGGTTCATTTCCGAACGCCTACACTTTGAAGCATGGTATAGACAAACCGAGCATAAATTCTTGGTCCTTTTCTTACCAGTTTATTTCCATTATTAATTTGTAAAGATAAAATGCTAATAAAATTCTTCTATTCACTTTGGTCTAGGAAACTCGGCAATACTAGGTAACATTTTGAACACCGGCAAGGCATGGAATACAGCAAATAGTCAATTGAATAAATGATTGTGAAAAAGATTATGCAGAGTCGCGGGTGAAAAATGCTTCCAACAATCGATTTTCTGCGACTTTCTTATTTTCTTGCAGTTTCTCTGGATATAAAGCAAATGTGAATGATATAACGTTAATAACACAGCATTGTTGGTGGATATAATGTTCCAGTGTTTCGACTACCGTGGATAGTCATTCTCAATGCGTTTTAAAATAAAATCTTACAAAAGTTGGCACATTACATCTGCCAACAACGTTGTGTTATTAACATTATATCATTCACAATAAAACCAATGCATGGCACATCGATTTTTCGATACACTTTTTACGTCATAAAGCAACTGTATTTGATTGTAAATCTTGCCTTGAGAAAGGCTACCCACGGTAGTAGAAACTTTGGCGAATTACATCCACCAACAATGTTGTTATTAACCTTATACCATTCACAGCAGCATTGGTAAATGTTTTTGAACTCGTGCCTGTTGCATTCGTAAATGCCTGAATTTCCGGAAAGATATGCACACGGAACAACTTAGAAAAACGTACTTCAGTTAGCTAACTGAATCGGTTCTCTATTGCAATCTCTACACAGAAAGTAGTGTGCACAACACACGAAAAACATTCAGACCCATCTGATATTCATGTAGTAATTCTATCGAATGCAGAATAATTGTCTAAAGGCAAGACCTTCTAACGAGAGCATTCATGCTCCCCACTCAAAGAAGCCTCAGCCAAAATTACAAGAAGCTAACTCATATTCCATCTAAAACCCATCACTATTATTATATGTACTAAGGGATTCATGAGAAACTGTATTTGATTTGTCAGTGATGGACTATGCTATTTCCTTGATTTTGGAATGGTGATCGAAGCTTTGATAATGAATTACAAATAATTTGGGAAACTGGTTTTAGTTTCCACTGATACGAGAGCAAATAAACATTTATTTATTGGCAATACCATACCAGCGACAGATTTTGCAGCAGATGAAAAAGACCAAATAAATGTGTCAATTACAGAATGGACAATTTCAAACCAGAAGTCAGCACAATAGTGCCGCTGATCATAAAGAATGACTGACTAAGTTTAAAGGCAGCAAGCAAATGTGGCTGATTAGACGTGAGCCCAGCAGGGTAGAGAAAAGTTTGGTCAATGAGAGTCAACTGGTGATTCAGGCAGGCTTCTGAATAATAAATACACTAATGTACTTTCGGCCTTCCGAGATAAGACGAAGGAATAGATTGGCGGCTCACGATCTGACCTCTGGATCGACACACTGGTTTTAGTGCAAATGATGATAGTTCAGCGTGAAATAATCAATTAACGGCTAAGCATGGCTAGAAAGACGTGGAAAAGTACACAAAACAACATATATTAACAAACTGCAACTTGCCACTCAATTTCAACAATCTGACAAATTTTGCTGACGAAATTCTCTATTTCGATAGGGCTTCGTGTCTACTAATCACCACCCAACCGAAACAGTCGCACGTCTGTAACTGTGCAGTTGATTCAGGGGCGAGAACATCCCACCGCGTAAGCCTTAGGCCTAAGGTTATACTGAGACGATTCATCGATAGCCACCGATTAGGCTTTCTGGTTGACATTACTCGATCACTCCACATTCAATCCAAGACAAATGTGCATTGATGCAGATTTCTAAAACGAATAATGCAGTTTTTTGGTAATGCCACGATTTTCATTATTTACAAGTATATGTTCGTAAAATAGAAGTGGATAAAACAGTTTGTGATAGGTGAAAGGGATTAGTCACTGCCGCCTTCCGGATGAAAGTTACGAGACGCGGTCGCACCCGGTTTGAGAATCGCCGAGAACTGGATACCACGGATGGAGTGAATGGGCAGCCCTGTGGGATCGGGCTTTGGTGATATTAGACGCTGCGTCTGAACACCGTTCAGTGGGTTCCGTGGTACATTGTAAATCTTTCTGGAGGTTTTGCCATCTATTTGATGTCCCCTATCTCACAACTGTATGACAACTGTCTGTGATTTTCGCTCGTTTGGTATCGATAAATGGTCAGGTTAGACTGTTTTACCTGAATTTTTAGGCCAACTGTCTAGTCATTCTATATGCTTGGATTGCTAAACACAAACAAACGAGAGAATAACTTCTAAGATCATAAGTACAAACGGGGAATTAATCTTTCGGTTCCACGGTGACAATGTCCCTAACTGTCAGGGGACAAATTTCTTCTCAAATCCGGTCGACTTTCCTGAAGAACAGCAATCGGGCTAACAACATTCGAGCTTTTGGTAAATGATACGCATGGAAACCAAGACTTATCTTTGTGGTATGGACTTTTGTATGAGTAATACGAAAGCATATAATTCACTTACATCACATATGACTCTTTATGTCATCAAAAAATCGTTTGTATTCTCCCCAGCTTTGCTATTGATCAAGTGGACTACTTCGTGTTAATGAAAACAATTAAGAAGTTCCGTAAACTTTTAATTAATTTACACATCCACAAAAAATTATTCTAGGAGAAAAGGTAACTTCGTTGGCCAAGCTACGTTGAGGTGATGTGAGTACATGAATTTATTGATTCAGTTATAAGCGCACAGCAGATATGCGCTAACAAAGATGACAGTTTCCGGTTTATTTCACTAAATGTTACAGTTCGGGTAAAAAATTGTTAGGAAATACTACTGAGGTACTTTTTTACTTTGTTTTCTTGCTGAGTTGATGGTTTCATTTGAAAGGGTATTAAGTATTATGAGTAATTGCAACCAGTATATTCACCCTATCGTTACCAAGTACACAGGTGCCACATTCTAAACGTCTCTCAATCGTTTACACCTTCATCGATCCGAATATGGGTAAATTCCAACTCCTTAGCGTGACAACGTCAAAATATTCAAGCAACTGCAGTCATGACTGCAGGGATTCCAGTTTGTGAATAAATGATTTGCATTGCTTTCTAAAAACAATTATCTGTACTTGTTCCGGCTGATTGCCATTTCACCATAGCCCGATGTCATGGACACTTTTAGTTTGTTTTCTGCACACATCTAGACCACTCTGACAATGCTTGCGTGTACGACCAAACTGGCCATTTCTTACGACAGCTGTAGAAAGCTTTTGTTTGTCCGCCCAACCAAATACTCCCGTCATTCAAATAGGGGTAAATTAATCAGATGCGAAATCCATTAGCATGTCGGAGCAATGCCCTACGTCGGCATTAATTGCCACTGCCATGAGTGCCTCCTGATGGACTGTCCGAGAGAGAAAATAGTCATATTTTGGTACGAGGAGCGGGGGTTGGAGGGAAGCCTGCTCTGAGGACGGTCCTATTCGGTTAATGTGTTGCGGTTGTGAAAAATTACATTTTTTATGATGATGAACTTTTCCAGGTCAGCAACGTTACGGTCATCCATCCACCAAAATCTTCATCACCGTACATTCATTACGGTGACGGTTTTCGAAGGCGCACGTGCCATACAGTTTTGTTCTAGTAATAACATTAAAAAATGGAAGTTGGTATTTTTTGTTAATAAGATTTGTGCAAAATGAGCGTGATTACCTGAAAAGAATGTGGATGGTTGCAAGACTTGTTAATTGTACCTTCATTTTGTAGCTAATAAAATCAAAATGGTGAAACTAACAATAAAATTCATCCAAGAATAATCAGTACTGTAAAACTGATTGTCATGCATCGCTATAAAGTAGCACCAGTTGCAAGGACAATTAACTTAAGTTCTCCAAACATCGTAACTGAATTTTAACTACGTTGACTTGATGAAAATGATATCAACCGTGTATTGTTTATTACGATATTCGGCGTTGATACACTTCAAAAAGTAAAAAACATAATGGGCGTTAATTTTGGTCAGCGATTTCGTGCACTATCAATCTCGCTTTTACCAGCAAGTGAATGTGTAGCACGCCACACTGGTAACCAGTGGAGCGTTCTGTCAAACGCAGATTGTAGTAAGGTGAATTCATGACAAATACCACATGTTAGTAGCGTAGGTCTATGCGGCATACGGCATAATGTTAACTGGTGTGGTTCACAGCTGAGACAAGAAAATGGCAGTAGAAAGAAAAGGTTTTGGGGGAGGTCTGACGGTGGCCAAAGTAATAACGAATTCTCTTCTCTCTCTCGCTTCTCTGACAGATCGAGTACACAAGCGTCATTTTGTTTAGCGAGACTAAAAAGGTCGTATGCTTTCGAAGTTCATCAACCTTTCGAATAGTAGTAGATGACAAAACACGGTAAGAAGAGAATGAGATCAAACTTACAATCGAATTCCTTGTAAGATTGCATTTCAAATTTTTGAAGTTTAATCATCGTTTGGTAGCAAGCACTATGATTATATCATTTAGCCTATATTGTGGTACAGATGGTGAAGGCTATCCTCGGCTATTCTTTGTAGCTAATGAGAATAACTCTCCCCTTTCATAGTCTGCAGTGACGGAAGTTCATTTTAAATCGGCTTAAGTTACTGACCTGGGCATTTACATTTTCCATTCTCAGACAAGCCTTTTTTGTCTCTTGTTTTAACAGCTCTCTTAAGCTGTTGAAAGATTTTATGTTTGCTGTTCGTCATAGAATCTGGTGTTTCCAGGGCGATTGTTCTGTGTCGATTTTATGTATTCGATTGAAGTGATTGTTGATTTTATGAGCACTAAAATAGTCATGTAAATAACCTGCAGTTAGAAACAGTTATCCGGATATGAGAGTGCAAACTATATATTAGAAAATCTCGATGAGAATTTTAAATAATTTCCAGTTGGCATGTTACCCCCTGAAAAATGCTTCAATGAATGAAATCAAAGTTCTTCTGCATGTCTAATGCCATAGACGGAAATCAGTTTTGACCGCTTCTATAATTTCTAAATGATTTTTTTTCTCAAGATTAATTTCCTCCCTGCAAAGTGAACGTTTGCACAGCCGTCGAATTATTCTGCCACCGTGGTAGAAAGTATGGCAAATTTTCCCTGAAATTAATAAAAAGTAGCGCGTTCGAATGAATTACAACCCAACAACCATCGAAAAGAAACAAAACTTGAATCATTTTAACCCATTATTTATTCAGTGATAAATAAATACGCTGGACACCCCATAAAATACAAGGACCGTTCAGCTTCGACCTTTGCGAGTAATTTAGACTGAATCATACCATGCCTTGTTGAATCCACCTCAAATAATGAGTATGGTTCAGCAAATTACTTATTGCTTCCGAATGAGAGTACATTGTCTGATTGTATTTGAAAGGAAAAATAGGCTACCATAGCAAACTGATTTTGTAATTTGTGTGAAATTCATCTGGATCAAGTAAAATTGACTTTAGAAATGATTCCCCGGGTGCGACAAGTACTCGTCACTGTGCACTGAAATATGAACGGTAGAAGAGCAACAGAATGGGTTTTCAGGCATACCGACGAAAACCTGTTTACCACAAAAACTGATCGATAAACCTCTCCAAATTTACGAACTAGACGGAGTTTTCCTGGCAATATTTTGGCTCTCCATTACTGAAAGAGGGTTGGAATTTTTGCATACACGTGAATACGCTTCATCGGCCACAATGCCGTCATGAAACCTGCCAACGTGTGCATAATTTGATTGCACCTGGGCACAATAGGCTCTAACTTCACCAACGAGTTATCTGTTTTTTTTTGAAACCCTAAAGAGAATTGTACTTTAAGCTTTTATTTCCAGTTGGAACTCAGTTTTCTGTGCCTGTATGATCGACTAAGAAGACCAAACAAATCTGTGATCTCCCATGGCAGCGAACAGAGCAAGTCGGTTCTGTTCTGGTATCTAATAAACCTTATCTTTATTCCCATGTCTACATGGCTAAATGCCGAAAATTCATAATCAGAAGCGCCGTGGAGATAGCGAGTACCGTAGTTTGCACGTTTATATCAAATAATTCATATATGGTTTTGATAGAAACACAAATCAGGCACGAGCGGTAAACGCACTAACCCACAACGACTGCACCAGAAAACCAGGCAGTTTTTGTCATTGTTGACCCCAAGTGGCATATTTTCATTTTTCCAAGTTTCTTTTTGTCCCCGTACTCATTTTTCTCATTCCTTTCTCGAGTATGTGTGTTCTATTAAAATCATCTTTGAAGATTTCTTAAAGTTTCCAGTGCTTTGTTTATGTTCTGGCTAAATGTTTTTAGAATCAATTCTTTTGTGTTATCACTTATTCCCGAATGGGCCTGGCCCATGCTACTGCGGTAACTCGAAACCTTACTCACCATAAAATAACGAATTATAATAGTCAGCCATTGCCGGGCTCACTTTATGAATATCAAATTTACTGGCCGCAGTGCGGTGTGTTTTTACGCCAAAAGTATGAAATCCAGTATGCATATTTGGTATTTTTCAAAAACTCGACTTTGATGTGACCATTTGAGCCAATAATGATTTCTAAACTTACAAGAATCAGAACAAAGTGAATCCAGAAACTAAAGTGTTTTGAGATAAGTTGCTAAAAAAGCGTCACATTTGTAATCATTTTCATTATTATGGTAGCCACATGAGACGTTTTACTTACGTACTGTCAGTTCTACGCGTTCCGTCACCAAACATCTCTAGTTTGGTAGTGCTTTCTCTGTGCCGAGTATATTCATGGACTTCCTGCTTTTCTTCAGCATCAAAACTCAAACTTTGACGACCTGTTTACCTCCCAGTTGAGTCACCCAGTTAAACGGGTTTCGTAGTAGCCAATGAAACCATGTCACCTTTGCAGTGCTATAAAACTACAAGGAAACGGCAGCTGGTTTCAGGTTGAATAATTTTATCCTTGAAACGGCTAAACAGCAGCTTTCGCCGTTGTTCGTCACATGGAAGAGTAATTCATTCTCACTGTGACATGGCTACAACTAGGTAAATTTCAACCTATCTATTGTAAAGACGAATTATTACCTGTGGTGGTCTCAACAATATCTGCGGGAATACCATTTTCGTATATCCCACACTTGAATCTTACCATTGCCGGTAGACATCTTACTCCGTAGCTTATAGTAATCGTGATTTACCTTCAGAAATAGTAAGCCTTTAGTCTACGAAAACGAAAAAAATACTATTATTCGTCGAAAATAAATGCTTGTAATCTTTTATCAGTTTATCTTTCAGGCAGTGCATTTGGTAATAGAAACGAACTCTGATTCATGTAAAATGTATACTCTACTCGTAAAAAATGTTTAAGCAAACTACTGAGCCAGTCAGAGCAAATGTATAGACGAAGACTAGGGAATGTGGCGCAAAGCACCCAAAAGGCCTGTGAATTCTTAATGCCCATAACTACGGTACAAAATAGAAATTTCCCTGGCTGGCATCAGTTTCCAAAACAGTTATTCAGATTCATCTGAAAATCCTAGCAGCCCTCAAGCTACACTAATGACTTTGTCCAGGGAACTCCCCACGAACAAGCCCAACAACAGTTGCTTTAACTACGTTTCATTACAAAACTAATTTGCAAACGAAAACTTTCTTACAGAATGTTAGTAACGAAGAAGTTATTAATATTCAAGTATTGTAGCTATTTATATGTTGGTAAATTTCATATTGGGCCTGCTGGTTTGCTTCGGGGACATTGAACGGACCATTTGACGTGTCTTTTTGTGTAGTTAGTAAACTGTCGGTTGTTAGGATGGTACCAGTGCAAGAGACTGTCAACAAGTGATAATGGTCGTGTTAAATGAAAGTGGAACTAACATGGTCGGTTTCATCTTTTCATTTTACAGCAATCCGTAAGTGAGGAACTTTAAAAAACCATCACACTTTGTGATGTAAATATTTCTCGTACGGCTGAGACAACGAATATCTGCGAAAAGAAGGATAATATCAGAACAAGCAAAAGGATGTGTTTTAAGATGATCTTAAACCGGGTTTGGTTCGTTTAATTGCGGTGATCTTTTAACCTTATCTTTCCAAAGATTGCAGATAGATTGTAAGGAACCACCCATTTGTCTCTTTCCAAAGAAAGTGTTGGTCTAAGTCAAAAACTGACAACATACCTTCTTTAATTTAGAACGAATTTGTTTACCGTTCGCTATGCTAAGTGAAAATTAGACATTCATTATGGATTTTTCAACAAAATAATTACGGTTCTAATGGGGCTGTAAAAAACGCACCTAAATCTTGACCTTGGCTGACCGTTTTGGGTCTGCCGCTTGCGAACTAATCTCATCTTTTACCTTAATCGAAGTTTTTTGTACTTGTCGGCCGAACGTGACGAAAGGATTTCACAGTTTGTATTCGGTTGTTGTAGAATCGTTTTAATCTCTCTTTTATTAAGATTCAGTTAGGCATGTCCAATGGTATCGTTTAGATAACAGGAATTCATGTACAATAGAACACACAATTCCGTTTGAAAGCATATTCGGATGGAAGTTGTTCGTATTTGCACTTCTCATTTAGAAACGAGGCTCACAATGATTAAACGGACTCTTCAGGCGGTTTTTCAATAAACTGGCTAATTTTGTTTTTAATCCGTATTTTTGAATGAAGCCTTTGTATTTCTTTCTTTTGTATTTTGCAGAGCCGGATATGCTTGATTGATGAGCGATGCATGGAATGGTCCAGGCGTATCCATAAGTAAAGAAAGGACTGATTTTCCTGAAAACTAAATGTTGTACTCGGCTAATTTCACCTACAAATCTCCATCTAAAGTTCTGGTAGAGCAAAAGCAAACATCAGGATAACGAGACCTGCTTCAAGCAAATTGCTTAAAATGGTCTTAATTGTTTTTTTTCTAGATGAAAAAGTAGGGCAGATACTCACGAATACCGCAATAAAACTTCCTACACACACAAAGGTTAAAGTACCCGATATTATTGCACACTTTGGTTCTTATCTCGCAAAGCTTACAAATTTATATTTTCTCGTACTCTGACATCACACAGGTCATATCAGCTGCGTATTTATGTTTCCCGTGCTCCCAGAGAGGCGTTTTCTTAGTGGAAAACTTGTTAATATTTTGCACACTAAGAAACATGAAAACAAACATTCTTGGCCATTGCTTGCAACTGTTTGTCCATTTCAATGCAGAATGCTTTAGGCATATTTATTCACATAACTTTACCCTTATAAATTAATTCCTTGAAATTTCGCCCTCTGGAGCCTGATATTTTACGCTTTTAAATTTGCTTATTAAATTGCTGCTGAGAGTACCAGATAAAACTTTTAATCCCACAAAATGTGAATGGCATAGCGCTCGTTAATACCACCCTTTCTGATGTACCGCCATAGTCAATCCTCATGGAACGCTTTTGCCAAATTCGAGAATGAATTCAAGGATTCCGTTTGAAATAATTGACAGTCTACTGCAAACCATTAGTTTCACTCAGAAACGAAGCAGTAACTTGCATCAGATGAGGCCAAATTTCGTTTCAATCATTCAAAATTCGGCATTTTCCACCAAACACTGAGTGGGTGTAAGACTGCGGTAATCACTGTTTCCCTAACTGATCCATTTGCGGAGCAGCCAATTTCCTCAAGTTTTAATCACACTCGTTTTTGGAAGTGTTACCAGAGAACTTGTACTATGAAACATATGCACACCATTGTGCCATTTTCAAAGGAGTTCATCGATTCCTTCCAGCATTCGACCGCAACTGAACAACCAATTTTGAAAACCTGGAACCAAATAAAGCAATAATTAATTGCTCCAAGTAGTGCTTGCTAATCGCCGAAACCATTATTCTGAGTGGAAACTGTTTCGTTAAAACGGACACTTGACAATACGTCCCAGTTGTCGATGTTTAATAACACCACGCTGAAGGTGCGAATGAATCAGTCACTGCGATTTTGTGTCACTTTGCTGAATGCTGGTATCGAGAATGGAGGTCTTACGTCCTGTGATTGCCACCTTTCTTGACTTTATTTCGCATTTTTCACTGTATAGGGATAACATTTTCATGAAGAAGCTTCCCTTCGCCGAAAGCGATTTAAGTAACGGCGTTACCTCGAAACGAACAGTGACTTATCATTTCACTTCCATAATCCAGGGGAAATTTCAGTCTACCAGCCTCTAAACCAGTCTTTGTCGTACGTAGGATTTACACACCGAGAACAACGTCAACATATCAAATTGGCATAATTAAATAAGGAAATCGTCACTAATCTGCTACAATCGTTAGAAATAAAAACGACAGCACCCGCTAGGTATTTACTTGCGCATTTCACACCCCATCCTCGAGGGATCTATTATTTTCTTATTCTTATTGAGGACAGTAGGCTGGTTTGCCATTCAGACAAAGCTTTCCTAATTTTTAGTAAGTGTTTCAATACCAAGGAGGCTCCGACAATAGCCAGAGGTGTCATATTCTTACTGTGGTCCGATCATTATATTTATTAAAAATGTAGATTACATAACTGTTTAACTAAGGCATTTGCTATGTTTATACAGTCTCCTTTCTACATTCGAAGTTTAGTTTTACTAAGCAAAGAAATTACTGTTTTTATGGTAACTGAATATTCACTTGCGACAGATACTAAATCCAATTCATTCACTTGCTTGCGTGAAACTTCATTTTGTTGTTTACGGGTATTGTAAGTTGAAAAATCCTTGGAAAATAGGGCTAGATATTTGAATGGGTAAGGATTGATTTTTGTCCGTCCGGTTTGTTATTATTAGGCGCTGCAATTCAAAGACCTCTTCAAACCGGTAATAAAAAATCAACCGTAAGCTCACTGGTCCTGTTTATTGCAGGTTCATCATCGTCTCATAAAAACAGCGTCAAGTATAAACTTATCTGAAATAAGTCCATCCTCGTCTTTCTTATGGCCTAAGAATGACTGACAATGACCCTCATTCCTCAAACTGGGACCAGAATTTTTAGATTTATCGACGTTAAACTCTAACCATCTGCACCCATCAGGTCAGTCTTAATTGGCGCAGCTGGCGAAATGAAAAAGGAGAAAAAATGTATTTCACTGATCATCTGGCTTATAAATAGCCGGAACTATTTAACCAGTAAAATCTCCCATTCGTGAGTGATGGACAACAATCTGACTGAAATTTCGGAGGTATTAAGTCATTTCGCCCTGTATACCACGAGACAAAATATAGATAGAGATTTATACTCCGCCTATATAAACTTTATTAGGCAGAACCGAAACGTGAACAGAACGAAATTTGGAGAGAAGGCACATGATTTGGGATCTTTGCTTTTCTATAAGTGTAGTACAAGTGCTATTCTCCATCATTTATTTAGTCTATATGTACATTTAGACAGAAATGTTCATAAGGGCTTTACCGTCAGTTTCCGAAGTTGCTCAAATTAAGCAGACCAACAGATTACCATGAGTCTGCATACCTAAAAGAAAACGAATCATTAAGCTTCTGTCAGTAACAAAATTTTGACTGCATGGTTAGCGGTACGTTGACCAAAAGACCTATGTTAGTGAGAAATAGACGTTTCGGTTTAAAATACCATATGGCAAAGGTATATGTGTCTCCATGTGCTCCGTTACTCGTGCAGCCGGATATCAGGGAAGCTGTCTTCATACTACCCTCAAAGTATAAATGTGTCAGTGAGCGTAATGAAAGTAATAAAATGGAAAAATTGCAAAATAAAAAATAACTAATCATTTATTAGTCAGAAATTCAGAAGTCCGAAGCTTTTCCTACTACTGTGTACATGTATGTACACCAGGAAATCAAAGCTTTCAGTTCGGGATTAGCAAAACTGATTATTTGAAAATCGTTTTATCTTCTCACATTTGCACTTGACACCTTGCTAACTCCTCGGTCTTGAAACCGAAAATATACATCCATCTAAGCAGTTTCCAACTCCTCTGAGTAAAACGAGATCCAAGTGGTGTAGGTTCACTGCATGTCAAGTACTGGAAGAACGACGGTAAAGGCATATGGCAATTTATTCGGTCAGAGCTGTTATTCAGACTTGTTTAAGTATGACGCAATTATTCCCTCTATGCTGGATGTCAGCTGCATTTTTTCTTCACATAGACTGACATCGTTCTCTGCCTGAAGGGTGTTAGACTTATCACGAAAGTGTTAATTATAGAAGTGACTATCTCTACATTTTTCCAGCGTTTACCTGCAAAATCCCTGGAAAATGCGAACGAAGTTTCATAATACCGTAACCAACTTTTGCTGTCTCTTTTAATAGGGACCGGGGCTTGACTAAATTTGCTTTTTGGCAAAGGATAATGAGTGCGAAACAAGGCAATAGGGACTTTTGATTTACAGGAAATGGTTTAGTGGAACTGCGCCACATTCTTCATTTTTAGCTTTAATTTCTTTGCATTATCTCAATCACTTACTTTGTCCTTCTTCAAAATCTTTTTAATGTGAATACGTTCCACAAACCGGAATAATTAGTTCAACCAAAGCAGAACTCATGTTCAGAAGCGCTCTTCGGTCACAATACTGCAGATAATCGAATGCACCGGAACAAACACGGAAGCATGCAATCAGCCAGTAAAGCTCCGTAACAGATGTCAACTTCAACCTTCAGTAATAACGTTACTCGCACAGTGACGAATTTATGGGCCCTTTGGAGCAGAGGATGTGTGCCACTTCTCACTCTTTCTTGCATGCTGCGCTCGTTTTATTTCAGGTCGCATGATTTCAGACTACAACGAACAATAATATTCCAAGTCAATATGTCCAATACTGTTCTGTATGGGAAATCCCAGGTATCAGGTTGTTTCCCATCCTTCTGTACTTGCTGTTCAGAATTCTGCCGTAAGTCCATTCCTAAATAGCCTAGGTTTTCTCATCAGTACAGCTTCGCAAACACTGTTGTATAAACGAACTGTGAGAAAAAACATTTGCTTCCCTCTTTTCATTCTGAAATCGAATATATATTCTCCGGAAAAAGTTATACTGTCCCCTCGGGAAATCATACGAATAAAATATGGTTGCAGAATGTACATAGACAGGTCTTCCGGGGATAACTCAACGCATTACTGTGAACTCCGGATTGGTTATTTTGTTGCGAAGCGAATTAACAATCAAGTCTGTTCCGTTCCTGGTCACCTGAAACTCCCAAACTTGAGTGGACGTGACAGAACTGACCTACAAGTGACTATATGTCTTGACGGTATGCACGCCCTGGTTAATTGTCCACAGAATGTAGACATGAAAAATTATTTCATCTATTTTGCCTACCAGTTTGTCATCAGACTGAAGTGTTACAAAGTAACCCTCGTAATAAAGAATATGACTTGAACCCCCCCCATACCATATACACACACGCAAACTACATGGGAGGACAGATGATCTGTTCTTAATCCAAGGGCACAGCGCTTCGTTTGCTGTGTTCCGTCCAAGTTGTTAGTGTGGGATATGCAAAACTACATCACCAGTGTTTGACCTAAGACGGTAGGCAAAACAGCACGCGGTGGAACAATGACATAACTCATGAATGGCATTATTTCTGCAGCATTTTGTTCTGCTGACTAACTAAATACGAGATGTGTGACTTTGCGTGATAAATTATTTTCCTTGTGGTTTTTATAATGAAGTGACTATCGTCCAAATGATTTAAGTGAGCTGCAACTTTCAAATAGTATTTCAGTTTTGTTCCTCGAATCCGAAAAGTGCTTAATAATGTCGTAATGTTCCAGATGACATCACTATTTGCTCCTGATTTGTTATCAAAATAGTTAGGATGTGAAAAGCATTGTCGGGACACTTTTTTGACCGTGGTACCACGTCTCAATAGAATATTGCAATTAAATGCTACTTGTGTATCCCTGTTGTTTCGTGACATCTTAGTAAATTGATTCATCCACATCAACAAACTGGTCATCGCATCTTCAACTTCATTCATCGGGCCAGTGACCCCTACTCATAGGTGATCCTAAATGTGCAATCCATAGAGATCTACACCACCTAACCAAATCCTTCACACTCCAAAGTTACTAGTTCTGATACAGTTACCTTTCGTTTTCAAATACCTCGTTCACCTTTTAGTACTTCACCTTACTTATTTAGGCAGAAGCAGTTGCGTCTAGGCCTGTTTCACGAGTATATCCAGTGAAACATTCTTTTGAAATCCGTTCCTCCTAGTTAAACTTTTACCTTTGGCAACATTTCACTTCAAGGACTTTGTTGACCAGTCGACGTTGATGCAGAAACTGGATCGATACTACATCGGTGAATGCAAAAAGGCCTACGTTTTATTCTCAATGAAGTAATCCAATGACTCGATTAATGAGTCGGCCAATTTTTGTTGCCTGTGAAGTCAATTGCACTATTCCGTGAATTTTGCAATTACCTGGAAGAAAACCTTTCTCGTGAACGAACTGCCAGACTTTTGCTACTCCGTTGAGGCAAAAAGGCTGGTGAAGGCTCCAAAGTTGACCCTCCAGCAGGGCATTGAAATTCGCTGAGGGAGCAAACGGCTGAAAGACAGCATCCAAAAGTCCCTTGGCATCCAACCAGGAAAGTCGGCTGCAAGTCACACGGGAAAACGTTTTTCCTGCTTGGAGAAAAGCGCATGAAATTTACAGAAACCTCAAATATTTTGCATCAAAATGTTTCTCCACAGCATAGATTATCATGATCCAAAACCCACAAAATGAATATCAAGTTAATGGGATGCAGATTCTGGCAAACCGAATATATGTATTCTCTAAAATGGTGGTGAGCAGAGGAGAAATCAAATTTCACTTATCTACTCAAATATAAGTAATCGTCGTGCCTGTTAATGCTCTGTCAAACATTGTATTCTTTTCTACTATAGGCTTTGTAAGCTACGAGGTTATATTTCAGCAAAAAAACAAAAACGAAAATTATACTATTAGGCATGGTAAAAACCTAAGGTTTCTTACTCGCAAACTGATAAAAAGTAGACCCTAGGTGAAACAGTTTGATAGCTGTCTCGTAATGCCCATCTTCTTAACCGGAATTGATGATAGACGTGGAGCAACTGGATTGAGATAAGCATCGGGGCAAGAAAAATATAAGCTACGTGGGACTCTGCAAGTGACAACTAAGTTTAGTTCGTTGAGTTCTATTGGAAATGCAGCCCTTCTATCACAGCCGTAAAGAAACCGAACTTCCAAATGACTCAAGTGTGTGGTGAAGCAGAGAACGAGGAACGAAGCCAAAGATAGAAGAATAATCTGGAAGATATAGTGCATTGATTTCACGAAGTTGTTCAGACGTTATGAAGCAAAATGTCAAAGTGAGACGACTACATCTAAGAGTACACCTATTGGCCTTGTATGTCTCCGAATAGGATCAATGAAGATGATAATGGATGAACACAAACGTCTAAGGACGACAGGCTCAGTTAGTCTGGACAGCAGGGGTAACGGGGATGGAACAAAACTGCGTTCATGAAGTGTTTGAGATTGTGTGTGGCAATTGTAGCAATAGTTGTAGATTACCACGAGACTGAAATAACGAAGGATTCGTTGATTAACGGAGCTATAAATTCCGAAAGAGACCTTGCTCGCAATTTGAGAAGAGTGAAAGACAGGCAGGTTGGACCAAACGCGCAATTTCCCAGAAGTTTGAAAAAAAAACATGATCAACTTCCGGAACGGAAGGTATCGTACATAATGGGAGGGTGCCATAGAATCGGTGAACGAAGGCAGCATTCAGAATACGGTGTATGCACAGCAAATCATTGAGTAAATACATTACCCTCACAGAAGCGTAATATCATCCCAGAAGATCGATAATGCTCAAAAACCGTTTGCCGAAGTCGTTTTATCTCTTGTAAGACCAACAAGGCGTGCAGGTCCACAGACACCCAGGCATGAAACTTATAGGCGATTTCATTCAGTCGTCTCAAGGACGTAAGCAGGAGTAAAACTGTTCTTCTTTTGTTATAGAATGCAGCTTTACTCAGGCAACATAGTCAAAGGTTGTATTCAGGGCCTTCCAGAATAAGTCTGTCGAACAGAGGGATTATTCAAAGTAAAACCATAACTTTAAGTGGAAAAGGATATTAGAAGAAAGGAAGTACCCACGGGAAACAAGTCTTCTCTGTTCTAGCAGGGATTTGTTTTGTTCCAACAGATGATTACTGTGCAAGGCAAAAATAAATAGCAGTCTAACTGAAAGGAGTCAATAGTCACTTGGTGAAATAAATGCATGTAATCACAGCTGAAAAAATCAGGCCGACTGGTAGTTATTTGTAATGCTTAGAACTGTCCTTAGTAGACGAAATTCGGTCAGTCATGGTAACGAAGGCAGACGAATTACCATTAAACACGGTCTTGGCCTCGATCCAGTCTACTCTAATGAAGTCAACAAGAAGAATACACCGGAAAAGGAACAAATTCATGCTTTATTTACAGCTCATTGGTTTTTATAGAAAGCCGAAAATAACCCGATTGGTGGAATACTTTCCATCCAGTTGTCTCCACCGAATGTTTGGATCTCACGACCGCTTGTCGTCACGGTTCGCAGTGGTTGCCTGTCAACACAGGCCAGCATGAAGCTGTATCGGGCTGCATCACGTGACTTAGGAGCAAACTCACCACGTTATTCTGTGTGGAACTGCATTGTGTCTGATGGAGGTGGGATAGGTCAGGCAAGCCGAAACTCAGTAAAGACTAGCGGGAGTGGCGTGGTTTAATTTACCAACAAGGTTTAGACAATGGTGGTACGAGAACAGGTGTGAAACAATCATAGAATATATTCATATCACAGAAGAATACGGTGCTGCAGAAAATTACCAGTTCTCATTGGCACCGTAAACGTAAAATTTGAGATAACCTTCAAACATTGCACAGTTAACACTGCTACTGGAGAAGGTGATGATAATGCTGCACCTCCCGACGACCAGCCAATGATGTAGTTCGCAAAATAACAGTCCGTCTCCTTCGGGCATTGAGTTTTATCCTGACAAAAGCACTGAAAGTTTTCAAGATAGACGAAGTCATTGAGGCAGGGTTCTTGAATACAGAACATGATTGTTTTTGAGCAGATTAGAAAATTTAAACACTGGTTAAGCAAGGTATTTTCTCGAACTTGTTAGTTTGTTGACGGATGTATAAATAATCTTGATTCAGAAACCCAAATACTAAAAGTTCGCAGGGATATACAACATCCCCATAACACCTGCGCTCTTTAGTCATGCGCGGCATTTGTTTACAGCAGTTTTCCGTCCTACTAGTTTTACTGCACATTTTAAAAACTGTCAAAGTCAGAGCTACTTTCTATTTTCGTTCTTTGGTTGCATTCATCTGGTCCCCGTTAAGTACACTGCAAAATATTTCAAAATTTTAAGTTTTTCACTTCGACGAAAATACATACAGCGGATTTAAAACCTAGTTCTGGTTTGCAATCGATTTAGTTCCACGCACCACGTGGATGAAACCAATAGCAATGAAAGCGGTCAATCTGTGCAATCGATATTTTTGCTTTTTGAGGACCAATAAATCCTTAAAGCTTTACCATCAACCGGAGAGTTAATTGTCATGTCTAACAAGTATATAACGTCATATTGCAAGGCCAACCAAAACCCAGATCAATACAGCCCTGAAACGTGGAAATGATTATCGAGTGATAGGCACGATGTAAATGGCTATACTTTACTTGTCACATTGCGTTTTAACTGCATTCTGCTTTAGGCCTCCGTGCCAAGTCTACGCACAAGTCATTTAATGCATGAGGGTGCGATTTCACACTCAAATGCATAGACAGTCAAACAATGAGAACCGCTTGAGCATTTATCGAATACTACTGGGCAGAATTTACTAAACCAATCTGAATATGCTCTACTTTGTATATAAAAATATGTTCCATAAATAAAATTCAAGTGAGTTTCCTAGCTGCTGAGGTTTTTTAGTTGTCTTCATTTGCATGCCTTGTGTCGGAGTCAATCCAACGTCTATTCACAATATGCATCCGTTCGTTGTTGTCACTGGCCGAAATCCGTATAACGATTTCAGGTACCAATATTACAGTAATCCACAAAATCTCTTCGTCCCAATTTGTGATAGACACGCTAATTATCTAATTAGATATTTAATCGACATCAGCGCGACCGTTTTGCATTAGAATCAGATGAACGATAGAGTTTCCAGCCTGAAGGGTGTGCCACTTACACTCCGAATTTATGCTCGCTTTCCAGAATGTAGGGTCTCAGAGAATTCCAATAGGATGACCTCCTGTTTAGTAATGTAATTTTGTGCAATCTGGACAGAAAAATTCTAAGTTGAAATTTACGAACCCCCTCAGATGCGTAGTTTTTTAGCTAGCAGGTGAACAACTCACGCCTAGTTTGAAAAACGACGATCTCGCAGAGAACAAGCTAACGAGAGCACGATAAGGCACAAATTGAATATTGTATTGCAGTGAAAATGGGATGCATCTTTTCGCCGTGCTCTCTGAGACGGGGTTTTAAATACTTTCCCATTTTGTGAACAGTAGCTGGTCAGTTAAATCCGGATCAGTCAGACGAATATGTCTTCATAACAATTTAGTGCAGTTTTGTTAGTATTTTCTGAACCACCAGTTAAGCCGTTTGAACTCTGAGCTTCAGAATGAAGACGGTGGAACACAAAGAAAGCAAAGGATGGGTACACCTTTTGCTTAGTTCTCATAAATTTTTAATGGACATTACTGATACATCCGGATTAAATCTCTGCTCATAAGTGATTTTTTATGATATCAGAGCAGAGAAGATGCCGTTTTGCAGAATCTGGAAGTTATGTTATTGCAATTTATTGACGGAAGCAAACTAGTACCTCCAACTTTGGAGTATGCACCGTGACTGTCTGATGTACTTGGTGAAAAAGTGCAAGATTTCCCTGTTTAATCTCGTCATACAAGATATCGGTGGACTTCGGGTTTAGAAACTCAAGTGTCTGCCAAGATAGTTAGGAGTCGTGCCAGCGAAAAGGGATGCAAACATTCTCACGACGACCTAAAAGGATAAAGTTGAACTGCCTTAATCACTTATCAATTTGCTTCATTTGACTGAAATCGGTGATTCATTACTTCATCGTTTGTGTGCACTCATGGATCTCTTCAATGGCCCATCTTTGCATACATTGTTCTGTACTGCAGTTCTTTCAAGCAGGGAGATGAGTTCTTATTTGGTTGCCTTTTTAGCGTAACTTGAACAATTCGTAGAAACCTGCGGACTGATGACGGAAAGGAACCAGAGGACAATGAAACAGAAAAGTCACTACTATAAGTCAAGAACGTACTGATTTCCCCAAAAATGCCTCAACGCCAAAGGAACACAGTCCATTATAGACTATCTAACATTTCATGAAGTCATCGAAACCCTAAATAGACCCAAGACCTAAGACAGAGGATCTGTCATACACGAAGTCATGTGCATAATTCATGATGAATAGGTCGATCAAACCAGGAAAAAAACACTATTTAAATGTATGAACACAAGCTAACTAAAAGATAACACGGTTCAACCTCTTTCACACCCCACTATCAAGATCGGGAAAGACACTACAATAACTTGCAATTCTGCATCCAAAAGCAGAGACAAGCTAGGCAACTTTTGGAACCTTGGTACACTTAGGATCCCACAATCATTAGGGAAATTGAATTAGATTACGTGTACAGTAAATGCTTTACTTAAGACAGGGAATCAACGCGCACAGACCCATAAGAATATGGAAGCATCTGCAGAACTAGACCATCAACTATCTGCATAAGGGAAATGGAAACAGCACCATATAGCTAAAAGAATTTAACTATCCAAACGAAAAATTAAATATCGAGGGTCAAAGTCCAAATTAAGACAAGCTAATTATGAAATCGAACATCTTGCCACATTGTCAAGATCGTTGAAGAGGCGAAATATCAAAGCTAATGACGAGATTAATTACAAGGGATAATGTGGCTAACTGTGCACACCCAATGATGGTTTCCCCAAGACTGATGACGAAAAGCTTGAGTTTAAAATGTCAGTGTTCAAAGCCCCATGAACACTAACATTATGAACTGCTACCAATTTGTAACATTCCTAATCATTTGTGCCCATAATTTGGGATAAATATCAGCAGCAAAAACCTAGAAATAGACCAGAAACACGCCTGCTTCATGATCTTCGATATAAGCATGATTTGTTATTTTTCCATGTATTAAGTGCTAATGGCTACGATGCGGGGTTTTTCTCACGATTGACGAGTAAGTAAAACCACAGTGTTAGTAACAGGACCAACAAACTTCACAAAACCATTTAGTCCTAAGACGGTTGCATGCAACACAGGATGGTCTTCTAATGACACTGACAACGGTCATTGCAATACTAGCTAAGGCCACTGATGGTGCGTAAGGAATTAGTTCCCACATCAAGAGTAAGGCAGTTATACTGTAAAATAGTTTGCTGATTCATACTCGTTATGCAGAAACCAACTATGACTCATCATAGGCTTAGCTTTGCAAAGACGTGCTTTTAATGTACTAAATTGAATCCCCATACTCCAGGTGTTTGAGCATGCACGCGCATTTTGACGGTGTTTGGACTTTGCCTACAGCTGAAAATCGCGTGAAAATGTCACCGGGTGCATTGTTGACTAAGGCATGTGCATTTATTGAGATAGTGAAATGATTTAATTATTAGAATACTTCATGTATTCCATTAGCTTCTATGTTCTTATACATCCCTGAATATTCTTGCACATTTCTTCTGAAAGAACTTTCCTGTACTTTTACCGATTTCTAGGTTTTTATTTCATAGTGGAATGGGCCCTTGAATTTCACAATTCGCAAGCCTACGTCGTTACTGCTGTTTAGTTATGCGATAGTAGAGTTGTGCCTGGATCCAAAATTAGAACATTTTACGTGCAGAGACATTTTATACCCAAGCAAAAACATGGTTTTATTATGACTGTGCTTTCTGAACAGGCGAATGCATTAGACACCTGGAATTTAAAGTCAGAATTTCTAAACCCAGATCCCCGTTCGCTTCTGTAGAGGGCCGGACCATTGTTGCCATTTATTTCACCACGTCTTCTTTTTGAGATATCTTTTGGTTCTATGGCAGTCCGAGTTTCACTGTCGTAATTGCTAGTTGTTTTATAGCCCTGGACTTTCGAAGCTATCCGTAGTCTAATAATGATAGTTATACTGCACTGGACGATAGTCAGCGCAGGCTCAGACGCACAGAGCAATTAACAATTGGACATGAAATGCTTTTACTGGTTTGCGTGCTCACCACTGCATTAAAAGGGTACCGAATTCTTGGGTAGATGTGACTGTTTTGAGGCATCATTTTCTGCGATTCGATCTGATTCTTGATTTTTATTCTGAGGCACTTGAATAGCTACATCCATATTATCGGACACGAGATCTGTACAGTCCAGTTCGTTTACGTTCATTCGAGGTCATTCGCTCATTATTGTTATCTACCGCTCGGCCCTTCTTTTGCGGTTTGCCTCCCCATGTACTGTTGGACCAAAATTACTTCAGTAACACAATATCATCAATATATTAACGGTTCAAATATTGTGTACCAGCAACGAAGAGGATTTCGGCGATATCGACTCCAGAATGCGACAGCGTGTATTTAATGAGACTGCTGTCTAGTAAGCTATACAGTGTTACTTCCATTTCCTTCCTGATTCCCTTGAAATACCTCACCACTGACGACTTGGATGTGTGACGGAGCTGAGGACTAATTTGTTGCTAACCCACAATAGTGAAATCCCGAACTTTTACCAGTCCCCGACTTCGACGATCGACGGTAATCAAGCGGATAAGGTTATGACGTTTGGACGTGATGGTCGCGCGTTCGAATCCTCAACTCCCGGTCAAATTCCTCCCTTGGAAGTCTTCTGGTGGCCGCGGCCCCATCCTGAAAATGAATCGCAATTTTATTTCATTAATATAGGAAATGAACCATAACGATTATCACACGGTAAGTTCTCACAGATAAGCTCACATCTACACCCAAGATAACAGTTGTGAAATAATGCTATCAATAGACAAACAACTGATACAACCGAAACCTACAAGCTACCGGGCAGTCATCATTAATATTATCGGACAAGGAATGTTGGAAGTTTCGTTCTCTGTTTCGCTTCTAAACTACTCAGATATACTTGGTGACGTAAGCGACCAGAGTCGTTAAGTGTAAATGACAATCATGACACGTGGAAAGGCCCCTTCAAAGGAGTCATAAAACGGTGCCACTACTCCTGCTTTGTAGCACTCTTCATAAAGATAATTGAAAATTTAACATTGTGAACTAAAAGTTGGAAATTCTACGAGCAAATGGTAGTTTTTTCGTCTGTAAAAACTTTTACAGTAAATAACAACCTGAATTTCCTTTGATTACAGACTAAGAGGATTAGGATCATTGCGTTCAACGGATTCGGCGGACATCTACTGTTGAATACCGGTTGGGAAAATATTTCCCACGAAGCTCTTGGGCGCTAATCACTGATACCTAGAAATAATGTTCAATTTTGAAGGATAAGCGCAGTAGAAATTATCTTCATTGTAATCTATCGGTTGGTAAGTTTTTTCAACTTTACCCGGTGTAGCGTTCGTTGCATATCATAGTTTTAACCGGTTTTATTCGTTTGATGCCTATCTTCTTAAGTTTCTTGCATGAATATGAGTTGCTGTGATGACCTGACGTTGGAGCTTTCGTGTACTAGATGTACGACAAAACAGCCGGTGTTTTGTGGTTCATTTGCTCTTTTTCTACTTTCCTCTAAATGGATGAATTCAATGTGTTCTATTTCGGCGCGGCACTCGTTCACGGTCTTCTTCAGGTTGAAATTGAGCACCTTTTTGGAAATACCATGCTCTACAGTTGAGTGTCGGTGTTTTTTCTGTTTCTAGTAGATTGCTCATAAATATCGCTAATTTTTAACTAACGTAGTCTTCCTGGTCGCTTGAAATTTCAAGCAGTTCGATTAACAATTTCAATTTTCCGCAATTTCTCCATTTACTCATACGCACGTCTGACCTACATCACCATTCTTAAACACCTACCTAGGAGTTTGTAGACATCAGTTAACAACATGCTTACCATTTGTCTTCCTATCATCCACGGTTGCAGATGGTTATTCTGTAGCTTGGGAGTTCACGCTAGCTAGCGACGCCTTTCCTCTGGGACATTCGAACAGAGAAGAGAAATAAATAAGGAGTAGGGAGGTTTAGGAATGCAAACATCTTCCACCGATGAACAGATATGAGTGTTTGTGATATTGCAGCACATGAATCCCGTACACCCTAGTATCGAACTTAAACACACGCACGGCGTGGAATGCATCGCAGTATACAAAGGTCATTCAAATTTCCAGTGCTAATATACACAACTACAGTAGGCATGTACGGAGTAAGTATCACAATCAGTCGTGGATACCACATTGTACGGCCCAAACCCGTTGGTTTTGAAAACTGAACCGTGAAAATGAGAGGGACATTATCTTTTCAAGGCACTGAAGTGAAGCGGATTAGAATACGTGCATCCAAATAAACCATTTTTTGCATCAATGGAAACGCAGATTACACGAACTCCACGTCTACCTATTTATACATCTATCAGTCTGTTTTGTCGTTTTTTAGATAGTTTTAACAGTAATCTATACAATGCATTTCTATATTTCCCTAGTCAGGATATGAGTAACTACTGGGGGGAAACAATGCGGACCGAATAAGGAGGACAGTGATGTTTAATTAACGAGGGACTTTAGTTGCAATCGTGACAAACTGACACAAGCTAACTTATCGAACGCCATAAACTTCAATTCGATTGGTTGTTCATTCAATGGCCAAGAATAGGTCGCCTTATGAAAACTATTCATTATCATGTGTGTAAGAGAATTGGACTGCTTATACTTTTCGTATTTACAAAAGTGGTACATCCACTATTGTCTGAGCGTTTCTTGGGACTGGTAAAAGCTTACTTAAATTACTAACCAGATTCATTCCAATTTCTAGTGATAACTAACGAAAACTGACTTTCATCAGGACAGACGAAAATTCAACTACAAGAGTGGGAAAGCAACACGAATGACAATTGCGAAAGAGAAAAAACAGCATCTGTATAATCCCGAAAAATGCGACGATGTCTGTGAAATAGTAGGTGTGACGTACTCTTCAAGCTCGAGTAGGAGCAGCACAAACAATCGATAAATCTAGTCAACATTCTTCCTCCTTTATCAGCAAGGGTAAAAACCCCTACCTTAAATCAAACAGGTCGAAAAGCAATACGTTTGAACTGCCCCCGGTAACCTGTTGTTTCCGTAAATCAAACAAATGAATTGCATCCCGTCGAAAATGGGTTTGTTTTTTATGTCGTGGGATTTGCATAAGCACACACACACTAAGGTTTTCAAATAAACGATTCCTGATAAGAGGAGCCTTTTTTTGGGTCCAATCTATTCTTGAAATGCTCCCCGATTCAATATTGAAGATAGTTACGAAAGAATGAGCAAACAATCGACTGGAGTATAAAAACGGACTGATGTTTCCGTCAATATATCATTGAAACATACAAGGCAACAAAAGCGCCACCAAAAACGACAATTGACGAGTGGTAAAAGTAACCTTTGAGCTCCATCACCTTGACTCGCTGATCAATTAATTTTTGATAACTCGAGAGCAGGAATTCCAGAAATGCAAAAATAACGTCGAATTTCGAGCTGACAGCATCTTTATTTGCCAAATTCTGGAAATTCTGGTGGCCGAACTTTGCAAAAAAGAAGTGATTCAAATAGATACAAAAATAGGAATCAAGAGTTCGGATGGACAAAACGAGAACTGAGTAAAAATGCAAACGGTTCACGGAATGCAGAGATGAACGAAACTGGTATCTAAACAAATGTGAAGTGAATATCAGTCGCTCCAATCCGGTTCAAATACGCTCTGCGGTCTGGTAGACGGTACAGGTTCAGCCACTGTCGAATTATGATCTGCGGTCTTGGGCGAACCAGGCTCATCAGCCTCATCTTCGTCAGGAACACACTGTGGGGCAACAAATAGAATGCGAAGAAGAAAATGGTTTGTTGTATCAAAAAGTAAGATAAAATAATGAGCACCCAACATACTAAAATCTAATGGCTTTTAAAGCTGGATTCTGTGCAAAACTATTGTACTTTAGGTCATTTGCATTATTATTGATAGATAGAGTGTAGTTGGATGACATGGCCTTCCACTAACAATAAAAAAGTTCACAATAACCACAAACACTTCAGAACGAAACAAAAGACAATTCTCTTTGCGCATATTTACAACAAAAAACTTAAACCAAAAGCGTAGGAGACAAACATTAAAAAGATTGCCCGGAGGCTAATAATCAAGTGTCGTTTAATTTCTAGTTCATACAGTAATCAATAATCGGGCAATATTACTGAAACAGGAATGAAATTTAGCGCAGCTACTGCGAATTGAAACTAGGTGACTCAAAAGTTACTTGCGAATCATCGTTATCGGTTGACGATCAGGTTATCTAAATACCGATCTACGTGCTAATACAAATGCTGATGCAATACATCGCAGGGTGTCAAAAACCAAACCAAAGTGGCATAACCGTGTATCCCTAGTAACTCAACACCGCTATTACTGACCATAAACTGACCAATAACACCACGACAGGCCGATTTCTTGGTGTTATAAATTGACAGATTAACCATACCCAGCCTCACAGCCAAAGGAAACACGATGTGAACAAGTTATTTGATGCTTTCGATACCACACACCATTAAATGGACACGAAAGAGTTTGTTTTTTGGGTTTGTAAACTCAGAAATAAATAAACAAGAGCTGACGAAATGACCTTCTCCTTTCTTCCTCGCCCTCTTTCAACTTACGATAGTCCGGGGCAAATTGGCGAACCAATTCGAATAAGGTAGACCAGGTGTTTAAAGTTGCCGAAGCGATACAAGCGAATCGCGTTGTATTGTTTAGACTTCTGCGTATAGAAAGTCTATACCTTTCAATTAAAAACCGCCAAGGCAGGAAACAAATCTGCAAAGTCCTGAACTACAGAAACAGTGTAGTGGTGTATGTGTAAGGTAATCCGCCGTTTCCAATGCAAAGCGTATTCTCGTCCAAGGCAGATTTTCAATGAAATTTGTCTTGAAAACGATCATCCGTGATAAATGGAATTTCGGCTTATTGTTAGCATGCCTCAAACACAATATTGCTTAATTTGAAAAGTTACAAGGCGGATTGTTTCCTTATACAATCCGAAACACCCTCCGTTCTGCTTTGGCACTAGAAAATACTTTGAAAAACCTCACAGTAAGGCGTTTAGACTAATATTTCGGTTCCGCCATAAAACTGCAGCGCCATACAAACAGAACTCAACTTCATTTCAGCATAACGAACTGAACAAGGCTGAAAACGGATCAGATATCAGTGATCAACAAGATTTGATCTCTCCCATCGGTAAAAAATCGAATTTAGGTATCAAAAGAGAAAATTAATTTAGTTGTTCCAGTATACCTTCGACTAGCAACGAGAAGACGGACAACACATGTGGCTGAGATTTCTGACGATCGAACACGGTCATTTATCCATGCCACTTCGTTTTACCTGGGGAATTCGGTAGCGAAAGGTACAGACAATTAGAAAATTCTGATTTAAAGATCCGACAATCCAGCCTTACGCATGCGTGAATCCTAGTCTGAAGTCCATCCATGTTGCACCAGGGCAGTTTTCGCATAAATCAATTCACTAAGACCAGCACAATTAGCGCCGAACGGTGGAAAGCTCTAAACACAAGTGATTCAATATGCCATCAACATGCCGTCCAGATTTGTTACAGCAAAGAAAATAATGGCCGCGTATAGCCGATTATTACAATTGGGTCGTAAAACCGATGTAATCACGGGAGGAGAATAAATAACCCACTATTATTGACAGGCAGCAAGTGAAGTAGGCTGGGAAAGTTTGGACAAATCGACCAAACGATTCGCTGAGTGGGAGCATGCCTTGATATATTTCATTCTCTAGCATTCATAAAGTTATTTATAATGATATAGGAACTCCATAACTTGCGAATTTATTCATCGTGATTTGGGAAAAAAGAAAACCAGTGTTACAAACCCAAACTGACAAAAGACCCAAAAAAATGCTAATCCTAAACCGGTTACTAAGAAGTGATGAGTAGTGTAAATAGATTTGCGTAACTGTTCTCAAAAGACGTCAATTAGTAGAGATCTTCCTTAGCTGGATCTCGGTTGGTTAGGCCTGAGAACAAACGCTGACTGCAGTAACCGCAGTAACCACATTCCATCAATTATAAGCTTCTACGGTGATTTACTGGGATACATCTTAAATTCTCTCCACGTTCATATCAACGGCCTTACAAATGAATAGCGAAAAATATAACCGCTCGCAATTCTCATCAACCGTCATTTTTTACCATCTCTCGATGGGAGGATTTCACGTGATGCAGATAGGAACCCATGGTGGCAATACACAGCCGTACACAAGCCCACCGTATCCATCATTCTTCAACAAAAATCAACAATCGACTGACCAGACCTAAACAAAAAATGTGTGAGAGCCGAGATGACGGATTACCCGATGACCTTCAGTGCATGCTCTAATTCGGCCAGGTACTCCTTCTTATTGGCGTCTTTAGCGTAGTAGGCCGACCTGAGCGTCTCGCAGTCTCCTGGATGTCGGTTACTGACTACTGACCTTATGCATCGTTAAAATGAAGCAAGCCATCCTGGGTGCTTTTTTCTGGTAAACCTATAGCCGCATGCTTCGTAAGCCGCTGTGGTTGCTTCGGAATTAGGGTTCAGCCACATCTCTTGGTTATTACCAGAGACCAACCAATCCGGTGCCGACCATTCACCATCGTCTTCATGTTGCGCTAGACATCCTAACAATCAGAAGGCAGTACGTAAGACCTTATTGGTGGGAGTCACTCTGAGTCGAACGGTCACATGGGAGTATCTCGAAAGGAGCTCAGGGCGACGAGGCAAATCGCAGCCTAAAACACCCGCCCCTGATCAAGCTGAGGCATTTGGACGCAAAAGTGAATGTTTCGCGATTTTGTGTGTCATCTTAGGGCAGAGGCCATACTAATAGTTGAATTGTTCTGATTTAACTTTCTACCGCCGAAGTGAGCACTATCGCATTGAGAAGAAGTGAATGCTATTATCCAGTTTAAACATTCAACAGAAAAAGAACAGCAACGAAAAACAATGCAACTGTTGATCTGTAACCTCTAGTAATCATCGTTATAAGTGAGCGGATTCGAATCCACTACGCCGTACTAACAGAAGTTCAGTTAAAACCAAAATGCAATTAGAAACATACGAAGAATTCCACGAACGCGATTTGGGCATCCGGTAAGTTGATCATGAACTGCATCGACAAGAAGCCGCGTTCATTCACACGTATAGAAATTCGAGTGGACATCGCCAACGCACGACCGGTGGCCGGTCGAAGCAGCGAGAGACGATATCGTGCCAGTCTTGGTTGCCCGGAGCTGGATTCGAACACTTCCACTTGATCGGATGTACGGGGCAAGTCGAAGTGCATGGTTCCTGCTGAACCATAAGTAGTCAAACGCAACCGTGGTTGTGTTGCCGGTGGAGGAAGAAGAGCCAGTTCCAATACTTCGCTGGACATGTCCAATTCACTAAAGGCTTCTCGCATACAATCGGACTGAGAGTAATTCGGAAATTTTGAGAGCAAAAAAGGATAAACAAAATGGAGATAACGACGGATATCCAGTCAGCATCAGTGAAATTCATCGATGTAAATCACGCGTACACTTCCTAAAAAATGTTTTTTTACATGAATGTAGTGCAGCGAGTACATCTCATAGTTTCAAGGATTCACTACACTGGAGGGAAATCAGCATACATGATCTCAAAATTTAAACTGATACAGATCCAAATAAGATTTTTAAAAAAGATAAACTGCCTTACCGACTGCAAGAAAGTATTGTGGACAGGCAGTGAAAAGCATGATGGCTGTATCACTTCAAGCATGTTATTAGATTCACTGGCTTCAGGATCTATAGTAGTATCCAAAGTGAAAGAGGATGTTTTCCACGTCCGTCTAATGAAATCACTAAAACGCCAAGACAAATTGAACAAGCTGAATGAACTGAACTTGTACCTCTGACTGAGAAAAAAGCTATTTCAGTTACGGGATTTCTGAGTGTGCAGCGTTCGCTAACCACAGTTGTACTTTAAAAAGTCGAAACAATCACACCGAGTTGAAACACAGACGACCACACCGTATACATGGAAACAAACATTGGTAACCGGTATTACTTCGGCATGATGTCATAGTTATCAGTGAAACTAAATACAGCAGAATTCATGGCATTACAGTATGTCACATACCGCCTTTGGTTCATCGGCAATTTATCCGATAATACATTCAATTGTTGAAAAAACAGGCCGCAATTGATTACAGGCTGTTGAACAGCATAGTGACTAGGCTCAAAAAGACTTAAACTTGTCAACTCACGTCTTTTTTGCTACGTGCTAAACGTGCAAAGACAGATCAGTTTTACAAACATAAATCTTGGACCAATGTGCACTGCTTTCATTTGCTACCGCATAGCGAAAACTCCTGAGAGTGAAGAAGGAACAAGGAATACTGAAAAGTCGACTGGGAAATAACAGACTGAACAACCAACCAGAAGAGCAAAGGGTACCGGATGCAAGAACGCCATTAACTGTAACACTGAGCAACATCACATAACGGTGCCAAACTGTTATGGTCGACGACCATTCCAAGGTTTTGGAGCCGCAGGTTTCATTTCTGCCACCAATTTTCCAAAAAAACCTATCCTTTTTTCAATATTTCGAAATTGATGTTATTTCAAATATTGCGCGGTTGAATATTTTTATATGGCCGCGAAAAGATTCATAAAAGCCCGTTCTGTGATTGGCTAGTCCACACATCGATCAAGGCCACCCAACAAAACTATATAAACGATAGAGCTCACTTGAATTCTGACTTGTGTTGGTGGGTCACCAATAAACGCGCGGCAGCACTCTGTGTTCGTCTTCTCTCTTCCGCTAGCTGGCTGGGCTAGCTGTTCGTATTTCGCGCCGCTTATTGTTTTGTGTGGCTGTTCATTCAAGGGAGCAGCAGATCTGTCCCATTCGTTGTGCGACTACGGGCCTTGAGTCTTCAGCCCGAACATTTTGTGTCTCCAACCTCTGTGTGTGTGTTGGTGTCCTACTAGACCACAGACTGTGTGCTCCTGTGATATCGTGCGCTGCGAGTACCTGTGTCTTGTGCTTCAGTGTGTGCATAGACCAACCAAACTCCGCAACATAACACAAACGTCTCGTGGAACCAAACCCGGTAGTGCCAGGCCACTGGATAGAACGTGTACACTGGCCTAAGCTGTAGCCACAACTTACTTCACAGAACAGCATACAAAGAGCCAGGCATCCTGTGGGAATGCATAGGACAAATGCAAGCCACAGCTAATCGTGTTCACAGAACCTAGGACCTAATGCATTATGCCCAACCTTCGAGTTACTCACAAAGTTCTCCCACCATGTTATGCCAATAATGCAAAGATAACAGTATTCAAAGTCTTCCCACATCTACTCTCAACTGGAATGTTCCTGAGCTGTACAGCGGCACCGACATCATTGCTGCTATGTACAGCCGACCGTTAATCACTAGCTGGACGTCATGCCGACGCCACAAATGTTCCGAGTTGATGAATGCCAAACGAGCCTTCTGTATGCGCAAAGATACTTTACCAGGTGAGATACAACTACCCAAGTAACCAAATCTATTTACCTCATCCAAGAACGCGAATCAGCTTCAATCCAGTCCAGTTGTGCAACAGCATTTTGCACTTGTAAGGTACAAAACTCATCCAAACCTACCTACGTTACCGTTCAGACCACGGAGAAAGAGTTGCGACCCATTTGAGCCTCTACTCGCTGGCATAATCAACCTAATGACAAAAATAAAAAGGTCAGAAGAGTCCGCACTGACGAACACCTTTTCCTGTGGTGAACTTGGGCGAAAAATCGCCGTATGCACGAACTCCCCTTCGGCTTTTCGAATATAGGAATTTGAAAAGTGAAATGAACAAGTCCGGTACATTCTTCAATGAAAGCCTGTGCCAAAAAACTGCACTATCGGTTGAATCAAACGAAGGTTTCAGATCAGGGAAGACAGAGATCGTAAATTCTACGATCAGTCAAAAACTAAGGATTTGGTCAATACTACGCCGGACGGGCCGAGAAATAGCTTGATTCTCACGGTTACATCTTTCACCGGTACCAAAATATTCCCCGTGGTTATTTAGCCACAAAACGTTAAACTTTAGCTTTCACTCACGGTTTTGAGCCTTCACGCATTGATTTTTGGGAAATACCCGTTTGAGATGAGAACCTAGAACAGTGAACGGGCCTGGTATCGTTGTTTCACAAGCGACCACATACAGCATGCTTTGTGGGCATTAGAATGGCCTTGATAAAAAACGGGAACTGGGGTGAAGGTTATGTCAAGGAGCCCCAAATCAATAGTCGGCTGTGATCCGTGCATTACTTTTTGTTTTGGTTACCAATTATGTACTCCATGGTAAAGCTGAACATATCGGCGCTCAAAGTGAGCTTTTCTCGGTTCAGGACCTGAGACCTTAGAAGTTTCAAAATGGAGTGCAGGCGCTAGTGATGCAACATTCCGTCTTTTCGATCTCTCGGGGCCTGGCAACTCAGATAACTTCAACTGTAAGGACAGCCCAGGGTGAAATTCGCCTTGGTTCATTAGGTAGTCGGATTGATGAGTGATTCGATGAGTCAGTACTATTTCCTCTTGGTGAGTTGACGTCTGCCAACCTGGGAAGCTTTATCAACAGGGGAAGTCGCGATCGTCCACCATTTTGCAATTAGTTCATTGCAGACCCCAAAGACCCGGATGTGCCACGATGCGTGAGAATCCTGATTACCCCTTGGTTAAACTGTCCTCATTTTTACTAATGCACTGATCCATAAACGAGCTAATGAAGCTAACCTTAAGCCAGAATATTTGATTCAGAACCGACCACCATAAAATTTTTCCTTCAACCCAAAAGTAGCTTTCAGGGAATTCAAGTTCATCATCAGGAGTAACCTTGCCGGATACCCAGGTGAGTAATGAAATAGGCAAAAACTAGCGGCAGTTAGAAATTAACAATATCGGTTGCAGGAGGCTACTTTCTATATTGGATTCCGGGGGATTTTCTTTCGTTGCTCTTATGATCGCCATCCCCTAACCTTTATTGGAAGTGCCCTTGAAGGCGAATCCATAATGTATTTCGAAAATGAACTTTCTTAAGTTACTATTTTGCTTCCCTATGCCGCCTGGCAAATAGGTTGCTAATGGATACGAGAACAAGAAGTGATAGCTGAAACGTCAAGAGCAAAGACAGAAAACAGGTATGAAAGATAAAAACAATGCGGTATAGCAAAATAACTGTGGGAGAAGGTGCGGGAAGTCGAAAGATGATAATGCCCCAAAGCGAATTGGATGCAATACTCAACAAACTAATTCATTTGTGATTTTCTCAGAGGATGTATCAACTTTCTTGTAAATCACTTCCTAGGAATTCTTCTCCTTGACCAAACTGAGTTCAGGAGTTTTCTTTATTCCGATGTCATGAATTCGTCATCTTCCTTAAATAAGGATGGAGACAGTCTATCTCATCCAACGGCCTCATTTTTAACGGAAACCGATCGCTCTGGAGACCTCCATTTCTAATGGAGTGGTATCTAACTGCGCTTTTTCACTTACTGGAATGAGTGGAGGTTCCTTATAGCGATGGGCTATTAAGTATTTCGCCCAACATGCCAGCCGACGCTGCTGAGAGTGATTCAGTGAGCCGTCGGATTCTTTAATCATCGCGCTTAAGCTTAGGTTGCGTAGACCAGTTTTCTAAATCAATCGGTAATGGTTGTGACCAACGCCGGTAGCCACAGTTGTACTGGCACCGGCAGCCTAAACCCTGAAGTTTGTGGTAGCAGAGAACAGCCTGAGGTCTAAGTAGTTCAGATGAGATAACACGCCGGATGACAACAACTGTCATTTGCCGCGATGTCGAACGCCCTCCACAATACACATCCTCAGCATTACAGAAACAGCGGTAAGTCTCGAATCAACAAAGGGGACTGTAAAATAACCAAACAGCCGAAAAGCTTGCTTACCCCTCCAGTGTTCCGAGGCATTGCTTCTTTTAGTTATAACGTTTGCGAAATGTACATGTGTAAGTACACAGACAGTCACAAATACAATCATAAACTGATATTTTTTTCTGTACACAGATCCACACAAGAACCTTAACACGTGTATCAGAATAATGAATGGATGGTTGTAGTCTTACATCAAACCATTAATGATAACAGTGTATTCACTGAATTGACATTAACTAGTGGAAAATCACGGAATGAGACAGTCATAATGAAAACAAGACGTGATCAAACATCCATCCAACAGAACGACTCACACTGCACAGTGGCAGACGACGCCTGAATAGTGGTGCAAGCTAAAACACGAACGGTTGTTTATCGACAAAGTTCACCTCAGTACGCTAAAATATTGACAATACCTACAAACATGCAGTCAGCTATGACCACCATTTTGACACTACCCCGATTGCCAAGGAATCGTTCGCTCACCTCTCTCACACATACTCGAACATAAAAAAGCACACGAACAAGTCTGCGTGGCGAAATCGACCTGTGTGCACGGAGTCCAACTCACTTTGACGATCACCTTGTCGGTCCTTGAGCTTCCAGAAAAATCGAAATCCAATATTTCGAACGCCTCCATAGTTTTTATGTTGCACTCCGCCACTACGCCATTCTCTTCCAACCTCGTTAGGAATTTGGTTCAATCAAATGGGTGCACATGTATTCCAACTTACAATAAATCCACTGTGCTCCCATGATGCTTGTAGACTAGAACAAGTGAAACCGCAGAATTTTGTCCAGCAGAGCCAAATATGGATAAACAATCCTGTGAACGACGTGTGACCACAGATAAGAAGTCTGTAACTTACAATGAGTACGCTTATATTTGTTTTGAATGAGATAATGTCCCGTGCTAGTTGAAATTCGCGAAAAAGTGCAGCATGCAAAAACGCATTTCCTTGAATACACTTCGCATCTTCAACCGTGATTTTCAGCCCGTTCGAAGTAGCAAATACAGTGGCCAACTAAAGTAATGTCATTCCAAGCGGTGAAAATGCATCAAAAAACCCACGTCACGAAATTGGACAGCTTTCAGAACGTTGATGATCGTTTTTGCATTATCCATAGCAAGATGAATGAGAACACCGGAGGGATGCGGGTTCATATTGATATGATCTGAAACCGAGGACGCAAAGCAAGTAATCGCATCCACAATTAATTGTTTCGATGCTACAATTTGCAAGTGGACCCATCCGGTGCACTGAACATAATAGATTCGGATAGAAGAATAGCCAAAAACCATTTAAAGAATAAGCGTATGAACCTGTGTCAGAATTAATTTTTCGCAACTCGTTCTCTTTTTTCCTTTTGAGTTGACGGGATTATGCGGTAGCAATCAAACCCGGAGCACATTGGTGCAAGACTAATGGTTGTGAAACCTGAACCGAATGAACCTTGTTAGCGAATTCTCTGGCACTACCTTTGAACATTATATTCCTTACAGTTTCAGTTGCACATCACAATGTTGGATGAATATAAGAAATTGATAGCGAAGACAAATGGCAGATCCAGCCCAGTTCCGTTCTTACAACCGGTGATTTAGTATCGGTGTCCTACGAAACTATTCACCATCTAGTGGCACCACCTAATCGACGGCACGAAAACTACGGATAAAAAGCTGGCAAACAGAAAACGACATTCTAAGTGAAATCACGCAGATCACATGTTTAGTGAAGACAAATAAGAATACAAGCGCCATAATAGATTCAGAAGCATTGGATGCAAAAATTTGATGTAATTCTGCTCAGAAATTCCGTCCTTTTCTAAAAAAGTAAAAATTTAACGGTAGGGATGGTGTTTTAAAATTTCTGCACAGAATGGTAGATCAAGCCAACGCAATACGAACCACTGCTTGTTTCGATGGACAACAAACTCGATATGTCAAAAATTAAAAAACTGAAATTCAGTAGTGATGGCAATGCTTACGGTAACTCACACTGACAAGTGACAATTTGACGTTTTGTGCCAGCACCATATTTGATTTCAATCCTCAGTCTGTTTATACAGGCAGCGACCTTGCATTAATGTACATCACTTTTTGTTGCGACTACGAAGAATCGAATAACAGCAAAAGAACAACCGAAAAGTTGTAAATCGGAATAGCCATACAGAGAAAACATTTTGAGTGCAAAAACGTTACTGATCATTATAATCAGCCATAACATCTATGGTCTCCAATCGTCGTCAGACGGTTGGTCGCACTCCGTGTCCTATCGTCTATTGACAAACTGATATCACAAACAAACGACTAATCGGAGTGTTCCAATCGCGAGGGTGTCTGTTAAGAACCACAATCCTCGACAAAGAGCTGACATCCAGTAAATGAGTCCAAAAATGCCATAACCAGCGCTCGGTATCGACCGTATGAGCTACGATTACGTTTATCTGTGGTTAAAATTTCATTGATTGGTCGATCGGAGTAGCTTTTTGACTCGCTTGCCCTGTTACCCTTTTCATATACTTCGTTCAGCAGATTTAAGGGCAGTTACAAACTGAATTGATACAAAGTAACCTGTCACAACTGTGGGCACGGACTAAAGCGGAACGAGTGAGCGAAGTTACAGAGGAAAACATCCGTATACATTAATCAACATAGTAGTTCCTTTTGCAAATCACCGTGACCAGCAGAAAACTTCATAACGTTTATTAATCATCGTAAACGCATGTTAGTTCCACCGGACCGAAAAGATGATAAAGGCTGTTTCGTAACGCAGAAAATGTGATGAGACGTCTGCTCTACTTCGGCCGAAAACCCTCAGCCAATTCTTTTTCGAGGCCGCCATCTTCAATTATTGCCAAATCTAGTGAGAAAGACCGAGTCGAGCAGACAAAAAGTTTGTTTATCAATCAAAACCAAATAGCTTATATTAGTCTTCGATGAACAACACTGAGATTGATTATCCTGCCAGCTAATTCGATCCATCGACACATTCTCATGCGGCCTTGTTGCTCCGCCTGCCGATTGGCATAATCATCGCGAAGTCGCCGCAATTGTGCTGATTTCTGATCAGGGTAGAGGTTATGACTAGTCCTAAAACAAAAGTCTGTAATGATGTTCTATAGCACAACGCTATTGTCAGTTTGGTTACTGGACCTCGTTTTTTTCATTAAAAAACAAGAGATCTGCATCCTCGCAAATGCGGTGTACGAAAACGCTAATGTACCGGTTGGGGGGAAAATCATAGACTTCAAAAAGGACCACAACTACAAGCTTCGGTGATGCATTTATTTCATTTAACGGGTATCCAGCATCAACCCGTTTCCTAATTATGTACGCGAATATGAGCTGTTACTTCGCAAGTTATACCACTCACTACCTTTGGTTGAAGTAGGTAATCGTTCCAGTGGAACATGTTCCAAGCATCTCACCAGAGGACCTAATGAAGGTCAGCAATGAGAAAAAGCTGTAGGAAACGGGGATCGATATTCCACTTCTCATTACTTTTCACTATTCCCTCGTTCTTTATCAGAACTGATGATAAACTGACCCCAAACTACAGTTAAGTTCTAGTCAATTTCTTGAATAGGCTACAAACTGAAGTGATAGCCTAGTTTTAATAGAAGAAAAATATTTGTTCTTTCAGCTGGTGTCAATAAACATAGCTTCTCTCCAATGTGAAAAAGACTGAAAAAATTGACAAAAATCTCACTTGAAGCCGAAAAGGTAAATGCAACAAAATACCAGCAAATATCAGCGAACTCTCGCCCTATTTGCTAGTTCTGCTAGGTTTCTGAGTCAGACTAATGAAAACATACCGAGTAACCAAAACCTCATGACTTTTTGTAAATCAACTCGTCCTCTTACTTACCGAGGCCATCCTCGACGGCGAGGTCACTTTGACACAGTTAATTTTGCGATACCTTCAAGCAATGATAGGACCCACCCTTCACAGTCAGAACGCTTCCGGTTCAGGTCCCCTAAATGTAACTCCCTTAGGGTAAGACAGGCCACCATCCTTACCATCGATGGCTTTACCAACAGAATCAGCTTCGTTACAGGATGCGACCTATGTATTTAATGAACCTGTTTAATTGAACAGTTTAAGAATCCATTGGGCAGCAAATTTCCCGCTTTTTGCTCTCCAAAACCTAGCTTCGCTTATCATCCAACTTTGGTGAAAAACTAGACCTACAGCTCAGTGGAAAACAAAATGCAAAAACATTCATCCCAAACGATTGTCCATGTAATGCTTATTCGATGGCGGCACTTTCATCGCCTCCGAGCGGTTGAATCTTACTTATGCAGTAAACAGCTCCCCGTAAATGGTTGCGATAAACGAGCTGATAAGAGAAGACACCCGGAAACAGTCTCGTTAGGATTTTACTTGTGATCAGTCCCTAAAAAGTGTTTATTCACATTTTGCAGAAGTTTTGTGTTTTCTGCTATCGCTCGCCTCCACTGTTCTTTCTTAACTAAAAGGAAGATGGAGCATCACAGATGAACTGCAGATAACAGTCCAACCAAACAAACTACTGCTACTTGCCGATTTTACACCACTGTTCAGATATCAAACAACTGAGCGAAAGAACAGTCAACCCCAAAATTGTCTTCAGCCATCACTTGAATGCAGCGACTAAGGTGAGGACAAAAAGAAGCATGTAAATTCCAAGAATATGAGGAAAAATCTACCATCTACAGACAATCGATCAACTGAACCACTGTCCGTGTAACTTGAATAGACTCGCACGACTGTCCGAATGATCCGGATTATCGAAGAGTTTCGTAGTCGACGCGTAAGGAGCACGACCCAAACCCTAGAATTCAATGATGACAAACAATGCTTGTGGATGTATGTACTCGACGAGGAGACCAGAACAGTAAAACGCAAAGTAAAACAAACCAACAAAATCACTAGATTGGCTAGGAAGATCAATGAAAGGCCGGGGGAACCTGCCAGCCAGAGGCCAACTATAAAAGTAAACAGGAAAAACGAACAAAAGGTGAGAATACATGCCGCTAATAGCCAGGTGGAAACAGCACCGGGTGACTGAAGGCGAAAAACGACTTCAGATCTGCCATTAAATGCTCCATTTGAACAGTTTAACCAAACAGTACGATATATGTATAAACATTTATATGCTATTTATAAAACCGGTTTTGATGCGTTCCAAGATTTCCTTGTAAGTATTTCTAAGATCCCAGAACACACAGAGTGCAAAAAGAAACATCAACAAATTAATTTTTTACCCTGTCGCAAAGAGACCTTGATGTAGTGTGACGGCTTGCGTGCCTCCATGATCCAACGAGCTATACAGGATGGCTTATCTCAAGCCGAAGATCCAATCATGCCTGGAAGGTCAATGGATAGAGGTCTGATGAAGCAGTCTCCGGGTCCTTCCAATCAGGGGTTGGTCTGAGGTAGCGGCTGTAGGAAAAACGAGTGGAGGGATAACTGATCCAAGTAGATGGGCTTCCACTCGGCTACACTCCGCTGCCTTGCGGTCAGGTTCTTGGTTGAGAACCCTAGTCGTTCTTCCGCTTGGCAGCTGGACTCCCTAGC
>LUCM01008353.1:149006-171193 GCA_008360955.1 Fasciolopsis buskii
TATATATATATATATATATATATATATATATATATATATATATATATATAGGGAGACGAAGATTAGCGGGCTCAGCTACAGGGTTTTCACAAAGCAGGTGTTTAGCTGATGCGATGCTGTGATGATTCATGCATTTGTTTTCGACATCCGTCCTTCATATGACCACTTATGCGTGTGAATCTACGCGTCAGAAAAAATTCACTTGAAACGCATAGTCTCCTGAGTCCTGTGCTCTAAAATCAAAATGGCGATGTTCCATTGGTCAGTCTCAAGTAGGTCCAGGGACTTACTTTTGTGAACTAAACGACGATAAAAAAAAAAGTAAAAAGGTAGTTAAATCGATGCACATGCATCGAATATAAATGACCTACCTAGAATGTGGATTACGGCGGGAATTATAGCGCATCTTCAGGAATGGGTAGTATAAAAAGGGTAGAATAATTATTCGTGGACCGGAAAGCGCCATGAAAATGCAAACGACCATTAACATAATTTCGTTCAAAGCGATCAAGCGAAGTATTGGTTGATCATTGGCGTTTATCTTCGTCACTGCCGTTTGTAATAGGTTTCGAACATAAGATGGCTGCGCAGCGTTAACTGTAACGTTCGGCCCGTCCCCAGTAGCCGCGTTGACAGGCGCAGCGGAGACCTAAACACCAAAGGTGAAAAAAATTTTTGACATAATTATGTGGGAAAGATTGTTCGGTGGAAGATAACTTTAAGATACCAAAAACCGCATTGCTGGAAATTTCATCTCTAATTAGGAAGGTGAAAATTTCGATCATGGAAGGAACTATACGAACATAATTGTGAATAAGAGTAGTCATTAGCGAAGTTGTTCGGTGGTAGTTTACAAGGCCGGTAGATTACCGGTAAACAGTAGTTGATTACGTGAAAAACGCAGTCCGTGGCCATCCATTCTACATGCTGATCAGGAAAACAATGATCAGAATGTAAACGGAATTGTTTGCCTAAATGTAGCACTTTGTTCAGCACAGACAATGTGTACGCACGCCTTGCGTTCCTGGCAGTCTCGAACTTCAACGCCCAGGCTCGCCACTGGGAAGCAAGTTTCTCTCCACTTGGGCTCACGTTTGACTGTTTGCTTTTCTTACCCTTTCCTCCTTTGCATTTCCAACTTACCTACTAAAGGGGAATTTTTGATTATTAAAGAAACTTAATGGCTCGGACCAAACCTGCATCGTACGGCGCTTACTAACATTGAGACGACAACATAAGGAAACGTGTCACCCGTGGGTGGTGGACGGTTCCACAGTCTCCAGATTCATTACCATGCCTGACCTGTTTGAGCCCTATGTGGTTCGACAACTTAAACCACAAAATCATGGTTACCGGTCTCCCGCTCAAACTGTGAACCAAAATAATTTACAATCATACTCGCCGTCGTGCCCTCGTCCGGTCGATTAACTAGCAAAGCAACAAGAAAGTCATCCCACCTACTAACATTCACGAACTGAAAAGAAACACTGGGCCCTCAGTCTTCTTCCTTTGCCCTACATTTAAACAGTTAAAACCTACCCGTCATTAGACACCAACCATCTTCAATACCCAACTACACCTTTTACTCCTCTCCTATCCCACGCTGATCTTTCCGCATCTGTCTACCAATCAACTCCCATATTTAGAACTCAGAATCCGGCATTTCCAGTAGCCAATTTTAACTGACATGTTAGAAGCTCAGATTTCCACTGTGTTGCTTACCGTTCATCTGACAGTGGCGACTCGTTTATCTCCGACTTCAAACTGTCGAACATCGCCTATTTCCATGCGACAGACCCTAAATATCACTTGACCATCCTCGCAGATTTCGCCATTCACAGTCCAACGGTTGATTTATCCATTTGACGCGTCCACTTTGAGGCGTGAAGTCCCAAATTTTTCCATAGGCAACAACCTTTCCAGTCAGTTGATCTCTTCACACGTATTCTCGCTAATCAGCGATTGCGCTCACTTTGTTGGCCTTACTCTTACCTGTCCCTTTCCTCAGACACTACCATGTCTTTATTTGACTCAATTAGCCACTGCTTCCTTTCCTGATCCCTCCATTTTATTCACCGTGATTCTCCACGCACAATTTGGCGATGGCTCTTGGAAATTCTCAGATTCCAACCTCCAGAATGATTGGTGCTTCACACCGGGTGTTGCCGTACCCGTTTCTAGGTTAACCAGCTTTCATCTTCGAGGTATGAATCTCATCATTCCATACTACCGCGAGTGGTTCGTCTGTGCATGCGACCGTAGTGTACGTTTGAAGCGATCAGCGTTTTATCGCTGACGATCCTGTCATTCCACTACCGAGTCTCACAATCTAGGAACAAATGCTCATTAACCATAAAGAGAACCAACAAACGTTTCGTCCGCTGTCAACGCTTAGTCTCATGAGCCACCGCCAGCCAAAGACTGTGGTTCATTTCTAAAGCAACTTCGAAAATTTTTACTCTTTCGCTTTTCTCCTTAGATGTGATTCGTCTGATAATTAATGAAAAGCGCATCAGGAAACTGAAGTTTTCACTCCCTAGTTTGTTCATAGTTCTACTTCGTCCTGCTTTTCTACACCAACGGTTTCTTGCTTTTCTCCTCATTTCTTTCCTCGCATTCGTACTAAGATCTATTAGGCCCTGCTTTCTCCGAACGTTTGCAAATAACATCAGGACCAAATGACGTAAAGAGTGTATCGAAAAATCGATGCGCCGTGTATTGGTTTTAGTTGCGAATGATATAATGTTAATAATACAGCGTTGTTGGTAGATGTAATGTGCCAACGTTTCGACTACCGTGGGTAGTCTTTCTCAAGGCAAGTTTTACAATCAAATGCATTCTTAGACGCGGTGATCTTTCTAACCCGAACAACCACCGCACAATCTCTCTAAACCCACTTTGGAACATATTTCGTCCCTACAGTTCATCCAAGTGGGACCGCATTCGCAAACTCAGTTTTTAACCTTCCGAATTCTGCTACATTCTTATTTCGGAATTATTCGGAACTGTGACCGCTGCGTCATTGGTTCACCATTAGACTACAACCTTGAAAGTATTTTTCCAGGGAACTTAAACAACCACCTCCTTCGGTCTCTTTAAAACATCATCTTCTTGAGTTAGGCCCTTGACTCGACTTAATCTGTCTCGCAATGGAACGCTTCAATCATGTGTGAAGTACGGCTTTGCCTTTTTCTCTTCCTCTTCTTGTTCAAATAAAGGCCATTCGATTAATTGATAACCCGCTCTAAACGCCCAATCTTGAGCCAGTAACCTATCGCTAGACCATTACTTTGCAACCCCTCTTCTAACGGTGCTATTGTGTTTTGCTGCGTGGGGCGAACACGACATATGACTTTCCATCGAAGAAAGTGTACAATGACAAAGTTCGGAGTGTTCTACTTTGTAATCGCGAGATCAGGCCACTCCACGTTGAGGACGCTCGGCAGCTTCCTGTATCTGGCTGTATATTCTTCCGAAGCATTGTTGAAGGCTAGTGGGAACATTCGGTGAGCAATGGCGAAGTGCTTCTTTGTTTTTTGGTGATGATACTGGCTCTCAGACGGACGTAACTGTTCAACGCCATCGGAGATCTGGATGCACTTGGTGTATGATTGCTCACCGTTTACCTTTCCGTATTGTTTTTACGCGTATCACGCATGGCTGGAAGAATCGCAGCCGGGGTCGCCTGTGTAGATCTACGAAACTGATTCTGACTGACGCTTCCCGAATTTCTGTCCCGGTCGGAGATTTACAAAAAAAGGGGTCTGCATGAAATTCGGTGGCGAGAATGCCTTGCAGCCTATGTGAACTCCTGTATTCAAAAAACTAAAGAATATCCTGTTGCTACAGATTCGATTCTGGTGAGAAATATCAATCAATTCGGAGTGTACAAGTATGTGGATGTTTAGACAAGAGAGCATCGGGTACGCATACCTGACGAGCGACAATAACCGCGAAACCGGTCGTGTGCTCCCGGGCTAATTTTGTTTACGCATCCAGATACTACTTCCTGCTTATATATATATCCTGGGGCATTCTGCCCTCGTTCCTAAGGTTGGCTCAGCCCAACTGACAAAGAATTATCAACGAATCACAGTTGTGATTCTTCTGTGGACTCTTCGACGAAGAGCTTCCATGCACACTCCTGTTGCTACAGATTCGATTCTGGTGAGAAATATCAATCAATTCGGAGTGTACAAGTATGTGGATGTTTAGACAAGAGAGCATCGGGTACGCATACCTGACGAGCGACAATAACCGCGAAACCGGTCGTGTGCTCCCGGGCTAATTTTGTTTACGCATCCAGATACTACTTCCTGCTTATATATATATCCTGGGGCATTCTGCCCTCGTTCCTAAGGTTGGCTCAGCCCAACTGACAAAGAATTATCAACGAATCACAGTTGTGATTCTTCTGTGGACTCTTCGACGAAGAGCTTCCATGCACACTCCTGTTGCTACAGATTCGATTCTGGTGAGAAATATCAATCAATTCGGAGTGTACAAGTATGTGGATGTTTAGACAAGAGAGCATCGGGTACGCATACCTGACGAGCGACAATAACCGCGAAACCGGTCGTGTGCTCCCGGGCTAATTTTGTTTACGCATCCAGATACTACTTCCTGCTTATATATATATCCTGGGGCATTCTGCCCTCGTTCCTAAGGTTGGCTCAGCCCAACTGACAAAGAATTATCAACGAATCACAGTTGTGATTCTTCTGTGGACTCTTCGACGAAGAGCTTCCATGCACACTCCTGTTGCTACAGATTCGATTCTGGTGAGAAATATCAATCAATTCGGAGTGTACAAGTATGTGGATGTTTAGACAAGAGAGCATCGGGTACGCATACCTGACGAGCGACAATAACCGCGAAACCGGTCGTGTGCTCCCGGGCTAATTTTGTTTACGCATCCAGATACTACTTCCTGCTTATATATATATCCTGGGGCATTCTGCCCTCGTTCCTAAGGTTGGCTCAGCCCAACTGACAAAGAATTATCAACGAATCACAGTTGTGATTCTTCTGTGGACTCTTCGACGAAGAGCTTCCATGCACACTCCTGTTGCTACAGATTCGATTCTGGTGAGAAATATCAATCAATTCGGAGTGTACAAGTATGTGGATGTTTAGACAAGAGAGCATCGGGTACGCATACCTGACGAGCGACAATAACCGCGAAACCGGTCGTGTGCTCCCGGGCTAATTTTGTTTACGCATCCAGATACTACTTCCTGCTTATATATATATCCTGGGGCATTCTGCCCTCGTTCCTAAGGTTGGCTCAGCCCAACTGACAAAGAATTATCAACGAATCACAGTTGTGATTCTTCTGTGGACTCTTCGACGAAGAGCTTCCATGCACACTCCTGTTGCTACAGATTCGATTCTGGTGAGAAATATCAATCAATTCGGAGTGTACAAGTATGTGGATGTTTAGACAAGAGAGCATCGGGTACGCATACCTGACGAGCGACAATAACCGCGAAACCGGTCGTGTGCTCCCGGGCTAATTTTGTTTACGCATCCAGATACTACTTCCTGCTTATATATATATCCTGGGGCATTCTGCCCTCGTTCCTAAGGTTGGCTCAGCCCAACTGACAAAGAATTATCAACGAATCACAGTTGTGATTCTTCTGTGGACTCTTCGACGAAGAGCTTCCATGCACACTCCTGTTGCTACAGATTCGANGTGTTATACATGGTCCGCAGATTCGACCACGCGGAAAAGGTCAGCTGCATAATCTAGATCACAGCTTCCCTCCATCACCCAGTTTGGCTCCTGCATCCTGGAGACCTTCTAAGTCATCTTCTATCACCTCGTCCATGACAAAATTGAACAGGAATGGAGAGATGGGACACCCTTGTCGAACGCCCCTAGTCGTTTCGAATGAACTTTGTAGTTCACGGTGTACCCTCACGGGACCATAGATATGCAAGTACAAGGCTCGCAACAGGTTTACGAACTCCGTTGCTATACCCTTCCGGTGGACAGTACTGGATATGACTATCCGATTCACTAAGTTGAATGCGCCGTTCAAGTCCAGAACACTACGATCGTAGGGCGGCGATGTGTGGCGCGTTTCCAGCAGCGGTCGAAGAGTTAATATCTCGTCGAGGCAACCTCGACCTGGACGGAAACCGGCCTGCTGTTCGCGGATGTTACTCTCGCCAACCTGTGTTGAGCGCACAGTATTATCGAAGCTAACACCTTAATAACTGTCGAAATTAGATTGATTCCACGATCATTGGTACAGGCACTCCGTGTGGCCTTCTTGAAGATTGATAGAATCAGTGATTCACCCCGCGATAACGGAATACGCTCTTCGTTCCAAATACCACGAAGCAAGGAGGTAAGTACTTGGCTGCAAAACAACGGTCACCAACGGAGTGTGCGGTTTCAAACAATCGGTGGATATTGAAGCAAGCCAGAACATGTGTTGAACATCAAATAAATCAAACGGAGCTAGACAATTTATCGCATTCATAATATAATCCTTCCGGTCCCAAGGATAGTTCATTATGCATGTGCCGTTGACAATCCCCAAATGACATCACGGAGTCAATAAAATGAAAACGCAATGAATAAATACACAAAATATATGGGCTTCACCCATCGCGAAAAAAACATCAGGCAAGCACGCTATTTTCGCAATGTAGTGGACATTCAAGAAGGATGAACTTCTTCAGTGGTGAACACTAAGAACAAAATTCCGAATACTAGAAAAGCGTATTTAATCCCGGGGAAATAAAAAATATTTCAACTTACATTCAACAGTACTTGTGTAAAGCTGGTCACGTGCAGCACGGCGAACAAGAATACTGGCATTAGACAAACTGAAAGAGGGAAGCGCACAGTACATAATAATATAATACTGCGAATGAAAACCACACATTTCAAGACTTGAAGTAACCTATATTAGAATCTAACAAAATAAACACTATTTCCAATCTGGACGCCAATAACCTCACCTGGGGACCCCGAACTGATAGTGGTGTTATACTAATTCAGAGAGTTTAACGATCTCGCTTGAGAAATTCCAATTCTAATCGAAGCATGGTTTTATCCATCAGGGTCAGTGCATTTTCAAAACCATTCAATCCAGCCTCATAATCACCAACTCTTCTTCGTTGATTTTCTCCAATTATGGTTGCCGCCTCCCATCCATTATCTAGCCAGACAAAAGCTAGTGGATAGGCAAACGGGAGCCAGTAGATAATGGGGACTTACGATCGTTGAGCCTGATGTTTACAGCCCACACGACATGCCACCAGCCCCAGTGGAATCGTCACTACGTTGGGACGTTGGCGATTTGAACGACGAGTTAGGGGAACATAAACCACTGCTGATCATAACAGTTGATAAAACAAAGTTGAGGAAAATGCAACCAAGCAGGTAAAATGAGATGCAAACTAATTAATCTTACGACTGACTGACCTGATATTGGTGGGAGAAATGCGAACACCATTGAGTATATGAGGTAGTGGAATGAATCTTCTGCCAGAAGCGCCTCCAGTATCGCAAGAGATGATGCACTTGTATTCAATGATTTTAAACGCTGATGAAGGCGCAGTGCGGAAGTGGCCGCGCTAGCCAATAAAGCTCGACGATACCACACTTCAATGCCAGCGGGGTCAACCCCGGAAAAAAAGGGGCTGAACAGAAAGGCCAAACAGCTGAAGATAGTCCCAATTCGTGCAAAATAGAGGCCCGTGTTTACATAACTTGAAAGTAGATGAGCCTAAAATTCACAAGTTAAAATGTTGCCAACAGCTTTTGCTCCAAGAATATTTATGCAGCAAATTACTTTGTAAGAAAATGATAGGATCTCGCTGTGCATCTTACCGAACGAAAATGCAGTATGAGGCATTAGCGTTGGCGTCACATTAAAATAGTGATATGAGCTTGGCTTCTGCTCTGCGTGTGCACCGCTTAATTGCTAATTGCTACTTAATCCAGGCTATATCTACCAGCTATATACTGGTTAGAAAACTACCATACAGAATTCGTGCTTCCAATTATTTCTAATTGCTCGCTACTTATCCATTAGAAGTGGGTCGTCCCACTCAAGCTACAAAAGACGGTTGTGGAAACTCCCGTACTAACAACATAAAGCATGTGTGAATAATGACAAAACCTAGGGAAAATAAGCCATTTCCTGGAGGAACCTTTTTATATTATCGATTGTAAAATAACATTATGTACGTACCCCTCTTTAAAGCCAGTTTTATCAAGCAAAACAAATTACGATGTCCAGAATGAATCCCGTAATACTATAAAACGGGGTGATTTTGGACGACGGAACTGGAGAAAGCAAAGAAGTGGGTGTTTCAGTTTAAAATTCGGGAGGGAAAAAACAGGACGGTATCCAACGACAGAAGTCTGATAACTACCGAATAACTAGCCGGCTCCAAACACCTCCGTATGGTCGGCGGTGGGCGTCCCGGGCTCCGAAATGACCACTGGGCCCGAACACCTCTCGGAATGCTTCAAAATGACCACGAGTCTCAGTTTCTGTTGAGGAAGTCCTATAAACTGCTTTCTCGTGGAGCAGGTATTTTCACAAAAGTGGGGGGACGAAGGGAAATGCCCGGCCCTCTCCACCGGGTTGACTGGTTTTTGGTAGTCAGTCTAAGGAAGATCGTTAAAGGCCGATACTGAACTGAACTAACCACAGCCAGCTTGGGAAACACGGCATTACATCTATCGGCGTTCGTGGCGCAGGATGTTTAGTTTCGTTTGAATGACCCATGAACTGATCAATTAGTCAACAGTCCCCGTGGGCAATGGAGTTCACAGTCCGGCTAGCTTTTCAAAGCCAACTCAACAAATTTCTTAAAAGACGCATCAGACATTCATCATCCTGCTCATGAGGCTAATACGTTGAAGAAATATTAACGCTCATCGTTTTTGTCACTTAATCATCTGTGAGCATTACATTCATACCCAGTCATTCACGTATGTCAACAGAGGCTACCACCCCAACGCGGTATTTCGAAAAACATTAATCAGAACCCGAAAACGGAAAATCCCGGCACCCGTATTCATAACGTCCGGCCAGGAATGCTAATAGCAATTAAAATGGAAAGAGAAGGAACCTTTTTATGACAATTCATGCATGAGTGCAGGGGTGCAGGCATGCCCCATAACCACTACCGTCCACCACCACATGGAGAAACCGGCAACCACAAATCTGAAACTTAGAGCGAAGAAGAACCCCCCAAGGCTTTATTGGGTCTGATTTGCCAGCTAAAGTCCGGTATTAAAAAAATGTCTTCTCTGAAGCCCACTATATTACCTCATCTATATGTCAAAGTTCAGAGTAAAGGTCGCGTCATCAATGAGCCAGTAAGGGCTCCCATCGACAATGGGAGCTGTGAGTTAAGTGATTCGTAAACTTGCTGTACAACAGCACTTTGCAGTATTATCATCTACGAGCACTGTGGCCCCAGCTTACTTGTTTTGTTACATACAACCACGATTATGCTTCCATTCGATATGAAAACGCTCATTACACATTAGACCATTTGTTCGCTAACGTCAGTTTTTATCACAAATTTTTAAGTCAGCATCAACATAAAACTGTCCTTAGACGGTGGTCAACGACCAATAACTGTCTACACACTTCCTGTTCTCAGAATCGACGCTCTGTCCCTAAATGATAACTTGGATCCTGGTTGGAAATCCGTCGCAACAAAATCCCAACGTTACTTTTTTGTGGGCTTTAATTTCATTTCAAATGAAGTAGGTCGACTACCGAAAACAATATTAGTCCCCCAGGCGAGATTAATTGTTGGTTAACATGAACGAAATAGAATAAACGCCTAGCGACCTACTACAGCCAGGGCGATCGTTTTCCACACCTTGATCCCTATCCACTATCCCGGCTAGAGGAACTGGCGGAAGGGATGTCAGTAGATTGTTTTTTAAGTGGACTTCTACAGCGCGCAGTAACGAGTTTCCATATGCAAGGATAAAAGACTTTATACGGCGTCCGAACCGGATAGTAAGTCATGGAAATTCTATTGCACCGTTTTGAGTTACAATTGGAATGGTTTGCTTCAAAAGCACAATCGATAATTCCATGTCCTTAGGGGTCATCTACGCTTACATCGACATCACTGTGACCATAGCTTCGAGGAGCACAAGCAAAATCTGCAGGCTGGAGATCAGATGTCACAGGAAACTCGACCACAGTCAACAAGGACAGAAGCGTTATCGCTGCTAACAAAACCGGTCACAAGGCTGCGAATTTTCTTAAGTGACCACACCTGATCCTGAGGTTTTTGGCTCTGTGAGAACTACGCCTCCCAAATACCGACATAATACGCTAACTGGATTCCTCAATATTTTGACAAAATAAAGCCTTGATACATACCTGCACATTCTTCCTCTACCCGGATAATGTTGCAGGATCACTTAAAGACCCGAAAGACAAACCGGAAATGGCTATAGCTTTTGCGATAGACTACAGCCACCCCTTAGTTGTGGAAACCGATGCATCAGATACATCTATTGCACCTACCAAAATGTCCACCCAGTTGCCTTTTTCATACGAAGTTACCTTCAGGTAAGCAACTTCAATCAAAAACTGAGAAGCTAGTCCAGTCGTTGAGACGTCAGGAAAATAGAGTTGACGCCTGCCACATAATCATTTTACTCAAAAAAAATTCGGTCGATTGTATCTAAGATAAGTTGCAATAAAAAGGTGGAAAACGGTAAAATCCAAAGGTAGAAATTGGGACTTTTATAGTTTTATTACGACATCCGCTACCTTCCCGGAGCCCATAAGCAAGCGGCCATTTTTATTGCATACGGAGTGATAAATTGTAAAGGGGGATTGTGAAGAACATTCGCACAAAGACCAGTTTATTGGCTCTGCTATTAAAGAGCAAGAGAGAAAGATAGAAGGGGAGAATGTGTCTGCAGGGAAAGACAGAGGAGGACTGTTGAACAGCTTGGTGGCCCTGAGAAATGATTGGAAGAGAGATGCGACACTTTCAGATAGTGAAAGCGGAGTAGGCGGAAGAATGTCAAATTCACAGAACAGACATTAACGAATAGGCAAGCGGAAACGGATGGTGAAGCAACCGCCCGACGAGGGGCTAGTGACTGCAGACTGAATGTTGGAGAACGGTTATCCATTAATTAGATGGCTTTGTGGTGAATACGACCAAATGGTGAAAAAAGGTAGGCGAAGACCCACCCTAGAAGTGACTGCAGCAGTGTGATTGCGGAGCGGATTTGAGCTTTGAAAAGAAACGTCTTGCGCGAAGTAGAAAACCAACTATGCGCGAAGTAGAAAACCAACTATGCGCGCAGCACGAGAAGCCAGCTGAGGTATGAGATTTAGCACAACGAAGAAGTTAAAAACAGACCGATGAGGCACAACAAATGTGGAATGCACATTTCTTGAGTGAAAACACAGATGAGGAGTGGAGTAATGTTTGAGAGAACCAGTGGGAGGGAATCATAGCCGATTTGGCTTTGGCACCTGAGTCTAATAGAGCTGTTTCATTGGTTACCGGTGGTTGCACAAGGTTGGACCGTGCCAGACAAATCATGATCAGGACACGAGCATAGATGCAGCCCAATTTTGCCGGACAGCGAGCAAGAGCAAAACGTGAGACTAGAGTAAGACGGCGTCATTCCACTGGCTACCAGCGGACAGCCGATACATTAGCAAGATCAGAAATCAGAAGTGCAAATATGCAAAAAGGCTATATCGGGAACTGGGTCAACCAATCAGGATGAGCAGTCCGAATTGAACAAAAAACGCCATGAAGTTATTCATGTGTAATGCATCGAACAAGATGGACCGATCAAATCGCGATTCGGACAACCGATAAAACGATGGCACATGCACGGGCGAAATAATGGAACCTAAAAAGTTGAAAGGTGTTGTGTACTGTGCCTCAGTGCGCTCAGTTCTGTTGTACGGTTGAGACATGGAGTATGTGTATCGGAGATGTTCGTCGCCTGGAGGTTTTCGACCACTGATGTCTACGTAGTATCGCTAGGATTGTATGGAGTGACCGGGTGACTAATATGATGAGGAATCTAATACTAGGTGCCGGCTCTCAGAATACCTTGTTTCAGTGTATGAAAGAGTAGGCTACGCTGGTTGGACCACGTGTTGCGTATGGCGAACGCTCATCTACCGTACCGTGCCCCATTTTGTGTTCCTCCTAAAGAATGGAAGCCATGTGCAGGTCAACAGGTGACGTGGCAACGTGGGGTGAGAAAATGCACAGCAAACTTACGTAAGGTAGGTGTCTCACGTCTTCGCGGTTGGGGTCCGAAAGACTCGTGAACTAGCTGGCTGGAGACAATGAAGGATATGGCAGTGAACCGTGAATACTGGCTCCGTGTCATAATTTTCCGTCGGATCACGGTGGCTGAAGAAGTGGATTTTTGCGGTTAGACTTTTCTGTGTTGGCTACAGCAGAATCTTCTCTTCTCACCTGTGTTGGTTCACCCACTGTTCCCCTTGGATATTCATTCTTTTTATAGACATATGTAACCGTGAGGAAAAGGCAGCGGTCAGTGAGGCCTGCTTTGCTGTTCAACGGTGAACTATGATGAGGGTGATGTTTTTCTCTCCACTCCTATTGTTCGGAAAAGACTCGACCTATCCCACTCACAAGTGCAATGACTCCTTTGACCTTGACTGTTAAATATAATTTCAAAAATTATGGAAAACTCTGTTGTCGGTCAGTTTCGTCGGTTTATTGAGTTTATTGAGTTGATCGACGAAGGTCATTGTGGACCCTGACCAGTCATCCGACCGGGGATTTGGTGGCCTTCATTCCACACTTCAGTGTAGCACCTCCCGACAGCTACGGAGAAAAATACCCGGTTCCGCTCAACATATCGAGGGCTTTCGATCGCATTTAGCATGAAGGCCTGCTATCGACATCACCTGCGTTCGGATTTTCTACCTGAACTTTGAAAGCGTCAAGTCTTCTCAGCAATCGGGCCCACTCCGCTCGAGTCGATGGGGTCCTGTAACAACTATTTCGGATAATCTCCAGCGTTCTTTAAGACTCCGTCCTTTGTCTTGCCCTAATTTTAATTTTAAGAGATCTCTTGCTTGTCACCTGCAGCTCCAGTAATACTTTCGTCAATGATGACATCAACCTGCTGGTTTTTGCACCCCATCTTTTGCCACGCCACCCATTATCGACCGAGACATCTCTCGACTCTGAACTTGGAGAAATACCTAAATGGGGGTCCGAAAATCCGGCACATTTACATGCTCCCAAAACATACTTACACCCCTTCTTCCAGTAACATGGTTCTTACCCTCCAGCATCAAATTGCAACTCATTTTCTTTTCACTCCTCAATTACACTCCATCTTTTGGATCTTCTGTCAATCCCCTCATAATATTCTAAGCGATAGAAACCGTGCTCCTCGTGAGTCGGTGTTATTAGCCTGGACACCGATTCAACAAAACAACGTCCATGAACAGAAAGCTGGCTTCCATCCATGTCGAGGTTGCACCAACCAGACTTTGCCGTTGGCGTTATCTGAAACGTACTAAACACCAAGTAATTGGACAACCGTAAATTTTCCGACTTGAAAGGAGTCTTCGATTCAATCGACCGAACAGCGCCATTTGGTGCCCAAAAAGTTAAGAAACCCACTAAGGGCACCGTACTCAGATTCTTATGGTCGCATGAAAGTATACGAGGAACTACCAAGTTCATTCCAAATGACTAGCAGTGTTCGACAAGGGTATCCCATATCTCCATTCTTGTTTGACTTCGTCATGGACGAGGTAATGGAGGATGCTTTATATGGTCATTAAGCCGTAGGTGTCGAACTGGGTAATGGTGAGGTGCGTGACCTACATTATGCGGGTGACATCGTATTCGTTCGAATATGCGGAACATGCAGAAAGTGCACTGGACAAACGCGTGAAGGCTGTACTTCCATTACGTATATGCTTTGCACCTTCAAAGTGAAAAGGGCTTTCGCAAGACTGGACGACAGTAATATCGAATTTCACATCAGATAAAGAGGAACTAACGATTGTAGACTGTTTCACTTACCTGGAAATCTGCCTGCAGAAGAATATTAGTGCGGTAGTGGTTAGCATGTAATTGTTAAACGCTCGAGAGGCGTACGCTAGGCTGAAGCACTAGTGAGGTTGGCCCGATATTATGCTGAAATTTGAAGGCCGTGTGCAGTGTGTTGCAGTGCGCTCGACCCTGCTGTATGGTTGCGAGATATGGGTTCTGGTCGCTTGGAAATGCTCGGTCATCGATGTTTGCATATCGTCGCTAGGATTCGGATGCAGTGACCGCATGAACACTGTGCAGGTTGGGAATCGAGTAATAGATACCTGTTTCGAAAACATTCTGTCAAAGGGCATGTAGCCTGGTAGGCTTCGCGTGATGGTTTACGTGATGCACTTTGCAAGCACGTGTGCAATACCGCGCACCACTCTCCCCTGCACGGAGTGAATGGAACCAAATAGAAGTCAATGGATACTGTGCGGACCGGAGAGTACGAAAATAAACAGCGTTCTCTTCTTTATCCGCCCATGTAAGCCCAGCCCGCTTTACCTTGTATCTCCATTCTTTCCATGGCCTGTAACCTCGAAAGACAGCGGTCAGTGGGGCTAGCTCTGCTGTTCAACGCTGAATGACGAACATGACAATGTCACTGATATTCCATTTAAAACATCAATACATTTAGCTATAAGTGAACAAAAGGGGGCTAGTTCTTGAACTACATTTTATGGCGATGTTCCTAAACACTGAGGTTCTGGAAAGCTCTATTAATTATTCAAGAAACTTTTTGCCAGTGAGGTAGAAAATTAAGGGTACACGCTATCTTCGTATTATCAACGTCATTTTGAATTCACTTGTACACCAGAAAAAGGTGGCGATGAACAACATTCGCCTTCGTAAATGTTGTATGGTACAGAAATTACTCACGAAAAGCCATGTTTTCTTCTCCTAGGGCACCCTATGGGGCTCGAAAGGCTCCGACGGCATTCGAAAACGGTCCAACTACAAAATGCATGATAGTTAATAAGGGCACACCGTATTTGATGTAGAAAGTCCAGTACTGAGCGTGAAAACAGAACCCAAACTTGGTTTACTCTGGGTGTACGTAAGAAGCATCCAGTAGACATAACAGCGGCACAGAAAGACCAAAATTGTCGATAATCAAATCTCACATACCTACGCTCACTTACCACGACACCACTGTTTTGAGGCCGCTCATCGCCAGTCGGACCATTCACCGTAGACGCCATTTGGATTGCGACACGAGAATAATCGGGATAAAGAAAGGACAGGTCACTGGAGAGGGGCTTGCCCCTATGTCAAAACCTTTCATCAATTTGTTGCAAAATCGCGAATCCTGGTTCAAACGGTTCTGATTTTTGAATGCAGCCTTCCGAGCTTCTCTCGTATAAGTAAATGGAAAACAAAATAGAAGGCCAAAATTAGTAATTATGGTCATACTCTCTTGTTTCCCAGTCTTCAAGGTCCCTTTCAAAAGTGACCTCCTCGATACGGCACATGAAGTGCTCACTATAATTGCAATTTAGTGGCTAGACTTTTATTTTGGTTCCACTAAAGCAGCCTAAAACGGTATCCGGTTGCTCTCACACGTAACCTAACTGGAACGGGCGACAAGCTTAGGGTTACAACGTTGCCTCGACGTTCGGAAGACGACATTCACGCAAACGACATATTTGTTGGAAAACGTTTTGTCGTTACCTGCGCAGTCTACCGCAACACGGACGTCATGGAGTGCCAGCGGGGTTGAAGGTTTGGCCGTCCGTAAGCAACTCAGCCAAAGGTGTTCATCATTCTGCTTCGTTTCACTCACCTGGCACTGGAGAGAAAGGATCCAAAAGATCAAATAGGTGTCCGAACTCCTCCAATGTAGTGGACATAGTGGTATCCAAATCCAAAAGCATCATTCCTTCCGTATCCCCGTAGCGAAAACCTTATCTCATGCACAGGCATAGGTGGGGAGCTGTTGTCTCGCCCACAACACGAGTGGATAACTTGTGGACGTCCCGGACGTACATATAGACAACGTAACGCGCATTCAATAAACCGGACACGCCCGCGTAACTACTAACCTATTCTGTCTAAGACCCGTTTCCCTACGACGGAGAGTGCCTCGTCCCATTTTGGGTCTAACATCGCCATGGGAGTTCGCACGGCTTGCGATCCTGCCAGCTCCCCGCCCACACCATCCCTGCCTTGTTAGAGAAGACGTCAGCCCTCACTTCTACTCCGCATCAAACCTTCCACAGCTTAATACCGTTGGTTTTAGGCATCTGCCGTATATGTCATACAAGCACACCTGTCTCCATCCCTTCAGAGCCTTAGTTAACTTAAAATCTGTGGCACCCAAAGTGGTCAAAACATTTCTAATGAAAAGGTACTCCGTTTCTGGCATCGTGCAAAAGCTCTTCCGTACTTGAGCCGCAGCCCCTGGCGCTATTATTCGCTGAAGTTGTCCCAGACATGTCGCACCCTCTCTTAGGGATGGGGGACAAGATTGCATCCAGTGTGCATTGCAACTAGGGTTCGCTCCTCTGGATAGCTTGTTTAACCGAATGTTGATCGCCAAGCGCGGTCGCCACTTGTGCGTTACTCACACACGCACCGCTCGCACGCTGCTGCTCAGCCTGCTACCGCTTCCGACTGTTTTTTCCGAGTTGGATCATTTGGGACGTGCCACACTCCGTCAAATTCTGCTAATATGCTTCCCGATCAGTTTCCTCAAACATCCGTAGGTTGTTTAGCACTTGAGGAGTATTATTCCCTGTCATTACTGGATAAAAAATATTGGAGCATCAGTTTGCCTTGAAATACTCGTTTGGTCTCAGTCGCCCAACCTGAAAAAAGATATACACTGCTAGTCCATTTGTGAGAGAAGTGAAAAGATAAGATTTGAAAGGCAAAAGTTAACTTTATGGAATTTTCTATATTCCCTTCGCCAGTGTTAACGTGAACGCTCTCTTAACCTACCATTGGCCATTTATTGCCACCTTTATAACACTTTCACATGCAATTATATCTGTAATTATTAGTAAACGCACCAGCCGTTTTATCGCCTTTAGTTTCCCAAAAAATGGCAAGGTGCAATTTTCCAAGTCATCTTCTCTTTCTCCTTTACCTGAAGGCATCAAGGCATCTCGCAGCCCATGAAAATTTATCAATTTAGCCAGTTTTTCTCTCCGTCTAAATTACCTTTAGTATCCCATTCTATTCAGGATTTTCCGAACTTCTAACCTCCGGTTCGCCGAAAATGAAAGGGTTGACCACAAGCATGCTACAATGGCGGAGGCGAATGGTGAACCGCAGTGACAGTGGAAACCTTAGTACATCATTGTCACTTTAACGCCCGTTGATGGCCAGGTCGCAAAGCGATGGGCTATGCTTTGGTCTGTATCTAGCACTCCCTTGTAATGCAGTGGCTACAGGGAAGTTTTACCAGTTATAATTTGCATGCAGCATTTTCAGTTTCATTTTCCCCCATGAAGTTTAACGTTTTCCAAAACGAGAGCGGATTTCAAGCCCTTGGCGATGCCCAAATTACCTGTAATTCCTCTCAAACTTCGGAATTTGGAGAGTCACATTTGCATATGACGAACGTTCAACGTTTCTTCACCGTGACATCCCGGTTGCAAAATTGCTGTTTACTTTTTTTCTTCGGAATCTTCGCGTGCCAAACCCTACAAATGCGCAGCACTGCCCCACCCCAAAAGCGACCCTATCTTTGTTGTATCCAAAGTCGCGGTGAAATTTCCGGCTCTCGATTTGACGTTTCTAGTTTTGGTCGGTCGCCTCGTAGCAATTTCGAATGCTTGAAATTCATATTCGCCAGCTGAGCCCACCTGTTACATTTAGTTATTTCTCATGTCAAAGACCCTCCTGCAGATCGCCACCCTATTTGCTTTCCCTCTTAGTTACATGGATGCATCAACCATCTTGATTATCGGCCGCGAGATCAGAGTATTTGCCTCAAATTTGGCAGTGAAACCCTTCCTGAGGTCTCAGGAGGCAGTTGTTAAATAATCCGGTCCAGCGGCCTTTCGCGATCCTCATAAGGACTTCAGCTGTTTAGGTTTTGTTGCCTTTTCCGAATGCAGATAGCTTTGATGAGTACCATCAATAATATTTGGGGAGAACGTGGGGTGCGAACGGCAGGCTTCGGATTATTTGACCGCGGTGCTACCCCTCTGGCTCATTTTCCGGATCACACCTATGCCCCATTGTCTGCTTACTTAACCCCCTGCACCGGTCCAGCCTTTTCATAACCCGGGTTTCCTTGGGGCATTATCTGATACATGTCCCCTGTACGCTGCTTAAATTTAGGAGCACTTCAAATATTCTCACTCTGGTGGACCCTTCGATCAACTCCACCAGGATTGGCCACGATGATCAAGAGTCTAGTAGGGAGTTTAGTTCTGTGCACGGTCCCGCCCTAATAACCCCTCTCGCGCACACGTTTGGCGGAATGCCAGCGATTCTCAATATGTTCTGAGAGCGCTTTCAGTGTGCCTCCTCCCTGCAGGCAGCATTCACCAATAAATGATTGCTCGGTGCTGAGGGTGGACAGCTGACTGTTTGGGTAATATTCTCCACTTAGATTCGTATCTGTGAGTTTTAGACTTCCTTTACCAAACCAATTGGTCCCGGGTAAACGGACTGGATGTTGGTTCGTTCCTGCGTCTACGTACTCTCTGCGTTGCTGAGCTGCCTACCGCTCCTGTGATTATTTACGCTTCGTTCGTCTCATTTTCTTATCTCACCATGGTTGACGCTGACGTCCCAGGACTGATTTCCGCTTCACTTGGCATATGCCTTGGGTCCACTTCCTCATTCTTTTTCGCTGCCTCTGTATAAGACCTCAGTTTCTGCCTCGAGCGTCAAAGCTCGATTTCTGCTACGCATTGGCTGCGTCGATTGTTGAATCTTACAGCTTGCATGTTCTTGATAGGTACACCGAACTGCTTGCTTACAGTGTCTCAGATTCACTCCGTCCATGATTTTTGGTAGTAAATCCGCCGAATGCTACTCAGCCTCCGAGGAGTCACAGTGCACACACATTTTGGAAATTGAAAGCAATTTGTCGACAAAAGGGATTTAATACACGACATTCAGGAATGGATACGACACAGGTGTCATTTAGTAATAGTTGTGACAGGGATTAAAAGTCAAACATGCAAAAGGCTACTTGGAAACAACACGTAGCACTGGAATCGCTAACAGGAGACAAACATTCTTGAACAAGTATGTGTTCGACTGACGGCAAAAATGGGAACTCAGGCACTGGAGGCACCTTAGATGTTTCTGTTGTATACTATGACAAATGATATTTCACATTTTACTTCGCTTCTTAAAACAATTTCTATAACAGGAAAATCCAGAAACTCCAACTCTGAGGTAAATTTGAAGCCGTGTCGAAGACCAGTTGATATTTCAACAAGCAGACGAACAACAGTAGAAACCATGTTGTGCCAGTCGCCAAACACACTTCCTGCCGCCACGTTTTGATTGTTTGGTTGGAGAACTATACAAAAGAAGAAGAAAGGCTTCTAATGCAAGAACTCTGTTGACTGCGACACTGACCTGCAATACGTACTGTCACCAACCGTCGCTTGGGAGAGGGGATCTCGTGGACCACAATCCAGTTGTCTAACTACACTTACACGAGGCAGCCCACTGGTCGCACTTTTCTCACTTCTACCCCACTTCATTGACTGGGCACCTGGAACCATCGCCCAATCAACACTTGCCTCGGAGAAGAGCAAACAACGAGAAGGTCGTTCTGTGGGCATGCGCAAAACACGTCCTGACCATCTTAACCTATTCTGATTCTGAGATTGTTCTAAAGATTGAACCCTATGACCTAGTACCTTGTGTCTAACCATTGGATTAGTGACAAAACTCTCCCATCATATTCTACCCACACTTCGAAGGCAACGGTTTTCAAACACCGAAAGTCTTCGCATATCTTCTGCTCTCAAAATGATGCCTCGGAGCCGCGTAGAAGGACCGACCTCACTTTTACTTTATATGCCCGACCTTTGATCGATAACCACATGTCGCGCCATAGCACGTAACCGCGATGTTATGTTTTACTCCATGGGCAAGTGCAGGTTGTTGGAACGGAGCGTAAAGTTGTGTAATTTCATTCAATATGAATGGTATGTCGACCTCGAATATTGATAGAATTAGCGTCAATATACTAGCATTTTATTCTGGACCTCACTCACAATCATTGCTTTTAAAAACGGAGCATCATGATGTGAATGTAAATTGTAATTGTTTGATTGTGTGATTTAGCTTTTTTCTCACCTTTATTTTAAGTGCGCATTTAAAGTTTAGGCGGCTTCTTTTCCTGTCAGGACGATTTTGCTGTATATTCTCAGGAATTATTCATATATTATGTTTTCGTTATGTGCAGTTGATGCCTTGCCAACATTATGTGAGTTATTGTGAATGAATGTGTGAACCCATCGATGGTAACAGGATGTAATCAAAAAAATGTCAGAACTAGCTGATGTATTGGTTTGTGTTTTACTTATTAGACCCAGTTAACTGGCTTCACTTGGCTTTGAAACGGGTTCACTTGCAGATTTGGAGACCTCATTCATTTCCATCGATTTTTAAGACAGTGTCACGGTTCGTAGTGTTCTTCACAGCAGTGAAACCTGACCTGTTAGTTTTGGGAATGGTCGGCGGCTTTCCCTATTCGTCTACCCAAGTCTACGAAGTATTTTTCAAGATTGATAGAAACATCGGGCGAGCAACGACAAAGTGCGTCTAGGTGTTTTAGTTGCCGGCATTCGCCCGCTGAATAAGATAACCGGTTTTTAGTCTTGAATCGCTTGGATACCTGCCCACCGTGTACCTTTCTGTGTCCAGGGCACGCGATGTGCGAAGCAACGAAGCCATCTGGTTGTCGAATAATGACTAGACTTAGAAATATGAGGTAGTTAGTTTCGGTTTTGGTATTAGTTTATGCCTCCCGGCTTCCTAGTAGGGCTGCCGGAATATTGCTGGAAATCAAAGTCAGGGGAGCGGATACCGTAGAACTTGCCTTCCCTAAACACCATAAGTTGTTTTGCACAGCAAAAGTGGCTCCTTAGAGCGTGCTCCGGAGATTATGTTTGGAGGGTGTACTGCATGTTGATCCTTCAACCTGATCAGTGCCCAGTCCCGTCCTGATCTTTTCTTCCCTAAGCTTCGCCACAAATGATAATGGTAATTGAAAGCGCAGAACTCCAATGACACAACAGCTGTTTTTCCATATCCAGACAACAACCGCTTGAAGCAGGAACTAGTTTACGTCAGTAAGAATCTCTTAGCCAAAATCAAAAGTTGCAACACACAGTGGATGCGCCAGAGGAATATACCAGAGTGGGATATTTGTACTCTTGCTTTCGAACGTATGATTATTCTTTAGTGAACTTCAATCAAAGTGTTTATTGGCAGAGCCATGAACCGTGTCGACTGGTCTCTCGGTCCAGTGAACATACTTACCGAACCTTGTGCTGCTCGTTGCTACTACCGTCCCATTTGGGGCGCCCAAGCAACATAAGGGCGGTGGACTCCTGGTTAGGTGTTGCTTCCGATAGGGTAAAGCTGGTTCTTACTGAGGCAGCGCATCGGTGCCTGAGTGTGTGATATCAAGAAGGTTAGTGCACACGGTTCCCACTGGCATTTTGTTCAACAAAAGAAGAGCAAGCGGCCACTATCAAGCTGAATTTCAAACTACAAAATGGCCTTAGTACCAAAACTCCTTTCCACACATACTGCACGTTTCCCGAGGCAAATTAGTGCCACCGATTAGTCGAAAAGCATGCGTACCTACACGTGGACTCGTTGCTGCTCCGAGTAATTTGCCGTAATATATATCGGGGAACGGCGCTAGGCCTCAAAAGCAGAAGCAAGAGCTGCAAACTCTCGATGAGCTCAACCCAGGTGCGACACCAGAAAAATGCTCAAATGCCCAACCCGCTCTTCTAAGTTATCAACCACTCTAATCCCACATGTCGTTCACGCTAGCCTTTCGTTAAACAAATCACAGGTGGCCGCAGACGCATTCAGTTATTTACCAACATCTGCTCTGGTGAATGACATTCAAGGTGCTCCATACCGGTAACGTTCAACTGCAGAGCTACAATCAG
>LUCM01008354.1:0-29245 GCA_008360955.1 Fasciolopsis buskii
AATACCGCACTAAAAACCCGCCGATTTTCACTTTTGGTCACAAATGAGCCCCTCCAGTGAGTCATCTTAATGTCGTAATGATCGCATGAGTACCTTAGATTCGCAACGTATTTGAGTTATGTCAGTGTTGTGACAATCCTTAAGGGTTCTCTACATTTGGGAATCAGGGAGGTCCACTTCAGATCTTTATCAATAACAACCTATATATATTCCACGGAATGTACCCTGGTAAGTGTTTCTGAATTGGTAAACAAGGATGTACAGAATGACCGGCTTGTAGGGGGAAATCGTAAATTGGAAAGATATCGTTGAGAAAAATTTGAAATTCTTCATTGCTAAGACTGGCTTGAGAAAATACAACATCAGTCTACGTTAACAACTGACAAGAGGAACTAGTTAGTAAGTCGCTGATGTACATATATATGTACAATATGCAAGCCCGAAGTGCTAACCAATGGTTTTTACGTTTTACCGCCCGTTCGTGTGCAATCAATTCTTCCAGTAAAGTAAGCGGATAGCTGTGCTATGTCCTGGGACAGTTTGTGAAATAGAAGAGCCGTGTGACAGAATCGAATATTAATGAACTGTCTGGGAAGCCCACACATACAGACTTTATCTAAAGATTTGCAAATTGGATGAGCGGGAGAGCCGCCAGCTCCCAAAGTGGACTTGTTAGATTTCTGAGCATCTTAAAAGAGATCACCAGGAGGATTCATATCACGTAAGCGCTTCAATCCACCACGCTCTCTCAGTTTGAGATCGGATGTCAGGGCAATGGGGCGGCTGCATTTGGCTAACCCAGTGGAATCACCAGACTTTGGAATAGAAACAATCGTACCGATTCTGCATCAGTCAGTAATGAAAGACACCCCTAACGACTTGTTAATTAGAGAAGTGAATGTATCAGTTATAGCCACAACTCCGTGCATTTGGGGTAATGAAGATGGGCTGTCAGAGCCCAACATTGTGGTACGAAGAGACCCGAACACTTCCGAAAAAAGACAACTGGCATGCCAGCGTCTTATGCAGATGTCATTGTGGCATAATTAAAGAGTTGGATGAAGGCGCAACTGAGGCTGCTGGCGCCCGCGGCATATTTCACAGATTTTTTTCTTCCCGCACAACACTCCTAACGCCTTCCGTGGGTGTTTATCACCCTGGTCTTGTTTAGAGAACATCGTGTCAGTACGTTCGATTTCATCTTTTATTAGGGTGGAGGTTTATTGTACTCGTCAATTGTCACGGGATTTGTGGAACTGCCCCTTAGATCCTTCTTGGGGCTTTGACAATTGGGAGGGGGTGCGGCCAAGTTTCACGGTCACGGTTTCCGCCCCCCCCCTCCGCCTGTTTAATGGGCTCTAGCGGATATGGAATATGTCCCTTGTACTACTTCCATGCTTCATAGGCGTCATGAAAAACTGTGTTATCAGAGGAGTTTATACGGGCCATTTACCATTATAATCAAAACGGAACAAGGAATAGAAAAATATGATGAATGATGTGTTTAAGATCCACTTCTCTTCCGTATTGTTTCATGCGATCAATCAGTTGTCCATTTTAACCACTTGTTCGCCCGTGAGTGTGGTACTACTTGCTTTCAAGCTAAATCAGGCTGAAGGTTAACTTTATTTATTCCGTTAGATGAATTTTCGCAGTCTTCCCCGTTACATTATATACTGAACTATAAATGGTAAAATTGGACAGACTTTTCTACTTAGGGCTAAAACAAAATATACCCTGGAGTTACTGTTCATGAGTCAACAAGTAATGCTTGATTTCACCAGTCGTCACTGATTGATTACTAAGACATCTAGCGAAGTANTTTACTGCCCAATGGTCTCAAATTCTCACTAGATTTCAGTCTGATAACGTCGTTGGCTTTTACTACACGAAAATCGCATGTCCTGGGCGTTCGATTTTGAAGTTGGACCCAAATAACTGAATCCTCCCGGGAATTTTGGATCCCGACATTACATGTTTATAGTATAATATTATATATATATATATATATATATGCAGAAGTAGTAAGTAGCATCTGGATGAGTGAACAAAATTTTCCCGGAAGCACATGACCGGTTTCGCGGTTAGGTTCGCTCGTCAGGTATGTAGTGTCACGAAATCCGTCGGTTGGCATGAAATTCACTACAGTGAAACCTTTTTTTCCAGTTCTATCACGTACCAGACTCTATGCAATCGTTTTTTAACTATGCAAGCTTTGTCATTTGTGAAGTTTCCTTATTCGTTTGCAGTCACTTATCTCTCGTTCATCTTTCTTTTCTCTGATAGTGTTCTAACTCACCTTTTTTCTCGCATCTGCCAATGTACGGCAATGGACCAACCGAACGCCACAGTTCACTCTCTGGTCGATTCTAACGCGCCGGAGACCGCTACAACTTCAATGTGTATTCTTACGTTCTTTCTTGACCAGCTTTTGTGCTGTCTACATTTGAATGAACGACTTGCTATGCAGCGGTTTATCGGTGGTCTAGTGCTTTCGTCTTGGGCCCTGCTTCCCTCAGGCCCGAAGTCTGAGCCTGTTTGGGCTACTGCTCTGGAAAATATGGTTCCCCTTGTCTCGAACTCATCCGATGTCCAAGGCGCGACCACCACGACAACCAGTCTGCCAGTGAAACTTCGTACACGATTGGAAGCCTGTTTGACAGAAGTGATTTACTATGAGGAGATTTTAAGTGAGAATCTCTAGTGTCCCTGTTGCTTTCTATCGTCCATCCATATTAGAACAATCTCAGTATAACCCTAGGATCGAATACATTTACCCTGTATAATACTTTCATGAAATTGCTCATTTCCTCTTGCGGCTGCCCTCTGGGAGAGGCTCGAGCGTTAATTGGTTGATTTATTTCGCTGAACATACCCGGTTGTACTGGGTCAATTCAGGGTTTATACTGTTCCTAATTACCTTAACCTTGACAGCGTGTCCAAGCGTCTTATACTGCTTTCACTGTATAGTCGTGTATCAATTCAGAGGCTGGATTGAATAGGCGAACAAATCCCTGGCAAAATTTGGACAATTCATTTATTAATCAGACCTCGTTATCCCGCAGTACCGTCCTGGTGTTTGTCACTCAAACATCATGACAACCGTTATATTTCATCGCCTCCTACAGCTGCCACCTTCGATTCAGTACAGTCTCTTCTATTTCACCAGTTATAGATTTTCCGACCGTCGTTAGCAATCAAGGCCATGCATCTTACATTTAACTGAGTTTCCAGTTGTGCACAGAGTTAAAGTATTTGTATCACAATGTCCAGAACTTGGTTTACTTAATGACTTGAAATATGACACGCATTAACCGACGAGTAGATTGTGTCGTAAACCTATCAGTTTTGTTGTTTGTTCGTAACATGAGCTTCGGGTATTTCATTGAGAAGTCAACTGCAGCAGAATTCTAACTGGTCCTCATGTACCGCTTAAAAAATACAAATCAATACCCCTAGGTGCTGATTTATCATCGTTGTCATTGTTCAACACCAAACCACAGATGATGGTCGACTAAATACCCGATCTCAGCAAGGGGTGCTAATGGGTAATCTTCAGAATAGCCGTCAAATCTACTCATTTAATTTATCATTTAGAAACACTTGAAGATAATCAACCACTCAGGCTTTTAATTATTGATGAGCTTGCATGGTTTGTCTTTTTAAATCAGTTTTCACTGAACTGTGTTAGGCAACAGAATCGGAGGGCAATAGCACGAAGAAGCGTTTAACAAAATTAGTTCTCAGCGTACAGTGCTTCCGGTTACATCGTTATTACATCGGTTTTCACCTTCATTTTTTGGTGTCCATCGATCGTCACAAACGCATATCCTATATTGACTGTAAAATTCCAGATGTGCGATGGTTAGGCTGGTAAGATTATGAATGGCTAGATCTTTTGGACATTCAAGCAACTTTTTCTAGAAAGCTTGCCATCCTGCTGTGAATTTGTTTTTTCGTCTGAATACAACATAACCGTTAATTTCGAAACACACGAGCTAGAAATCCACTTGTTATTCATAATATTACTATTGGTTATGGATTTAGGGATAATCGCTGTTGATTGTAATTCTACGTGAATCCAACTCTGGTGCACAAAATGCGCACTCGTAGCCTCTCACTCTCAATTTTTGCGCGTGTCCACCTCTGTGATGGCTACAGCAAGTTAGTGAGCTATAATAACAACTCGGGCTTTAACGAAATGCCAATTGCATCTACAGCTTGCAGTCAGCAAATAAATGTGAATTGAAATCCACTTGCCTCAGAAATGGTAACCATCAAAGCACTCCCCTCATGAATTTCATAGCTTTGGTCCAGTTGACTGACATCTTCTCCTCTTGTTGTATCATGATCTTCCATATATCCTATTGGACTGAGATTATGGTCGCGTTAGTAGAACTGAATGTATGATCAGCTTTCTTCTTTCTCAGATTCGTTTAATATTTGATTTAGTTCGGTTCCGCAAGAAATATCATTTTCCTGAGGTGTTCCATGGTGGAACAAGATGTTCAGGATAACGACCCATTTGTGCCCCCGTACCATTTCCTTCAGACCAGACGAACATTTGGCTGTTTTTTTCGCCCTTTTTAAATCAGTATGTTTCGCGAAAGTCGGTTTACTTACGTATATACTAAATTTATCAATTACGCCCTGCAAGCGTCAGAAAATTATTATCCTTTCTTGCTCGTCACATTACCTTGTCATTGTGTATATTATGTGAATAGTATGTTTTTGATAGGAAGCAGCATTGTGCTCGTATTTTTAACTTTGTGTGATCCTCTATTGTTGGACAGACAGTCAAAATCTGAATCCATTATCACCGATGTTGTTTTTTGTCTTTCTGCACTAATCCGTGATGTTATCATGACCCTATTTCTTCTAAATCGTCACAGAATATGTAAATGATCAAGAAAGTGTGTACCAGTAAACTTTCTTGTTTCCTATTGTGTAAACTAATGCACATTCCACATTTAACCACGAATGGAGAACATTTCATCCCCGTGGTTTTCATCACACCGGAGCCATGCTTTCGTGTCTACCATAATCACACAAGAAGTAGCTCAATGTCCTTTGTTCGAAGAAGTCGCTGTCTCCCGACTATAGAGCGAAAGCATTAAATATTGCATTGTATTGACTTTTCTTTACAGTATGGTTGTAATTTCTAGTTGAATAATTACCTGAATGTGGATTAACTATTCTGCGTGCAATAGAATTAATTTATTCATCCTATTTCCCCAACAGGTTTGTTCAGGTTAATGCAAGAAGATTGTCGCGAATTAGTTCGCATGCTTCAATCTCTCGGTTTGGGTGAAGATCCGGTGTTTGCTTTCAAGTAAGTTCCCCCGTTGGAATACCGCACTAAAAACCCGCCGATTTTCACTTTTGGTCACAAATGAGCCCCTCCAGTGAGTCATCTTAATGTCGTAATGATCGCATGAGTACCTCTTCCCGCACAACACTCCTAACGCCTTCCGTGGGTGTTTATCACCCTGGTCTTGTTTAGCGAACATCGTGTCAGTACGTTCGATTTCATCTTTTATTAGGGTGGAGGTTTATTGTACTCGTCAATTGTCACGGGATTTGTGGAACTGCCCCTTAGATCCTTCTTGGGGCTTTGACAATTGGGAGGGGGTGCGGCCAAGTTTCACGGTCACGGTTTCCGCCCCCCCCCTCCGCCTGTTTAATGGGCTCTAGCGGATATGGAATATGTCCCTTGTACTACTTCCATGCTTCATAGGTGTCATGAAAAACTGTGTTATCAGAGGAGTTTATACGGGCCATGTACCATTAGAATCAAAACGGAACAAGGAATAGAAAAATATGATGAATGATGTGTTTAGGATCCACTTCTCTTCCGTATTGTTTCATGCGATCAATCAGTTGTCCATCGTAACCACTTGTTCGCCCGTGAGTGTGGTACTACTTGCTTTCAAGCTAAATCAGGCTGAAGGTTAACTTTATTTATTCCGTTAGATGAATTTTCGCAGTCTTCCCCGTTACATTATATACTGAACTATAAATGGTAAAATTGGACAGACTTTTCTACTTAGGGCTAAAACAAAATATACCCTGGAGTTACTGTTCATGAGTCAACAAGTAATGCTTGATTTCACCAGTCGTCACTGATTGATTACTAAGACATCTAGCGAAGTAGAGGTTATTGAATATCCACAGGCCATTGTTTTTGCGTAAAGACCTGAATTTAATCGTGCGGACAAAGTAGATACGCATTTGTGAGCTGCGCCTTCAGGGGATGAGTATTATCTGTTTAATTGCCGGGTCATGTTTGATTTCACGGAGAGGTATTCGAATTTACTAGGAGATTACATTCCGACCCCTAATCAAGAAACTTGCATCAGCTAGCTCTGCATTTGTCACATCCCTACTCCATCTTTATCGTTTTTTTTATTTTCGCTAGTTGGGAGAGGGCCAACATTCTTAGTCTTGTTCTTTGAACTGTCGACTTCAACTTGCTATACGCGCGATATTTGGACGAATCGTGACTGGTGGTTCACAGTTTCGTCCCGAAAGGAAGTTTGATTCGGGACTTTTGTTACACCCTAGTATAGCTCACCGCTCGGTGACATCTTTGATGAGATTTCCAGTCCATCTGTTCGTCTTGGTGGTATTCAGTATACTGCATACACACCATAAGGGTCGATTTTCTCATTAGTCTGATTTGTATGCCAGTATGTTTTATTTGAAGGACACAGATGTGTCTTTTTTTGCGGCCTCAATTTACGTTTCCTAACCTTGTTACTTTTCTAATCAAGGCAGCTTGTACGTCCATCATGTTGCAACCAAAATTCCTCGTCCCTTCCTTAATACCTCATTCTCAAGGCCGCTGGTTATCCGACAGATTTCTTAGGTCAGTTTTTGTTTGTCTGCATGTGTCTGAAATTCGTGTGTACTTCTCCAGTGTGCACCAAAATTTTCAACCTAAATGGGATTTCCAGTTGCACAAGTTTATATTCTACTTTTATAAAATAGTAGCCGGTTTTTTTTATTGCGTCTCACGCAGTGTAGTGGAAGGGGCATGCCCCATGGTCATTTGGGCTTATACACAGGGAGGATCGATAGCCTTAACCCTGAGGCTTGGAATGGTATAGGACTACATAAGGCCTGAATATGTCAAGCCTGGTGACGATCTAAGCGACAGTGAATTGCCACATAACCACATAGCCAACAAATAATATGCCTTCCTTAAGTGTTCGCAACAGTAAAAGTTGTTTTGGTCGCATTACTCACTCACCTCAGACGGTTTGTCACCTCAACTGGAACTGATGTGCAATAAATGGTGAGTTAGGGCTACCGTTAATCGCCCCCATTTGGAAACACGTACTTCGTCCCTTAATATGAATTCAAAAGCTGTCCACCGGTTTCGTACACGTTCTAGAGAAAATTCTGCTGGTATCTCAGTTTTTATTTAGTCTCAGTTATGTGTGCGCATAACTACCATAACTGAACGTGCTATCTAAACGGAATCGGGAAATCTAATGTTCTGGCTTGGGCTAAGAAGATCACGTGAAGCTCGGTACTTGTTCCGATTTCCTGTGCAGATTCATCCAACTTTGAGTTAGATCTAAAACTCCAGCGCACAAGGCTGCCGGAAGTTAGTTGATAGAAAACAGGTGTTGATTTCGTATTTGGAAGGTTAGCTGAGGGACCAAGTTCGTGTCTAAAACTGAGATTCGTGAAGAGAGTGAATCAGAAAGTATCGATAATCCGCCGACTATAAAACCCTATGTGAAATTCGTAGGTCATTGGTCCCACAAATATTTACCGGTCGGGCATGCTACAAAGTAGACGCAGTTTGGATGACCTAGTGCATCTGTCGCACTGCGCGCATACACATTTTAAGACCAGAAATGAAATTTTCCAAAGTGTTTGGGGACAGTATTTAATTTCATCTTTGTCGGTGATAATTTACATCCTTAGTGAAGGTTATTCTGTGTGATGATTCCTATTCGGAAAATATCGTCATTATTAGTATTTAACTTCATGAACCACACGTACACTGAGCAAGATAAAATAAGACATCTCTAGGATTTATCTCGATTGACAGTGGAATATGTGGTGTTAGACATATAAGGTCGTTAGTTAAATTCTGGAGATTATAATTTACTTCATCAACGAAAGCCAAATATAATAAAACTTGATGAAGACCTTAGCTCCTGTGTTCTCATCTGTTAGGTTTAAGTTAACTTCCACTGGCACCGTGCTAGAGTTTTTCCTTTGGACAGCCTGCCTTTTCGAAACACCATTTCCACCGGCACCTTTTGATTGGAAAATCGAGCGGACGCAAGCGTGAAATGTACGAAGCTAAGCTATTTTGTGGATCACGGGAGAAGCCGATGATCCACCGTTTATCAATCACCTGGCAACAGAATTGAATAAGATCGGGAATCTGCATTTTTTACCTGACCTTTAAAAATGGACAAATCGATTAACACAAAAATATGGTATTGGAAAGGTGTACGATATCGTGAAAAGTAGTGCTTTACATCTTGCAGTTCAAATTAATCGTCGAGAAATTGAATTTCTGGAACGATACGCTGTTGCCTAGTACATGCCCCTGCCTTCCGGAACCGTTTCCTTAGGGGCAAAATAAATAGAACACCAAAAATGACTAGGTGTGTAAATACAAAAGACTGTGGTTTAGAAAGTGACTGGTAAGCCCAGCTCTTAACCTTGTCACCGGCCGTCGAGTAGAAAGATGTGGTGAAATCCTTGGTGGAATTTCCAAACTTTCCGTTCGGTTAACTCCACTGCTCGGAGCATTTACATCACTTCAGAACGACCATTAGCCTCCTTTTTCCGGATACTGTGTTCCATAAGTCAAATCAAGCAAATGCTTTACACATCTCAGCTGGATGGTAGTTAGCGGTCACATAACGATCATGACAAAAACAAGAGGTCAAGCAATCACAGTGTGCAACTTAGAAGTAATTTCCTCCGGATTATTAAGGGATCCAGCAAACTAGGAAACAACACGGCTTTCGCAAGCTTCATTGCGAGTTAACTAATCTTTGTACTACGAATGCGTACAAGAAATAGGTTGGCATTTCCGTGAATTGACTGCATGATACCAAGCAATATCCTTTAATATAGTGTTACAGGCCCTGGAGCCTTGTGGCATAGTATACTTTGCAAACTACATGCGTGGAATCTCACATCGTCTAGTAGGATGTTTAAGTAATCTGGAAATAAGTTTACCGTCTTTTGTGAGAAAACAAGGGAAGCCAACAGCAAATTTATAAACGTGAGGCGGCAGGATAGGGGCAGTTGCCAAGCTTTTGTTGAAGCAAGGTTGAATCCGGAATCGAAACTTAAAATGTGTGCTTCCTAATTTTCACAAAGTGGCTTTAGTGTCGTAACTTCAAATCAAATCGCGTGTTATCACTAAGGCCAGGCGTCAAATTATGGTCTTTTTCACACAAACTGTAAATTAGATTCTGAAACATTTGTATGACTTTCATTTTTTTGCTAATCATCGTTCAGCGTTAAACAGCAAGGTAAGCTTCACTGACCGCTGACTCTTCCTTGGAGTTACATATCTCGATGAAATGAGTGGATATGCAAGGGGAACAGAGAGTGGATCTACATGTGCGGGAAAAGAAATGAATGTCATAGTATCCAACGCACAGCCTTACTGCAGAAATGTACTTGTTCAACTGTTCTGATTCGACAACACGATCGCCACTGTTCGCGGTTCGCTGCCATATCTTTCATTGTCTTCAGCCGGATAGTTGACGGATCTTTCGAATCCCAACCACAGAGAAGCGTAACACTTACTTCGTCTAAGTTCACTGTGTATTTTCTCATTCCACATTGCCACGTCATCTGCTGACCTCCACGTGACCCAACCTACAAAGTCTACTAGGCTGGGTACCCTGTGACGGAGCATTCTCAGAACAGGCATGTAATCCTAACCTGCATGTTAGGCACGCGGTTGCTCCACGCGATCTACATACTTGAACAAACCAATTGTAAGTTGTCACCAAAATCGTGTTTATGCAACAGAAGGAATAAAAATGCACTGTAGAAATCGTAAGTGGTATCTGCATGAGTGAACCAAACTTGCCCACCAGCACACGACCAGTTTCGCGGATATACATATATATACAGATTGAGTGCTAATAAGGAAGACAGTGGCATACAGACCGGAAAAGCTGATGTGTACATCAGACATGTTGGCTCTTGCGTTCTTCAAATTACCAGGTATCCAAAGGGATCTGTGGTTACTCCCTGAACCTGGTATTATCTTGTGGGCGGATCAAGGTAGGGATTAGACTTAAGACGTGCAGTCAGTAATCAGGATTTATCGATTTCTCTAGACTGACTACAAAACATCAGTCAACTAAGTAGGAAGTGCCGAGTACTCGCCTTTGTCCTCTCATTCTGTTGGAATCATGTCTACAAGAAGTCAGTGTTCAGGGCTCCTTCATCATAGGTTATTCGATATGCACGGTCATTAAGAAACGGTACGTGACACATTCAAACCGAGTAGCTCTCCCGAGAACTGTAAACACTCACCTCCGATCAAATTGAGCTATACGAAATGAGACCACAGAATTACTGAAATGAGGCATCGGGAGCCCTACATCGCCTGAATATTTTATGAGCACATCTTTATTGAAACGTTGCACCAACAATGCATAATAGTCTTCTCCCATCGAGACAAGTTAATGTATCGCGATAATCTGAAAATAGCAGACTTAAGCAGAATTTGTCTTCACCAGAGTAGCAGAGACAACCCTTCACAATCTGTGCCCTAAACATGGCCAGAGGTAAGAACAACCAACAACTCCTTTTTACTTGTGGAACTGTTATCGACAGTCAACGTGTAAAGTTCTTTTACGGCCCCAGTGTTTATAATGTACATCGAAGGAGTTACTTAACCGATTAGCATGATATCTGATTAAAACACCCTAAGTTGTTTAAATTCCATAGCTGTTTTAGAGACTAACCTCCGGTTTTTGAGCAGCTCGATGTTCCTCCAAGTCTGAACTGATTTTCCCATTTCACGTGCTCAAGTCATTTTGAGAAAGTTTGATTAGATTCATCATTCTTGCTTGGTGGAAACAAGTTATCCATTTAATCTTCTTAGCTCCCCTGCAGACATTAGTGCGAGTATACTAAGTCTTTTTTGCCACTCGTGATCTGGTCCACGTATAATTGCTCTGTTTACTGTCTATCTACTTCATCCTGTTTTGAATTTTTCCCATGTCATTTTATATAAATACTACTGCTGGTGCTGCTGGCTAGACGGAACGTAGATGGTTTGCCTATTTGACACGATTTTCTCCACATTTTCTTTTAGTGGTGTGCGCACGATAGCCCAGTGTTTGGTCATGCTGGAGAAAGCAACAAAGCAGTTAGATGATTTTCCTGGGGTCGCCAACGAGACCATCGACCCTGAGGCTTACCGTACAGCCGTGTACAAACTAGACCGAGCACGTTGTACGGTCGAGCGATGCTTGGCACTGCAACTTCATTGGGGTAGTCGGTATGTTATCGTCCGAAACCATTTAGTCATAAGTCACTTTTCGCTTGTCTTCACTGTTGCAATGAACGGTACTCTATGATGTCCAGTTTACTTAGTGGCAGTTATTTCTTTCTGGATCGCAATGTGCACAGTCTACATTGAGTGCTTACAGAAGATGTGCAGTGGATGCCATGAAAAGGTTCACGGTAGTGTCCCCTTGCACATGGTTTTTTGTTTTCTGACGACATCCTATGTGGTTCTAAGCCTCTCCAAGTTTCACAATCATGGTTACCAGCTTCTTTCTCCCCTTCCGTCATGTCGTTGGCCCTAGTGACTATGGGGCGTTCTGCTTCCACTACATTCATGCATAAAGCATGTGATTCAAGAATTTTCTATTGAATTCAACTTTCCTTCCTTGACAATGTATTAAAACTTTTCTCGTCATTTTACAGTAGAAACAAATTTTGTATCAAACAGTTTTGATGGGCTTATGCATTTTTTTGTAATCAATCATAGATATAAGTCGAATTCTGTTTATTTGTGTGCATTGTCCGGGACTGCCTGATAGCCAAGTGTAAACTTGTGTCTGCAATTTGTTCAGCTGCCTTGTTAATTTGGGCGGTTCCTCCCGTAGTATCCCTGATTAATCTTACCACCTTGTAATAACAAATTCTTCTTCCTCTAATATGCTAATTTCTTTCTGCAGGTTTTCTACTGTAGAAACTAACTGGCAATCTCTTCTTACCGTTCACACCATATCCCAGTGTTTACGTTTGATAAATATCTCATACTGATGATGGCAAACGTTTTTATTCTGTGATGTACAACATTGGAATAGGATGGCTAACTTGTTACATACTGGTATCAGTTTTCTGCCTTTTTTCCATATCCCATTGAACTAGGTGTCAACCAAAACGTTTGCGTTTAGTTTGATGCGGTTCTTTTTGACTGTTCTTGTATCGCCTCAATTCCAGTGTCGAATTCGCTATCGCTTCTGCATTAACAAACTTGAATTGCCTCCTACCGGGTCGATTGAGTCTGCTCATTCGGCCGTTCATGGACACGATCCGGTGCATCTGCCCTACACCGTCCACGAGCGATCTTCAGTCGAGTAAAAATTTGGAAATGTTGCTGACCACACAAATGCTACCGACTGGCTCGAATTTACCACTCCAGCGCCTTGCTACAGTTTGTTTGGTCCGACTACTACGGCTCGAATGGGCAGTACATGCACGAAAACAGCCCGCGGGTGCGCCGAATCCGTCGAAAGCGGCGCTGAAGGTGGTGAAGAATTTGGCCACGTCTTTGCTAGAGTCTGATCCACGTATGTGAGATTTTCGGTCCGATTTGCTCGCTGAGTTCGCTGTTTCGTTGTATCAGTCTCGTGTATCTGAGGCTATCGTATCACATCCAGCCCCTGGGGCAGGGGTTCAGTTTACCTAGCGCCATTGGAAAAAAGCAATACTTTAGTGTGGATACTTGCAATGATCAGACAAGTGAACTGAGTGCGCCGGTGCAATTTTTAGGAAATGCTGATAGCTAATGTTTGACCCAAGGGTTTTGTTGTGGCGGTGTTTGTTGCTGATCCGATTTGTAGCTCATTCACGACACTTACCGTCCATCGGTTATCCACCTTCTGTTTGGCCTGATAATTCATCCGAACAACCGTCGCTTTTGGCTTTCCAATCAGAGAGGTGAGGAAAGATTCATTGATTAAAATCGTCAGTCGAAATGCAGTCTTCTGAAATTGATGATGTACACCCAGGAACGATGAAGTTACCACTAATAAATTCGTCGAAATATCAGTAATTCTGTCCGACTTGGCCTTGGACACGTGGATATTGGCCAAGACTCGTTCTACAAAATAACCGATGCGCAGGATCACTCAGTTTGAGTTTGAGCTGTTTATAGATTCCACAATCACAGATTATTGTTGGTGAATGAAGTTACCAGAAAAGAGCATTAGGCTCACTGCTTTGGATCGGATCAGGACTGAAAGATGCCCAGCGGGCTATTGCGAAAGCAATTTTATTTGTTGCTGCATGTACTTTTTGTTTCAACAATGATTGCTACGTTCGTCAGTGTTGCAAGTGAGAATAAACGTAACTGTAGACAAAGTCCTACAACGTTTTTTTGTATTCGGCAGAGCATAGTCCGCTTTAAAATCATCACAAAACGTTTCATGACTGGTTTAGATTTTCCGTTTGCAATACCGGTTGCTGCAATTAATTTTAAGTTTCAGTCATTGTTTGTTGGACCAAAACTCTCGTTTTCAGTTTTATAACGGTCTCATCCGCCGCCGTTCCCGCATTGGTGTTGGTTACCAAATCACTCATATCTGTTAGATTTGCGAGCTTTATTGACTGGATGCTGGTTGTCATATCATTAAAACAGAAAATTCGTTCATCTATTGGAGGATTGTTTAAAGCTTCGAGACGCAAATTTGGCGGGTTCTCAGACCATCTAATTAGTGGTGAATAATCACCCTCGAATAAGATAGCACATCGCAATAGCTTCCCTCCTTTACTACAGGCGACTGTCTGTAACGCGAAAAAAACTAGTTGATTTCTTCCGCTCCCTGAGTACATTGATCGATCCAAAGCGTTCGGTTGAAAGCAGCCTTATGATCGATGCTTATTGCCGCTCAGCCGAGTAATTGTATATGTGTGTTTGTCTGTGCGCGAACCTGTGGCGAGTTAAAGTGCTGTGGTGACGTTCATTGTGATTGTTTTTTTTGGTTCGCTGTTTCACCTAACTCTGACTGATTTTATAACTTATCAGACAATGATGATTTCACGGATAAAATGGTGGCAATCAACAGATTGCTTCGGAGAAACTGTATGATATTACCAGAATGTTATAAATAGCGTTTTGTTCGCTACAAATCCCGGCTCAATCTTGCACCTACGTTGAAGCAGCGACATGAACCCAACTCAGTGCAGTTAAAAGTGGCAAATAGACTGTCTCGTTTGGAAGTTTTCTCTGCCTACATAAATGAAGTCTTGCAGCAGCAGTGAATGTAGTGAATGGATCCAAATGGCGAGATTCGAACCCACTCCTTGACGCTATCCTCCTTTGGGTATCGTGTCTGATCTCCCAATCCCGTTGATGGACTTGGACAATTTCGCACTTTACTAAATACTGACTATCCACTCAAATGGTGTAATCACATAGTGTGCACCGCCGTGAAGTTTCATAATTTAGCCAGTTACAGCAGGGTTTCCCTGTTAATCAACCGACGTGGATTTTCCAATTAACTCTGCAACGTTAATTCTTTCAGCACTTATGTAGTTTCCCAAGCGATATTTCATTCTGGGATTACTTTGGTAATCAGAACATCATAATGCTTCAACTAGCTCAAACTCCGTATGCAAGTTTAGAATATGTCGGAAGATAAAGATTTGATCTCATTTCTAACTCCTCCTTCAAACGTCCTTTGACTGGCCACCTCACATTTGGTGGTTTCATCGCCCCACATACTCAATCGCCGATGCTTTCATCTCGACTAGGTGAACTTCTTGTGAGGTTCTGATCGCTTAGCGTGGCGTTTAAGTCGCAAACGTTTTATCACCGGTCGAGGTGGTGTCGTTACTGCGTGTCGTACGCAGAAGGTGTCTTGACTTGCTGGAATTTTTCTGTTGATTACACCCCACTCCACTGAGCAGCTCTTACCCCTTGTGTTCCATCAGTATTATAAATCTGTCAACGAATTTCGTAGTTCCATTATCTAATGTTTTTTTCTGATATAGCTCTCTATCAGGCTACCTCTTCCACCAAACAATGTTGCGATGTTTCTACCAACCTGAAATGTGTTCACGGTTTTGATGTTCGAGCTGTAGGTAGCTTGAAGTTTTTATATCCACGTCGGTCTATCCCACTCGTACTACTTGTTAGTTTATCCCTTCGGGAACTATAGTTAGAGTTTGTTTTGTCAACCGTTTTGGAGGTATTATCAATGCTTTTCATTTCGCGCCTCCACACGTCAGAACCTGCAGAAATAAACCGTTTCTTACTCGTTAATTTCTCGTCAATCGGGTAATGTTCTCAATTGAATTTCTAACGATATACAACAGTTAGCCGTTTCAATCCTTTGGAAATCCCTGCCAGTTGATTAAAGTGGTTCCTAACTGAAGTCTTGCAACTTCTTTATCCAGATGTCTGAATAGGTGAAAATTTGGATACCTTGATTTACTGAATCAGAGGATGGTTCAGTGACTGAAACTGCTTGTTCTTTTATTATTAGAGGAACGCCCATCAGCCTTGGTATCTGTGGTTACTGGAAAACTCTAGAATGAGGAAGCGTCCGGTTGTGAGAGAATTGGAATCCAGAATATTCATTTCCAAATACCACACTGTTGTTTACTTGATGAATGGCAGCATTATATGCTGTAAAAATGAGTTAATATACCGCATATTCTCACGTTGCATGAAGGTTCATTGTGTTGTGCATTCCCACGAAACTCTCCAGTGAAAAATACACGATCTGTTTGCAAATTTGAAGACACTTGCGTGTTAGAGAGAGTATGCACATGTACGAATACATGCAGTTCACTGATTCTCCTTCCTTCTGCTCCCGGTTAATCACGATTGTCCACTCTGATTTGCGCGTGACGCTTTTAATAGAAATGAAAAAACCGGTAGCTTTTTCATAATAGGCTAGCATCTTTGCAATAACAAACTTTTTGTACTGAGAAAAAATGGATTTAATCATTCTGCTTGGCGAAGCTGACCGCCTGTTTCACCACTGCAGATGGTCATCTGATAGGTTCTTCATAACGAGTAAGATGATGCTTCTTATCACCAAATTGTGCGTTAGTGGCAGGAAGGCAAACAAACCATCCCTGATATATTGTGGCAAATTCTTCTTTGTCACAACTAGGCATCTAGCGGCTGCTCATTGATCGCGGTTCGTTTGAAGGAATACGCGCGTTAGAAACCTAACTAATATTGGCAATATTTTTGTCAGCAATATACAACCACTTTATTTTTCTCAAGCACTCAGATTTTGATCATCTATACCTAACGAGGAAAGGCAATTTCACCGACCTCGTCCCATAGAGCCTCGTGCAGTATCCTCGTTTCATTGATAATGTTAACGGTTATCACAACGGCGTCTACTTTAGAATTTTCTGTGTATCTCCCGATGACGAGTTGCTTCATTTGCACTGCTGTTTTGGGTTTGTGCTTTTACGAAGTGTCCAATCCAACGTGTTGGACATGTGAAGTGACGTATGGGAATGAAAAATTCTGTTCTCTCATTTGTTTTTGTACATAGCTACTCCCCGTTTACTTTCACATTCCCCGTTTTCTTCCTTCTATCTTTAGAATTGCACGTAAGCATTGATCAAAATGAAGGAAAATCCAACTCCGGACTGAATGGTGACCCGGAATCAGTGTCTGATGAAGTGGACTGCAGCAACCGTTTGACAAAGGTGGTCTCTAGCACGGACTTGATGGTAAATAGTCCATTTCTCTTTTTCTGAAATCGACTTGTTATTTTTTCAAGTATGTTTGTTAAAATTCTTGGGTTTCATTTTAATTAATGTCTGGATTGTCGGACAGAGTTTCTCTAGTGTACCAGAAAACGCGTCCCTCAAGTATGTGTGCTGGATGCCCTGCTTTCCGGTGGAAAATCTTGTCAAGTCCGTCGAACATGACAAGAAGCAGCGGTCTTACTTCGTTGGTGGTATACACCCACCACATCGCAGTCCCACAGACGGGCCTTTGAGTTGCATTTTAGAGAGAATGTATGGCGAGTGACGCCTCACCGCACCCTCGATATTGCCACTACTCATCGGCGGCGGCCTACTTGGTTAGCATGGGTGCTTCTTGATTACGGCTAACTGCCAATTCGGCTGATCACTGCTTCATCCGCAGTCCAAGGATGCGTCCTGTGACATACATTTCTGCCCTCAGTCCAGGATGGAACTGAAGACGGCATTGGAACACTTGCAGTTTTTGCATAATTTGATCTCGCACAAAACCTGGTTTACAAAACGTAAACTTTTTCGCACAGCGAAGCAGATCTAGTGGACAGTTTCCTGGACACTGTGCTTGATGATGCGTACCTCTCAGACGCATTTCCCAAATCTTTTATGCTCGATTGCTTCCTCTTAAATCCCTTTGATGTCCTGTAAGTTTGTCTGATTTGATTTGAGCGTATGCGCATGCTTTCGCCGTTGAGGTACCCGGTTTTAACTTGGGGATAGATTCGCTTAGAATCTTCGCCATTGCGCTTTCTCATTGTCTAGTAAATTCATCTGATTTTTACACAGACCTGGGGCAGAATGCCCCAGAATATACATTCTGATGAGAAATATCAATTCGGAATGTACAAGTGTGTGGATGTTTGGACAAGAGAACATCGGGTACGCATACCTGGCGATCGACAATAACCGCGAAATCGGTCGTGTGCTCCCGGGCAAATTTTGTTCGTGCATCCTGCTTCTACATATACATACGTATATATGCATATAACACTGGGAAAGTATTTGAAATCAAGCCGCCTTCTTGAGTTTGAGTCCTTTTCCAGTTTAGTTCTCTGCGCTGTGTACTGAGCATAATGGCGATTATGGGCGGATAAGTCGGAGCGTGTTTTATTCAAACTCGAAGGTTTGATTACACTCCATGTCAATAATAGAGGAATAATGCCGAATTTTCCGTTCCAGTTATTTTTTGCTCCAGAGAAACGCACGGTTGAGTAAGTTGAAAACCATTCTCTACTCCGGCTGAACTCACCAAGGCAGATATGCATATACCTTGTTAGATTCCCAAGATCCTACAGGATCGGAAACTGCCTCCATTTTCGCCGGGTCCAGCATTTGCTAGACAGCGTGCGCAATTTACGCGCCTCCCGCTCCGGTTGCATTGTAAACCGATAAAGTTTTTGCACATCTTTTTTTCACTGTGAATTATCGTACAAAAATAATTCAATGATTATCCATTGCATATGGCGATTGGAATTTTGATTACTTTTTCTTCCTAAATCTGCTTAGGAAGTTGTCTCCCCAGACAAAACTTAGCGACAAATCACAGATGATTCATGTTTAGGTTTCTCATGATAGTGTGCAGTTGCTCTGAAAATTATTGCCGCTAGCTTTGTTGCTGCGCTTTTGGTTAGATCAATTCACCTGGGTTCGAGCGCAATCATTTGGCTCGAATGTCACTGCCACTGTGATCGAGTGATTTATTTCCCTGAGGACCGAATCCACTATTACAGACTCTAACCTTGCCACCAACTCTGAACCGTAAGTTCCTTCGATCCTCATCGGGCCATCATCAGAGCAGCTGATGTCCTTGATCCGTACCCCTGTGGTGGTACGTTCAAATCCTTTGAATAAGAATATCTATGCCTGAGTTCAACATTCTAGAAAACGTTCACCTGCGTGCCTTTGCTCCCAGTTACTATTGCGCTTCACGGAAATGCAATCGTTCATGGGAGCCATTTCCGTTGCCGACCCAGTTCTTAGAACAGTAACTTCACGAACTCAATTTCCACCTGGGTAATTGCAAATAGGAGTGTGTCGATGTGGCTGACACTTAGATGCGCCTCGTGTGTTTCGGAGCCGTTACCTAATTTAGTCAAACAGACTCCAGTTAATATTTTTCTCCGGATAATCAGAAAGCATTTCGCGTCGCCCTCATCTTCATCACTTCTCATCTACTTCAACGTCAGCTGTCATTCAAAAGTTTCTTCATTTTCACTCATGCCCCAGCACTCTTCGTAATAATGAAATCTGTCATGTGGCACTGGTTCGCTTGCCTGTCAGATTATTCATACCTAGAAATGGGATGATTTCTGTTTGCACCCTTGTATTTTTCTTCTTGCTTATCTGTCTATTTTATTTTTTTTATTTATATTCTGTTTATTGTGCCTTTTGGTTTTTTGAGGAGGCATACAGCAAAATCACCTTGTCAAGTTTATATATTCTTAGCTTCCGTGGTTTTACCAAAGTGCCGTAACGAAAATGAACAGCTTTAGGTCTCATGTGGTAAATGTTCATCTTTGGATCGGAGTTACTTCGAGAGACTGCAGTATTCATGAATAACGGCCGCTAGGATGACAAAGAACGCACTAGGTCGGTGGGGCCGACGCTTTGTCTCAAACGGACAGGGGTTGGAGATGAAGGCCAGTTGATGACCTTTGATCTGTCTCTTGTTAAGTGGCACAGATGTCTACACGCTGTGGGACATTCTGTCACTCATCCGAAGGTGTTATTCCGTCGATTCATGTTGGTGTTAATGAGCGCTCACGTGATTTGACATGACCTAGTAACAGCTGCCTGATCGTGGGTTTGGGTGTCTGCCGCCATTGGTATGCTAGGAATTGTATGAACTCGACTACCGGTTTAGGGTTGCGCGTAAAGGCTCGGCCACCTACTCGCTTTTGAGTGATTATCACGAGAAATCCTAGTAGTTAGAAGCGTGCTGTGGTATTCTTTTGCTTGTGCGCAATAGGAAGTCCTTTGGAGAACCGTTTGGTGCTACCAATTGTGCTATTTACTAGTTGTTTCATCTCAGTTTGTCGAGTGTGCGCAGTCTCTGAGGTCCTATTGAACTTTTTTAAACAATCTACGCTTGCTAGACAGACAGGATTTTGCGGGGATATGGGAACCTGCCTGATCATGAATGCTTTTGATGTACCGACGTGTTACTGACACTGAATTGATGCCTATTTATTATTGTGTATAAACATGTGCAGTCGTTTTCTAGTTCTTATCTGCTAAGGAATTGACTGTACTAAAAAATTGACAAGCCTGTTTGGGGAATCCGGTTTAGTCTTCCACATTGATAGATTGTGAATACAACGTCAGCACACCTGCTGAAATGTGTTCTTATTATTCCAATCATATTCGTAATCCTTGTCATTATGCTGTTAGCCATAATGAATCCTAGTAGTCTTATATAATGATGTATAATCTCTTGAATTCAGCTAGCCATTTACTGTGAAGTTAATCCGTTTATAAGTAATGCAGCCTAATTGTACCTGGTTCTATATCTATAATCAGAATAGGAAGAGTTTAGATACTGGAAACATTGAATTTAATTAAGATGGAATGATTGGACGACACTATACGTGCTCTTGATTATTCTCCCTCAGTGCACACAGTTATCAAAGGCGTTTAATGTTTGAAAGACGGTTAGCCTGTGATTTGGGAAAGAGGTGTTTGTTCGGAGTAAAACCAGTTAATTTTGGAGGCTGAGGAATTCAAATGATGCAATTTATTGTTTCAGTCAGTAGTGTACTTCTATTCGAAGCATTTCCTGAAGTTCTTTCTCGGATTGCGGAACCATTCTTCGCCCACCTTACTCCTGAACAGTCTTTACTACAAAGTAATAACGGAAACCAAAGTACTTCAATGCGTGGTTAGCAAACTGGAAAGAGTTTATATCAGTTTGCAGTAACAAGCGATTCCTCTCGTTAGATTGGTTGAATTTCTGGTTACAAATGCAGTACCAAAATTTGGAACCACGATGATATTTCTAAGATATTCATACAGAATTTACAGAAATACTGTAAACTACGATCACGGTGCTCATGATTTGACACCATCTGTTGTTGCCACCCAAGATTGACCTTCTTCGTTTCCCTGTTGTCTTCCGCTAAAATTATTTGCTGTTTTATGCCTTACACTTTCGTCCCTTCCCCGCTTCGAACTTTCATCCCATTTTCTTGACTTGTATTAGACAACGACAACCGACCAACGTATTCCTTGGCAAGAAGCACGTTACCGTGGGTCAAAGATGGCAATAGGTTATTTGTGTCAATCGTTCCTCCAACAAAACAGCCAGTCTATGCAGTCAAAAAATGATTGCACCGCAACACCCATAACAGTGAACCCGCTCCAGCATCTACAGCTTGGATTGCCCGGTTTATGGTCACTGATGTGGACAGAACCAGTGAACAGATTTTTCACGTTGGGTGATGGGCTGATCGTGGGTCCGCGTGATTCCTCCCTTCGATCTTTTTTACATGGTATGTCTATCTTCTACGGAGTTAGATCATTTTGTTTCTACAACTACTTGTCCGACATTTGGTATATCTCTCTCCTTTTAAACATTGTCTTCTTGATTGATTGGTATTTATTGTTCCAGCTACTTCAGTCAAGACACGACGGAGTAAACACACTAACAGCATGCCCATGTCAATCAACATGTCTCATGGGAGATAATAGAATGTTTATTAACTTTGCTTCGGTTATGTAGGTAGGAAGCGATATAAAATGATATATTTGGATAGCTAATCATTCCGCTTTAACCTCAGAAGCGTCAGCTCCATCTCAGTTTTCGTTTCTCGACTTCACTGAGCCACTTGAAACGAACAGTTTACCGACTGTCCTACTGAACAGATTTGCATCAGAACTCTCTATTTCGCTCGGTTCATTGTCGATCTGTTTCTCTTCATTCGGATAAGCAGTATTTTCATTTGAAACTTTGGTGGTAGACGTTCGATCCATCTGAACACTACTGCTCGATGATCCTTAGCGCGATAAAATGGCGATTTTTGTAGTGAGTTGACTTTAAACAAAATACATACAAAATGGATTTTCGCCTTCAGTTTTTAGCACTCTTTGTCAGCTGTTTATGCATACACAAACGATTACTGTCCTAGTGAGGCAGTCGCTCGATTAATCAAAGCTGGAATGGGATTGGGAAACGGTCAAAGCTGAGTTATCAACGGCAGTTCGGTTATAAGCAGTCACTGTTGCTGTTCTGATGACAACATTATTGGGGAAGAAACTTGAGTTTTCCGCCACCTTTGGCGGATGGGTTTCTCCGGTCGCGTAAATTGCGTCCAGGCTTTTGTGAATCCAACTGTTCATTTTTCGTTTACTCATGCATTGACAACCAAAATCAGTTATCTTGTATTGTTACGGTGATGTGGAGGTGTACATTGGAAATCCAGCAAGAATGGCCCTCGACATCGTCAGCTGTGCTCAGGAATGTCACATGAATGAGGCTGTTATTTCATTCTCTCGCTATTACCTTTCCTGCTTCTTGCGATCCAGTAGGAGAGTTTATGAAAAATCTATCTGGCTATTAAGTCCAGGCTAAGGATACATGTTATTTAGTAAAGCAAAAGTAGGTGTTTTTGAGCAGAATTTGCTGACTGTGTATTTTACTAACAGCTACAAAAGACTGTTTATTTCGCATTTTGTTTTTGATTCTCGTTTTCCCATTATTCTTACTACCGTTTTCTGTGCCCCCCCCCCCGCACTTCCACTCACACAACAAGATGGTTTAATCAGTCAGATGACCGGAATACAGTTGCTCAAATCTGACGAGGAAGTGATCTGTACTGGTATTCTTACTTTGACTACCTGTGTACCGATCTTGCTTCCTCACCTTGGTTCAGCTTCAGAGCCAGCATCAACCAGTGAATCGATTCCAATGACATTCGATCAGCTGGTTTACCTGGGTGTAATTGCCACTTGTCTTCAGTCTGCAGTCATTCGCACACTCGGCGCTAGATTGTTGGCTTCATTAGCAATGGAGAGACCAGTTGAAACACTCAATATTCTTTTGCCATTGTATTTGGATTATCTGGAACCTTTTGAAGTCACTGCTACCAGCAGCTCAACTAGTACCACAGGTGGCTTGAAGCGAGAATGCTCCGAAGTCAATCCGCCGTCGACGCCGCCCACATGCACAGGAACCCTTGAAGCTCTCACAGGTACGGTCGAATTGATATACACAGACTTCTTTGCAGTCAGTACAAAACCAAAACGACTCACTGAATTAATGAGAAGCAGTCGTTTCAAATGGGGAACGTGAAGTAAACAAAACCACATTGAATGCAGAGCACTTGACTGTACTAATTAACAGTTTTGACTTGCTTTGGCTGAAAATGGGAGTGAGCTGGATCGTAATCGAGTTTTCCAGATACTTTTGTGGACTTTCTTTGCGGACTTTCTAGGCGTGACACACGTTCACACAGCAGTTTACAGGCGGCAATTAAGTGTGGTACAAAAAACGAATTATGATTGATTTTGTCCAGATAACTTCAGATTAGTCACGTGGTTTTAGTTTCGTTCCGAAATATTCCTCAGTAAGTCCGAAATTGTCCAAACGGCAATTGTGTGATAGGCTATGCAGATGCAACGCAATTATTCGCGTTCGGAAATGCATCAACTATGATAGGTAATTTAGATGCAAAATGCTATTTGCTATTGGCAAATGCTACTTTTATGCTGGTTAACAGTAAGTAGACATTCCTGATTTTATCAGTCTCGTTGGTTTTCAAATATTTTTCATTAGCATTGCAACGTTTGATGTGTTAATAGTGTGCTTATCGATCGATGGCGTTTTTCTGACGCTAAACTTCCCGCCTGCTTACATCTGTTGATGATTGAAATGGGCTCTGCCTGGGGAACGTACTTGTTGTTCATAACTGTTAAATCATCCTGATTTCCTTACAGTCGTTATCCTGAAATTGAAACCCGAAGATCACTCGTTTAAGTCTTGCTGCCGCCACTAGTCGCCTCGTTTTTCGGCAGTCTCTCAGTAGCCACGGGCGTTTTGTCGAAATAATTAGATTAAAGGTGCTATTATTATTAGTATTATTATTTTCATTGGCTAGGTTTTTCATTCGTTGATTTTTTCAAGGCAGAGAGGAACATTGGTCGGAAAAAAATAAATTTCCCTGGCCTTTCTGCTTGAAGGTGATTGTACCTATTCTAGCCGCTGCAGTCCTCCGTTGTTTCATTTTTGTTTAGAATTGTCTGCGTCACACATGTACTGAATTCCAGCTGGAAATCGAATTCCGACTGTAAAGGTCTGAGTTACTTGAGCTTACCGATAGACGATTTGTCTTTGCTTTACTTTATGTCAACGGTACATGCATTTATTATAGCATTTCGTCTGTCATCATTGCTACCTCTTCACCTGCACGGCGGTCAGTGCTTTCCGCCTTCCTGGTTGGGGTCCAAGAGATGAAGATTGTTGTTGGTTGGAGACTCAGGGATATGACTCAAAACCGAAGTCGCTGGCGCCATGTGACTTTTCTGTAAAACTCATCCCCTTTAAAGTAATCCGAAAATGTGTACGGTGAAAACAAGAATCAGTTGGCTTGGTATGGTTTATCATTCCGCCCTTGTTTATCCCCATTCTGTGGAGTTGATATATATATATATATACAGCAATCGAATCCTATTGTTCATCTTTTCCACTGCTGCATCCATGGTGGCAAAACAGCGGACAGAAATGTATCGTGTGGCGCTTTTTAACGGTATCGGTTTCGGTATGTTGGTGGATTGTGTTCGGACTGGACCTCAGTGAATCTATGCTACTGATGATTTCTGATGAAAACGAAGCAATGCTTCCTTGCTTTTAAGGATTTTTATTGGTCTTATAATGAGAAACCCCACCTAACGCATCAACCAGTAGATTTCGGTAGTTGACTTATCCTCTTTCTCTGTGTGTGCAATTGATTTGCAACAAATGTATTTCGTTCTTGTTTGTCCAACTCAGCTATTGTGGAGCAGCTTAGTCAAGCCTCGTTCCCGGACAGTTGCGATCAGCGTACTCCATGGTCTGGGTTGGATCAGAACGATCCTTTGGCCGATCCTGATTCCGTTGAATTCCGTTCCGGGGATATCGCTGATGCAGCAGATTGCACGGCAGATTACGGCGAACCGAAATTATCCCGATTTTTCACCCTGTTCTTACCTTATATTGTCGTGCTTGTTCCGCCCGTGTTACGCCTCCTGGCCGATCCGAGTAGCACAGTACGCGTTCTGGCTAGTCGATTGTTCACATCGCTGCTCACGCTGTTTCCCTTGGAAGTAAGTTCCCTTTTTCCGACACTGTGCGCATTACAATTCGTTGCTTATTTAACAGTGCATTCGTTTCTGCTTATTTCTTTTGAGAATGCACCTAGCTATTTCGAGTAAGTTGGGTTCGTAGCTCTGCCTAGTGCGACCGCGTTGCGTCCGTGAGGGCGCTCGTATGGTCGCAGGGCTTCGTCCATCGTATAGTTGACCGGAAATTGACAGTCCTAACTTCCCTGTTCTTTGATGCGGACTTTACTGTTCGGTTAGGTGTTGCCTATCTGTCAATGCCAATCTACTGGATCGTTGTCTGTTCATCCTATCTGTGTCTGTTTCCGGCTATAGCTGTCCTTAGGTCTAAGAGAAGTTATGCCCCGACGTGTTTCGGTTATTCCGAAGCGACCGTTCAACAGACAGTATTAACGCCCAAGATGGTTGTTGTGCGGTAACAAAACGGTATATTGGCTACCGATTTTCTGTACTAGCCGATTAACCCAGCAACGGCAGTTGCCTCATTCAGATTTGTCCCAACCATAAACTGTTTCTGGAGAACACAAGCTTTCCTTAAGAAAGCTGCATCGGCTCACTTTATGGATTCCTTCACCTTGCGTTCCGGTTGGTCACGTTGTCATTGGATATCGGTAGCTTGGGTTAGTCCAGTTTTGTCGATCACTCTGGTCTGCACCTTTGAACTTCGTGTTCACTTTTTTCGCACACACTTCTGTCTTAAAGGTTTCACTAGGTCTGTCTAGAGGACCTTTTATCCTACGTGTAAGAAGCAAGTGTGTTTCATGCCTAACCGGGGTTTTATCAGCAACATCTTACGACAGTTGTTAAAACACAGATATAGTTTCCTTAAGCCCATTGTCTTGATCTGAAAGTAGTGTTCGACTCGGTCTACGGTGCGGTTGTGCGATGCCTAAGCGTGTCCCAAAGGACTTTATTTTGCTCTATGTCGTTATGTGCAGATAGTTTGAATCTCTGTTTATGGCAGTCTTTCATCTGGGTTCATCACGCGAGATGTTGTGCGTCTGGGTTAGGGTCACTTTCAATTCATGATTGAGATGATCGTGGGAATCATCCTAATGCCACGTGAGAATAGTGGTATTGATATTTCCTCAAACAATAATTTATCTGACTTCGAATATGCGGACGGTGTTGTAAGTATAGTGTAAACATATTCGGGGCGAGTTTTGCATCAAAATGTAGAATTTTGTTCGCGCCTTCCTAGAATCAGTTCGGTGCTTGATCTCTTTCATTCGACCTTGGTATTTGGTGATTCGAATGTTTTAAGGAAAACCTGCGCCATACGTTTTTGAGGAGCAAAATTTAGTCTATCTGTATGTACTGGTTTCAAGAATATGATTGCCAGTTTTCCTCCCACCCTACAATGGGGCTTAACGGGTTGCTGGTCTTCCTCGGTCCTGTGATCGACGATGTATGTTTACAATGCGTTTTGCACATTCGACACGCAAAATGCTGTTGCAGGATAGATCCAATCACTTGGCTAGTTGGATCTCACCTAATGCTGCTACACCGGTAGAAGTGTTTTCGAGCATACTGAAGGCCCGCTTAGCATTCACGAATTTGACGCACCTTTGGCATCGGCGTGACATCCGGTCATCGATCAAAAATGGGGTGTACACAGTAGTACTGATAATTGGTACTGTTATGCGGCCCCGGGCATGATCGTTGACAATAAAGGATATGCAGAAACTTTTTGTTTGGATACCGTTGTCTTATCAGTATTAGTAGAATATGATGGGAGGATTTTGTTAATGCAAGGATAAGTGTTGTTAAGCTTGGACTGCATGTGTCGCTGTCTATGGCATTACGCTTGCAATATGTAAATTAACGCCACGTTCTCATAGCTGATGTGCTGGACGTACTCTCAACAACAGTCGAGTTTAGGTCACTCATTGCACACCCTTTTCTCCATAAAATCCGCTGCTTTCTTTGTCCTTAGTCTTGAGTCGATCGAATCGTCAGTTTAGAGCGGTCACTTGCACAATTAATGTCGTAAAATTCGTGGAGGATTGTTTCAGTCCGTCGCGTCATGCATGAGAAGTCAAAACGATAACCAGTACGACGTTTGGATAGCCATCACCTGTTTAAAATCATCTTATTTGAAATCATAGTAGGAGATCGTTTCAGACGCTTTATCCCCAGTCCCGATGATGTTGCTCCCAATAATGTCTTCCTAGTGCTGCTGAATTGACTGTTCAGGTAGTCTTTGGCTTTTTCATTTATTTTACAAACTTTGCATAATTTTTAACTTTTGTTCATCTGGATTCCTCGTTAGCGTGACTTTCTAGGACATCCATGCTGTAAGGTGTCTCGTTCCTTACAAATATATTTAGTGATTAGCAATCATAACAGATGGATCGGTCTTGTTGTTCTCAGTCTAACCTGCAGTGACTTTTTAAGTGAAACCTATCATATTCGTTCCATCGGACACGTTCAGAACAAAGTGATTGAGTGAACAATTGTTTTCAGTTGCTTTGAGCAACCTTTAACCGAATAGAAAATTTTTTCCAACGCTCATAGCCCTTCCGTCGGCTACTTCCTCTGTAGGGATCACTTCCTGATCCACCTGGTATGGACCCTTCTCTCTGTGTGGCTCGTGCTACTAACCGTCAATTCATCGACAATTTGTTGCACCCCAATCGCATTCAAATGTATAATCTGCCAATTCCAATTCAAGCTGATTTGCGAGGTTATCAGCAGGTAAGTTATTGTGCAACTTTCACCTTCCAACCCGGCACTGCGAGAGAGCATCATCCGTGCCTGGTCTCATGAGATAGCTTCTATATGATTCATCACTTCATGGCCGATCTCACACTAGGATTGTTTGAGCACTGTCTTTTTATGTTTCTCTATTATGTCATACGAAAATGAAGAATGAGTTTGGAACGGGACAGCTTTCTTCTCGGTGTACGACCCCAGCGTCGAACGAATGCCAGAAGGCGGACAAAATCCTCACGGTATCCTGATCTCGTAATAATAACGGTCGTCCCAGTTACGTGCATGTCACGATGGACGACGACATGGGAGACAAATCAGACATGCATCCTAAACAAGCAACCAAGCTCAACTAACCAGAACCAAAGAAAGCTCATGATGATTGAGCATTCGAGGAAAAGATCAAGCTAAGCTGATTTGTGGATTTTCAAAATTGAGAATTTTTCTACCTTTTGGATAGTACTTAGTGGGAATGCAGTGAAGGCGGACGGTGTTGCGGTAATTGTCAAAATTTATTTCTAGTTGTTGGTACCTTTGGTTGTTTAACAGAGCTTATCCGACTCGATCCCTCACAACGAGACTACACCTTGATGTGGTGTCGCGGCTAGCGTGCCTCCAACGAGCTATACAGGATGACCTGTCTCAAGCCGAAGATCCAATTATGCCGAAAAGGTCAATGGGTAGAGGCCTGACAAAATAGTCTCCTGGTGCTTCAAGTCGAGGGTCGATCTGAGTTAGCAGCTCAGTCGGAAAAACGAGTGGAAGAATAACTGATCTAAGAAGATGGGCTTCCACTCAGCTACGCAGTTAGCTACCGTTGGCGCGGTTCTGTCCAGAACTGTAGATCATACTGGACCACGTACATCAAAATGGACCATGCGTTAGTTTTAATGTGATTTTTGCTGCAGCTGAATGCCCATCGACGCAGGCCACAAACCCGATTGACTGTCGAACGTCTGTTTGATTCGACTGTTCGCAACAGATACGAACAGAAACTATCCGAGGAACTAAGAACTCCGACGAGCAGTAGTGTAGACGAGCAGTCGGATCAAATTAAGCAGGCGATGCATTTGGCAGCAGATTTCGCCTGTGGTCTTAGATCTAGCATTCATCAAAAACACTGGATCTCGCAAGGGTCGCTGGGTATAATGGAGCAAAAATGCCAGCTTCCTAACTTCAGGGAAGTGAATAAGATGCGTCGACAGCTGCAGCGTCAGTTGACGATAAGCCTTAAGAGTGACCGTAG